>WFKR01000005.1:62240264-62840264 GCA_025331145.1 Rosa persica
CAACTGTAAACGCAGGGTCGTTATCCGATTTGGCTAATCTTGCAAGTGCAAGCTTGTACGGTTTTGAAGATTACCATGGGGTTGACATTGGTGTAGTCCGAGCTGTTCGCTTATGGTATGCTCCTCTTGGTCCAGAAATCCAGTTGAGATCAAATTGCAAGAAGGAGACGTGAAACTTGGTTTTGCCATTAGCCGCACAGAAGAGGTACCATAAACATTATGTGACCCTTTTTGTCCCTAACTATGTGGTCAGAAAATGCGATCCCTTTAGCATTACTAGTTGGATAGCTTTTCTTATTAATTCCTGAGTTCCTTGTGATTGGCAGGGGTTTATATACGTTTCATCAGTGGCTGGTGGCGATGAAAATGCACCTTCAAGTCGATCGGGGCTGAGCAATCTGTACAAGGAAGCAATGAATGCATCAAGGCTGCTGGTGGTGTCAAGGGTCTCTAACCAAAAGGTGCTTCCTTGGATGGTTTCCTCAACAGGAGCAGTTCGATGCTACGATACCGTTTCACTCAGTCAGAAGCTCTCACTGCACCGTCACGCCAAGATTCCGGTGTCCATTCACGTTTTTCTCTGGGATAGAACAGTGGTTCCTTCAAATACAAACCAAACAAGAAGGGGCGCCTCCCCACCAACTATGCCATTACCTTTACCGCCTGAGGTTCAATTGTCTCGTCAGCCGAATGAGAACCAAATACAACCTCTACCATTAGAACTTGCTGACGAAAGTGGAAGTGTCATGAGTGAACGGTTATCAGAGAGGCTTGAGAGAGATACAGCTGGGGAGTCCTCTTTTAGATTCCATGATTTTGCACTTTCTAGCAATTGGGTATGAATATTATATATTTTGGTTCTTAATTTTGTGGAATATCATGGGTTCTTTCTCTGATTGTTATGCATATTAGACTTGCAGATAGGCATTGTTTACCTCGAATTGGTCAGAAATATAGATTGTAGAATAAGAGAGTGCTAGAATGATACATTGACAAAACAGGATTTCAATCAAGCATAGAAGTGAGTGATCAGTCAATAATCCTTTTGTGTAAGATCTTTGTGAAAGCATCTGTACGTCATCTCTCTCTCTCTCTCTCTCTCTCTCTCTCTCTCTCTCTCTCTCTCTCTCTCTCTCTCTCTCTCTCTCTCTCTCTCTCTCTCTCTCTTCCTAGTATGTCTTTATTTCAACCAAATAGTTACAAAGAGAACAATAAGAGTCCATTTGCTAGTAGTACCTGATAAACATTATAGCTTTCAAAAACAACAATGTTCATAATGATTAATCTGTGACTGGTAATCGAAAAATAACAACGATCCAACTCCAAAGGGGGCGATAAAAATAGTCTCAACCACATTTTCTAACACAGTTAGAGAAGCACTTAAAGCAAGTTCACCCATTGGGTCACCGGATCACATACTATTCACTGTTTTTAGTGTATATTTTCATATCACCTACTATTCACTGCTTTTTAGTGTATATTTTCATTCTCTGGGTCACGAAATACACTTCACCTGTGACACAGGGCACTAATACACTATGTAGGTCACCATGCATAGTGACCCAGAACACTATTCAGGGTGATTCAGGACACGAAATACACTGTATTCATCACTCAGATGATAAAATTACACATAAAAACAGTGCATAATGAGTGACCTGATGACTCAATAGATGAACTTACTCTTACGGACTCCGACAGATACATGATCATAGGAGTCGAAGCTAAAATGCTAATCTAGCTACGAGATATCTATATAACCATTAGAAAGATCCCTCAATAAATGCCGAGATTACCAACTAAACAAAATGAGATGCGCACAAATTACCAAGACAGCCATATTCCACCCGGAGAAAACTCCACTCACTTAAAGAAATGCTTAAATATAAGCCTTGTGGCTCTGCTTATGTGGTCAACTGGTCAGCATAACCTTGGGTACAGTGTGTGGCATAAAGTTCACTCTTTGAGTCTTTGATATACAGAGAGAACCTTTTGTTCCATATGTTGTTATGTTTGCAAATCATTTTCATACAATAATAGAGGATTTGACATATAGAAAATGTCAATTGTGGAATGCTCAAAGCTTAAAAAGCTCAATTAGACTTGATATAATTATAACGTAAAATTGAACGTAGAGTAACCAATATTGATCAAATTGATCATCGCTTGCCTATAAATTCTTTAATTAAATTAAGGAAACGGTTGTAATTAATGAACTGTTAATCAATATTATGATTAATCAACAGTACACTAATTACAAATGTGGCGGCTCATGTTCTTTTTATTCCACTTAGTCGACGTTATGGCGGTGATCAAGTTGCATGGAAGCTTCACAAAAAGTGCCACTTCTCAGTGAAATCAGCATACACAGTAGCATGTGATTTTTCTACGAGTAACTTGTTTGCTTTTACTTCTGCTGGTGATCCGTATAGACCTGTTTGGAAAGCTTTGTGGAAGGCCAGACTACTCAGTCAAGTGGCCATTTCGGGTGGAGAGTAGTGCATGATCTCCTCCCTTCTCCAAGAGATGTGGAAACTGTACGTTCAACATTTGTTCTGTCAGTGCAATCTGAATAGAAAGATTATAGGGGCTCCTTCGTTCTCTATTCCCTCCTCTTCTTTATCCCGGAAAGATTATTTCTTGGAATGAGCCACTTCTTTAGGATCGGATTGTTTTGATAAATTGTGTTAGTTTGGAGTATTTGGAGAAACAGGAATGATAAGTTGTGGAGAGATCGCTGTCAAACCGGTTCAAATATAGTTGTAACACCCTTCACCCAGAAGATTTGAAAACAATTTAATATCATCATACTATTCAAACATGTGAAAAGAAACCAAATTGATCAAATCTTACCGGCACGAAAACTTTATTGAAGCCAAAATTATTTTATCTATGTCGATCTCAAGCAACTAACGATCGGTGTCATCAATAACACCAACAAGCTTCCTTTCATACGGTTGTGATCGGTGCAATAATCGACTTATGGCCGTGCTAGTTGCTTGCTGGTGAACTGAAAGAAAGAGTCGTAATAACGGTCCCAGGAGAAGAGCAAGAAAGAGAGAGAGATTTCTCAAGAGTGTTCCAGAGAGATCGAGAGGGGACGACTACTTTCTCCCTTCCATATGGTTATATATACCTAAGACAGATGGTAGAGATCAAGTGGTGCTGGGATGAATGGCCCAAATTGCACCATCTAAATTTCGATTAATTCGTTAAGGACAAAGTTTGAAAATTGAGCTGCAGTGGGAAATGGTTGTAGGAGAGTAGGAAGAGAAGCGAAAGCCATAAAGCATATATGGTAGTTCAAAATCTATGTATAGTATGAAAGAAGTAAAACACCACTTGCATTCTGCTATTGAGTATAGAGACTTGTTTGTCTACTTTTGCAGGGGTCTTTTCAACCTCTTTTATTTATATTACTGAAATAATTGATCAAGAAATTTCCATGACATTTCGGTGCTTTCCTGTGTTGTCTTTTAGTTGAAGTTCTATGAATTCTATATCTCCAGCAACAGGACTACTTGACCTGTAGAGAATATAAAGCTCTTATTTTGCCGTCCTACAGTAAAACTTCTCAGCTAACAAGGACATGTACTAAAATCATATACACTATATTACATAACAAAGAATTAATTAACCTTCCTTTCTATGACAATCTTGAACATTATTGATCAGACTCTATAACATTATCCAAATCACATAAGACTGATTCATTCATGTCTAGCTGTGACAGATCATTATATAATCCTGGAGTCAACTGGCGCTCCGTGCTAAATGGCGTGTTTTCAAATTTTCAAATTTTGTAGAGCTATGCAATGCTGTTTGGACGTTTGCTCCTCTTTTTGCTATAATGTGTTGGACTCTATGGAATGATCGCAATCATCTCTTACATAAGTCAAGTTCCAGCCCACCAAATCATGGCATTTAGATAACTGTGAATGAATAAGTCCAATAGTTTAGACTATTAAAGTTCAAGTTCAAGGATCTTTGCATTGGGGTGGTGTCGAAGTAGAATTCTTGATCATAAGTATCCATAATTATTTATCTATTTAATTGAGTGCACATTTCTTGAATACTTATTTATTTATATTAGGAACGTTAAGAAACAACTGTATTACAACTGAGAATATTATATAACTACTAGTAAACTCTAATGCAATACACCACATGTCTAAATAGTACTAAAAATTGATGTGCACATATTTGAAGCCATTAAGATTGACAAAGTAGACCAACTTCATTTCATTCAAGAGTTGCTCAAATCTTGCATCAGAGATATAGGAAGATGATTCAGAGCACCGACGTGCACTTACATCAACATGAATGCACAACTGAATTACTATAAATACACTTATTGTTTATTAAAAAAATGTTGAATATGCACATCAAGAGTTGAGATCATTTTATAAGTGTTGAATCACTTACACCGTCAATGCATAGAAGAATTTTCAAGAGATGCATTAGTTATTATCAAATTAACCGCCGGAAAGTTGATTTAGTTTTAGCCTCTAACAAAAAGTATCCAATTCAGACAAAGTGTTGTTAGCTCAATAATTAGAGCACCCACTACCTAAGATCGAGGTTTTGGGTTCGAGTCACCATGAGGGTAGGAGTGAAATTCTTTGATCCTCTTAAAAAGAAAAGAAAAAAAAAAGATTGATAAAAGATGCATTAATTTGAAAACTTGGATAAATTTGGAAAATTAACTTAAAATTAAAATGTTACGTCTTAAATTGACAAAAAAAAAAAAAATTGTAAATTTCTCAAAAAAAAAAAAAACAAAAAAAATTTGCAATCCAAACGAATTAATAGGGGGAAATTTATAAAGGAGCAGTCACGCTCCAAAGCGCGCGTTGATTGAAACGATGGCGGGAAAATCAAACCGCAACAACAAAAAAGCAATCTTTAATCCCTAAACCCTAAATCCCCAAACGTTTTTCTCTGATACAAAATCGTCCTCAATTCTCATTCTCATGGACAAATTCTTAGTCCCTCTCAAACCCTCACCTCAACTTTCCACCAAACCCATTCGAAGGTAAGTACAAATCACGCGCCTTCCTCAATTTTTCACTTTGAAATTCCAAAAGTGAAGTCTTTATTTCGTTTCAGGCGAAAATGGCATCGGAGCCTCATCGAATTGAACGGAAAGCTCGAACCCACGTACCGGCATTCCGTCTCTGGTTTGCTCATGCAATCCTATTCTGAGGTTTGTCACTCTTATAGTTTTTCATTGATAGATTTTGTGAATTGGGAGCTGAGTTCTGCAAGTGTGCCACTGATTTACTTGGTTTGATGTCTGATGCAGCTTAGGGCGTTTCGGCATTTGTACCACATTGACGGAAACCCGTGTCAAACTCATGTATGCATTGTTCAAAACCCAAGTCTTTTGATCAAATATTGAAACCATATTGTGTGTATATCACATATGGTAGACCCAATTTTGTTATTACTAATAGTATTTCTGAAGTTCTATTCTTTTGTGGTGTTGGTTTGGTAGGTGAATCGGGTGGTGATTAATGGCGCGTACATACCCCCAAGTATAAAGTCAGTTATCTAATCTCATTGATGTTCATTTTTGTTTCATGTGTTGTCGAAAATATTGCTCATAGTGATTTTTTCAGGGAAGGAGTTTCTGCCCTGGATTTTGACAACAAGGTAATTCCATGTTTTATGTTTGATATTTGCATTTGTGTGTGATTCCATCTATCAGAACTCGTTTAGGTTGAACTTTTCCCTACTGGTGTTAGCTTTCTTAGATATGGTCATGCATTTGAAAGTGCATGGTGTCCCTTACAACTGGAGCTTGTACTATTCATTTGAAGAGATTACAGTTTGCAGTGTTAGTTATTCTTAATTTCCAGCACATCTTTATCTCCAAATTTCGAGCATTCTATTAAAAATTGCCACTGATTTTCATGGACTTCTTTAACATTGACATACTGTCAAGAAATTCAAGTTACTCTGTTGTTATTTGGGGTGTTCTGAGAAAGTTGGTTAATTCACTTTTAAGTGAGAAGCTGTTTATATCCTTTCTAAAACCTTAATTTCCTGCGATTCAAATGAAACTTAGAGAGAATACTACCTATAACACTCATTTTACTGTTACTGTTCTATGTGTTTTGTTACTTTGTACTTTTCATTTTATCTTGTATTCTGACTTCCAACATTTTGTCATTTTTTTCTCCTTTATAAACTTCATACTAGGGGATATACCTGGCATCTGTGACAAGATCGGGGTGCTTAACGGTGCATGATTTTGAAACTCTTTATTGCCAGAGTAATGAACCATTGCTACGTAAGTTCCTTCACTACAAATTATCATTTTTTGGCATACCTTTGTAAAGACGGTCAGATATAACACCATTTAGGCTTCGCAACATGTTCAGAGTTTATTAAAAGGATGATGTGGATTTAGTCTGCTAAACATTGTACAACATCCATGCACAAAAACTAAGGGTTGCAATTTAAATGCATAACACATAGATTAGTATTCTGCGGGTTGTTCAGTAACTTTCTCTAATTACTTACTCAAACCAAACTTGAAGCTTGTATTTGTTGTTCAGTGAAGGAAAACAGTACCCTGTTGATTTGTAAAATAGAATTGTGCTTGGTTTTCCTCTAGTAGCATATGCGGTTACTATTTAATTTCTGGTAGATTCAAATTCATCTTGTGCTTATTAAAACATCTTTTATATGTTCCTTTTGCCCTACACTTTCTGCTAGACTTGGAAGAAGATGAAGCAAAACATGTGCTGCACCTTTCTTTACATCAACAACTAGACTTTGTCCGGTGGAATGGTGCCAACCAAGATGAGGTTTGAGTTCAATACAAGTTTTTCCATTTGTTTCAGATATAGTTAATCTAAGGAGTGCTGCTTAAGTGTGCTTAATTATTGGCAATTGTGAAATGTATAGATATAAAACCCGGCTGAATATTCTTCTTTGCCACTCCTATTTCTGTAATTTGTGTTCTCATGCTTAAGCATGCATGACTTTCATGCTATTAATTAATTTAAACTAATGATCAATGGGTTTACTACCACTGAATATGTGTTTATATTCTTGACTGAAATAGTTGTTCTCTCTCTTTTTTTTTTGAGCAAAAAAGAGTACTTTTGTAATTTATTTTTCTGCTAGTTTAGATTGTAGAAACCCTTAGATCATGTTGGTTAATGCAGTGATGTTAAGATTAGTTTGTTTTATTTGATTTAGCTTTCTTTTTATCTCTTGTCTAACACCAATATTGTCTAATTTGTTTCAATTAGGTTGTTTGCACATCTATGAAAAGGAATGAAGTACTTATATTTGACATTAGTTATATATCTTCTACACCATCTGAAGTAAGTTTCTCTTCTTCTGTTATCATGCATGTTCTTTCAGTGTTGCACTCTATTATAGTTTATGCACTGATTACCTCCACTGGCATTCATTAGGCCATTGAGTCAATTTTCAATTGTGTTGTCAGATGCTTTCTTAGGTATTCATTGTACTTACAGGAACTTGACTTCAGAGTTATACAAACCCACACCTGCACTTGTAGACACATGGGCCAACACACACAAAAATCATACATGAGTTGAATGAGGGAACCCAATTCCTGGATTTGCAGTTCTAGTCAAGTTAGAACCTTTCAACTTTATCTTACCATTTTTTTCTCTTTGACTAGTAAGTTGGCTGCACATTGGGACACTATTCTATGTCATATGGTAGTTATATATTTGTGTGAATTCTCAATTGTATATGTTGATAATTTTTCCTCACTTTTTGATTCAGGTTTTAAGAACAAAACCCCGTCCTGCTATCTTTGGGTCTAATATTCAGAAAGGTCTTTCTGATATTGCCTTTAACTCTTGTGAAGACTCAAGGTTAGTGAATATAAGATGAACAATTTAATTCTATTATGTAATGGAATTATGGGAGATGTAGAAAATTCATCTGATTCATAGACAAATGTACTTGGCCAGTAGGCCATATATTAGACTTGTTAACCAACCGGAAATAAGTATAGTTTGGTTCAGATGACCTCCATTTGTATAACATACGTCTTTTCTTTAAATCGTCTCAAATAAATATCAACTGGCTTTTAGAAGCAGAGCAGGAACTGGTTGAAATGATGTATAACTCAACTTATAGCTTTATCTGATTCAATCATTAATCTAAAATCCAATTGAATGACATTTGAAAAGACTGTTCTTGGTGAGAAAAATATTGAATAAATTCGTGTGCATACATGTATTACTCTAATTCATTCTTCAATCTTTACTATTAAATTATCCATTACTATTATCATCTTGCATTTTGGCCTTCTAATTACCATGACATCAAGATATACATTTGTTTTCCATGTCAATATTACCTCAGAAAAATTGTCAAATAAAATGGATGCGGAGTATCTCAAAATAAAATTGTTTATTTTTCATGTCAGTAACTCAATATTACCTCAACTTTATTTGCGAACCAAAGGAGGAAGTGCATGAAATTCATGGCTGATGAGAATATTGATCTTCAACTTACACGCATGTTTTTGACCAAAAAAATAAACTTACACAAGTGTTTGTAACTGTGATATTTCTGATATTCCACTATCACTGTCTGTCCTTTTTAGGGTACTTGCTTCTGATACAGATGGTGTTATTCATATATGGGACAGAAGAACTAGTACTTTTCCTTGTCTTGAACTTACGGCAAATTCCCGTGGCGGCCTTAATAGTATCCAATTAAATGTGGAAAATCAGGTAATAGCGCACATTCTTTCTATTTCACATGTATCTTTACAATTTTTTGGGAACTTGAGATATTTAACATGTGGTCCTGCTTGTTTTCGCTGTTATGGACGTAGAATTTGATAGCAGTTTTAGTTGGTTGATTATATTCTCTCTCATGTTGATATTGTTTGTATGTAAATGGATCAGTATATAGAACTGATCATGCTTAAGAACTATAAATGATGATGGACTCTTTCATTTTGTATTCTGGTCACTTAAGTTAGCTCTGGGTTTAAGATCATGTAGTAAGAATTTATTAGAGAGTTGAGATGTTTGCTTCCAATCACCATTGTTCACCCGGTATGGTAGTTCTTTGTATATTTATCTATGATGTCAAATTTCAGGCCTAAGTAATTAAAACTAGTGTTTGTGAAGAAAATTAGAATGTTAGATCATCAAAAAGCAGTAGCATGACAGTGGAAACTTGAAGGTTCTGAATGATAGAACTGGTGTTTATGAGCTCTTTAGTGTCCCTGTATGATATCGTTTGCACATAGTTGCACAGATTAACACAAAAAAGACTCATGGATTATTTAAACTAACTAGGTGAACAACAAAAGAAAATAATTTCCAAGTCCCAACTACAGCTCTTAAAATTGGAACTCAGGTTGAAATAGATGGAAGTATATGCTAAATAATAGGTAACAGTCTACAGTGTCTAGTTTAACATCTGTACACATTCTATACTTTGCTGATAGTAATTCATCAACCAAGTGATGTGTCTTCTCTCACGTCCTAATTTCTTACAACATAAAAGATATACTCAGAATTTTCAGTTAGTATAAACATTTTGTGTATTTGCCTGCTCTTATTTCCATAATCTGATTTCTCCTTTTCTGGTTATTACTCATCACTAAATTATACATATACTTTTTTTCTTCAGATCATTTTTGGAGCTGGAAAGCATGGGGTGATCTATGCTTGGGATCTTCGTGGTGGAAGAACGTCTTCTTTCTTCAAGGGTTCTAAAGAGGTAAAACTGGGATCTTATTATGGTTACCTTATTTATTTGCTACTTCACACAATATTACAAAAAATGAGAATTAACACTGATTGATACAAATCCTAGTAGTAACTAATGATAGTTATAACTTCTGTTCTGTTGTTGTTTACATAGGTATCTCGTCCACCTCTAACCTCACTGAAGTTATCATCAACGTTGGAAAATATTGGGCCTCTAAAGGTAATCACAGAAGTAAATAACTTGCATTAGTTGTTTCTGGAAAAGAAACAAGAGTGTTAGTCCTATTAAATTTTATCTTTATGAGTATTGCCATGAAAGTACTTCATGTTTGTGCTTATTCTCATGTTGAAGATAAAAACCATTAACAAGGAATGTGAACAGTATGGTCTATTGAACATCCAAATCATGCATTGCATACTATTTAACTTTTACAAAAACTAACTATTATTTCTGTGTTTTTTTATTTATTATTATTTAGGAACAATCAGCCATTGTTTCAAAGGAAATACACTCCATTAATCTTGATCCGTGTTGCCCACACCAATTGGCATTCCATCTTGATGACGGTTGGTAGGTTAGGGAATGAAGTTCTTTCATATGTTATTATTTTTCCTGAAAAAGTGGTCAGGAGTTACTTAGTAATTTAATATGTATGTTAAGTCTGTTAAGTCACACTTCCAACTGTTTCCTGGTTAGGAGTACATACGCATATGTAGATATGAGCCAATCAGGAATACTAAGAAAAATACTTATGGTTTACATTAAAAGCATGTGGAACATTAAAGAACAAGCTCATGAAGAGGAATTACTGATCCAGAATATGAATATTGGACTTTGGCAAAGCAATCATGCCCATATGTTTGATTATCCCATGAGAATATATATTGTCAGGACTTTTATTCTAACTTAAACTACACCTCTTGCTTGTGCCCCATCTCATGCAGGTCAGGTGTGCTGGATATTCATAATCTTGAAGTTACACATATTCATTGTCCTCCACCTGCTTGGTTGTAAGTAAAGTTGAATCCCTTCAATATTCTGTATTAACTTGGAAGTATTAGCAGCTTGGGTCTAGTAGCTACTTATGTTCTGTTCCTTTTGTGGGAGTAGAAATGAATCTGTTGGGTCAGATCTATCATATTTGAGAAAACCTTCATGGCTATCTACAAACTCTGTAAGGACTCTCACTTATATTCTCTTCGTTTGGTCCTCTTTTCATTATTCATTGTTCCATAACTAAATTGCATCTCGATTTTGTGCTTAATCATATGTTCGGACGAATGTTGGAACTTTTAATGGTGCATATAATCTCATCTATCCAAACTTAGTAGTTGGCTACTTCAATGTTTTCAACGCAGATATATGTGGTTGGATCATCAACTGACAACGGCATTCATATTTTGGATTTTTATCCAGATTCAAGCTCTCCTTGCCATGTTGACTACAAGTAAGACGCATGTTAAACAACTTTGACGTTACTTATAATTTATTACTGAATCTCCTGCAACTCTAAATTATTTATTTGGTTTGTGTCCAGGATGAATTTAACATCCCTCCTGATCCTCTGACATTTACTTTCACACATGTCTGCTCGTACACATGCAGCTATTACTGTTCTCTGCATTTCTTTTAAAATAAATTTGCTTTGATGTTGCAGTGAGGATGCTCATCGTCTTTCTGGGGTAAAGGATCAAGATAAGCAAAACAGGTTTATTTCATTGTCTGAAGGAGTTACTGCATGTGCAGTTCATCCCCTCAACAGTACAATCATAACTGGAACAAAGGTTTGTACTCTTGGAAACCTTCTTTATTGTTTATATTTTAGATTCTGAATATATGTTAAAATTCTATGACATTGCTTTACTGCAATGATACACATGGACATGCATATTTGTGTTACTATATTTGGCCGGTTGGCTTGATTAGATGCATAAGAGTAAGCAAAATCCCAAGTAATGTCTAGTTGAATAAACACTAACTATAACTGCCCATTTGGTTCGGTTAAAGATTTTTCGGACTCAATCATCCGAGTCAGTTTTTATTGTTGCAAGTAGCAAGTCCCATTGATCAATGCCTGTACAGTCGGGAGAACAAAGCAACACTGATAATATACCGCAGAAAGTGTCACCCTAGAACTAGGTTCATACAGAGACAGAACTGAAATGGAAATAGAAATGTGAAATATCTCGGTTTAGACATCAAAGGGAGTAAATGTGAACTAAAGATTTCACAAACAAAATTTCAGATAAATATCATACACCCTCATGCAATGGCACTGATGAGCTTTATCACTAATGAATAAGGCCTAATTTTTAATCTATGATTGTTTCAGCATTCATCTTTGCTCATGGTTTCCCAAACGCACAAGTCATGTTAAGGGGACCAGCTGAAGCCTGTGGTCACTTCTGCACAGAAGCTATATGCAATATGAAGAACTTGCTACTCTGTTTAACTGGGTTGATCAAATGAGCACATAAGCATCGGATGCAATTTATCTCATCCACTCTTGAGATTGAAGGTCCATTATCAAATGATAAGTAATTTGTATAGGGTGTGTTTTTTAGTGGTAGTTAGGGTCATATCCAGAGGAAGATTAGAAGTCCTTTATTTGTTAGACCATTAATCTGTGGTCCAACTGAACATTGTATAGGATTTTACGGGTGTTGTCTTAGGTATATGCTTCAGTTAGGGTATCTTGAGATTGGAGGAACACTGCAGATGATTTATTGTGGCATAAAAACGCCACTCCGTAATACCGCTATTTTTGAGAAATAAATTCGCAACCAGACTGTAGGATAGTCTCATCTGAAGTCGTGCTCCATCTTCCCCCTCAGATGATCTAAAGCCCTGAAAAACCAGAAGCAAGCAAAGCATTTGATTAACAAACATTGACCAACTATCATCTCTCAAAGTCCTAAAAATCACACACGGTGCACATTCTAGGTCTTTATCTCATGATGAATACTAACAGAGATTCTTAAATTTCTCAAATTACACTGGGAAACAATATGATGACTAACATAGAAAACTATGTCACTTAATTAAAAGCATGTGATGGGGCCTCTGCAAATTGCAAAAAAAAAAAAAAAAACAATGGGGCCATCTTTCTGCTAAATTCCTAATTTTCATACCACCTTTGCATATGAGTACTCAATCACCAATTTAATTAATATACATGCACAGACAGAGGGATTCAACAGTTCTCAACTGAAGCTTATAAAGAATCATAGATTACCACACTTTCAGTTATTTTCCCAACAGAATCTATCTCCACAAACTAAATCATCCTTGACCCTTTTTCTTTTCTGGGTCAGAACAAACTAGATGATCCCAAATATCCATAACTTCAGAACACCCAAATTTCTTTTCAAAACGTCTGCAATTGGGCTAAGTATAAAGTTCTTGAATCAGGTCTTAATTCTTATAAGGTAACTAAGGATGGCAGACCTTAAATAAGTAGGTCCAACCGCCAGCAAAGGCGGGGAACCAAAATACCTATCCAGAAATGGAAAGTCAATCCCTAATTTGGGGCCTGCAGCTAGGCTGCTAGAGAATAAAACCACATTATTGTTCAATGATGGTGAAGCAGTCAACTGAGGAAGTCTTTTCCTCTCTTGACTAGAGGTTCTAGATCAGACTGACTACTTCTCATACTATAAGTTTGATCATACAATTGCCCAACAGGCTAACATAATCAGCATGCTTAGCTCAACAGTTCCATTCTTTTCAACAAAAGGCATAAACCAGAGCAGAGTAGCAAACCACCTTGGAACATAAGCATTCTTGCTCTTGTTCACGAATCTGCATTCCAGCCTACAAACATGGTTGTGCAAACCATACTCCAGAAGCTCCATAATCGATTGAACATAAGCAAAGGCATTGATTGAGTAATATGCAAACATGCAGTGGATGATAATAAAACAACCTGAAGCAATCATCAAGGAACATAAACATCGCAAAAGGTAAGGGTTAATCATATCTTTCCTAGCTGAGATTAGCAATAAATCAGGGGTATCCCAAAATGCTCAAGTTAAAATATAGGCCTTTATTGAATAAAGAGTTTTTGGATGTTCGTTTTGCAAACTGATGTAAAAGTCATAGGTACTGGGACATACTTTACAATCAAACAAAAATGTGGAAGTCAATTGCCCTTTAGGACATAGATATTAAACACAGATTAACTAGAAAAGAGAAATAATTGCAATATCAGTTTTCGTTGTTGAATGAGAAATACTTCTTCAGATATACTTATTGCCAGCAACTAAATAGTCAGTCTATCACATGTGTACACACACACACACACACACACACACACACCCCAATATAATGAAATAGAAAACAAATGTGCTCAAAATTGGAGTGCAACAAGGAATTGATATTGACATATTGTGTTTCAAGGGTGGACTTACAGACACGATTCACAAAACATCTGAGCTGGCTAAAGAAGCAGCACTGCAGCAGTTCCGAAATTCCTAGTGATATTGAAAAATATTTATTTCAATATTCAAATACTTCAGACTGAATCTCTAAGCCATGCTAATAATACAGGATCTACTGTATCCTTCGACAATAGATGAACAATCAAGTGCAGAGTTGATGCATCTGCAGAGAAACCCCTATCACGCATTTCTTGAATAAGTTCCGTAGCCCTTGATGCCTCATCGTTATTGATAAAACCTCGGATAATTGTGTTATAGGTACAGCCATCTGGAGGACAGCCCTTCTCCTTCATTTCTGTAAACAATTTTTCAGCTTCACTTAATAGGCCTCCTTTACAAAATCCAAGAATCATTATATTATACGTCCACACATCAGGTTGAAGATGCTTTGACAACAAACCAGAGAAGAGATCTATTGCAGAATCCATTTTCCCAGCTTTGCACAAACCTTCAATAATAGTATTGTAAACTACAATATTTAGTTCCAACTTGTTGCCTTCCATCTCTCTAAGCAATTCTAGTGCTGTAGAAAGTTGTTGGTTGTTACACAGGCCATCAACTAAAATATTATATGTTTGAACATCTGGAAGTTGGCCACAACCTTGCATCTTGGAGAACAATTTTTCTGCTTCTTGTAGTCTGCCTGCTTTACAAAAACCATCAATAAGAGTGTTATAAGTAACAGTATTGGGAACAAGTTCCATACAATGCATTTCCTTGAAAATCTTGGAAGCCTTATCGATCTTTTTCTGCTTACAGTATCCGTTTATCAATATGTTACAACTATGAACATTAACCAAGGATCCCTTGCGAACCATTAGATCAAAAACTTGTTTCGCCTCGTCCATTTCTCTTCGCAAACAGTAACCATCCATAAGTGAGTTATATGTAACCACATTAGGTTCAATATGTCTTTGAATCATCATGTCAACCACAGTTTTGGCTTCCACAACCATCCCTTCCTTACAAAGTGTATCAACCAAGACACTGAAGGTGACTACATCTGGAAAGATACCTTTACTCACCATTTCATTCAACAACCTTGTAGCTTGTTTCCACTGGCGTATATTGCAAACTCCTTGAATCAAAGAGGTGTAAGTAACAACACTCGGAGTAACACCTCTACTAATCATGTCTGAGAAGAGGTTGAATGCTTGATCAATTAATGCATCCTTGCAAAGACAGTCAATGATGGTGCTATAGGAAACTATGTCAGGCTCGCATCCCCTTTGTTCCATGTTCCTAAGTAACTGAATGGCTGCACTGTTGTTCCCCATCTTGCAAAAGCCTTTTATTAGTGTGGTGAAAGTAAACACATCCGGCTTACAATGACCTGCCTCCACCATTTTGGTGAAAATTCGTGCAGCCTCAGGGACTTGATTGTTGAGAACAAAGCCGTTGATTAGAGTGGTGAAGGTGAAGACGTCTGGTTGAAGACCCAATTTGAAGAACTGTCCTAAGACAGATAAGCTAAAGCCCATTTGATTCAAATGGCAATAACAGTTGATGGTAATGTTAAGAGTGTAGTCATCAGGAACAATTCTACACAAAAGCATTTGCCTATTCAAAGATATGACTGCAGAATAGTGTTTCAATTTGACAAGTCGACCCAAGATTTGATTGAAAGGGATAACAGAAGAAGGCAGAGGACGCGAGCGAAGCATTTCAGCGAACACCTTCAAGGCATCCTCAACATTGAGTCGATTTCCGAGATGGGTTTCTCTGGGCTTGGTTGGGTTTGAGGATTGAGAATGAAACAAAGCCGAGTACTTGTTGACAACACAAGGACTATAGTGAAGAAATGGCATACCTCCTGTGGTGCTGGTGCTGTTGCAATGAGAACAAGAAGAAGCAGTTGTTCGAATCATCTTCAGCATCTCTCAGTTTTTCTTAATTTGAGAGAGAGAGAGGAGAGAATCTCAGTTGTTGTAAAGATTTTTGGGATAAGAATCTCAAATTCTGGAAGAGCGAGTTTCTGATGCTGTGTTCTACCTAAAAAGAGAGAAACTTTTACCGAGCAGGCCAGGGTCCTTTTTGGTTAAATCTAAAACCAGACATTTCCTTTTTTTTTTTTCTTTTTTTTTTTTCAAATTTTGTTTTAAATTAAAATAGATTATGGCTATATATCAAAAAGATTATTTTCACAAACAGTGTATGAAGTATGAGTCATTCGACACTTTGGTGTATCAATTTTCATAACTATCAAAATTGTGTATCAAGTTTACTCCAATATTTTATTTTGGTGTACGTCGTTAAATTTTCCGTTATCTTTACAAAAAAAAAAAAGACAAAGCTAAATGAAATATAACGGAATTTTTTTTTTGGCAAAGATAACGGGAAATTTAATGGCGTACACCAAAATGAAAGATTGGAGCAAACTTGATACACCATTATGATAGTTATGAAAGTTGGTACATCAAAGTGTCGAATGACCCATACTTCATACACTGTTTGTGATGTTTTCCTTATATCAAACCCACGGTTCGTAGTTTTTGCGGGAGACGCCTAACCTCCCCACAAAAGCGAGAGAGGACAACTACACCTGGGAACTCACCCTTAGGCTGACCTTGATCAAATCATAACGTCCGTGCCTGAAGACTAAAGTCATTATTTAGATACAGACCATCTAGTTGTGACCGACTAAATTTTTGATGATTCTTTTTATTTACTTCTGAAAATCATAGCAATACTGAGCATGATATTGACTGAAGATAAACCTCATAAAAGTGGGACCTGATGGCTAAAGTTAGTCATCAGTTGGAGTTCTTTCTTTGACAATGGTATCATTGGTAATTTGGTATGCTCTTTAACTTTAGCTAGCTCTTTAGCTAGCTGCTTTCTATATGTGAGCTGAAGCCACTTTGGCAGCTATTCATCATTTTCAAATAATGTTTTCCTTGATTTCTCCTTTTGTTGTAAATTGTTACGACATCGGTTGAATGTGATTGAACTGACCTTTCAAATGACCATCAACATCCCTTCATTTTCTGAGATGGTTGTCAGGGAGGGGATAGGAACACAACTGTAAACAAGGCAGGATCAGTCTCATAATATATGCCACTGAAGAACATTAGCAGGATCACTTTACTAAATTTCACAAATGTGTATACAAAGACCTTTTGCACAGCCAAAGTGACATCAAAATTTCAAGTCCCTCCTCATATCCTAATCCTAAGTAATGGAAAATTTTCATATAAAGCAAATAGTATTTGAGATGAATTCACTCCCAAGTAACTGATATTCAGACTCAGTCCACTTGGGATAAAACTAACAAGTAACAAAAAAAAAATTACTTCTGCTCACGAAAGGGTATGGAAACATGAGTCAGTTTGTTTGCTTGGATTTCGAAGTTACACAGGTGACCGAAAAGTCTGGAAGTTACATATAACCTGCTTGATGAAAGTAAGTTTGAATTCATTTGGTTTTCTGTATTTAAATGCGGTGCTACAACGTACTTGTGTGCTTTCATTTGGATCTTGTTGAAACAATGAAGAACTATATAAGGAGCAAAACAGTGTCCACTCTCAGTTTCCACAGGGGAATAGATTAAAACCACCTATATACCAATCTACATTGCTCAATGATTCAAGATGAACAGACTAACCAGTATAAAACATAGGTTGCGACAATCTTCTTGATGATACCCAATCTCTATTACAGAAAAACCACCACTAGCATATATTCAGGCGGGTGTTGTATTGTCTACAGAAAGTAAACCAATACTCAAAAGGACTAACAAATTTTAGCTGGAGTGCGACGAGCAACAGCACTGTATTCAGGTTTTGTGTATTTCTTGAAAAGAGCTTTAAGATCACTTTCTCCAGCCTTCGAGTGAAAGCCAACCAAAACCTTGGCACATTCCCTGTTGTATGAAAAAGAAAAAAAGTCAAATCATCAAGTATATCTGGTGGCAGCTAATTCAATTATCTAACATTGCGTCCCTATGGAAACCACTTATCTAACACACTCTATGCATAGCTGTAACTGAGCATTATTACCTTAGCTGTTCTTCAGAGTAACCAGTATGGTGCTTCAAAGTTTCAGTCCAGAAAGGCATCTTGTTGAGAGTACAATGGGCAGCATAGACAGCTGCAGCAGCTATCATGGATGGGGAGTGCCGAATGGTTGTTTGATAATCCAAGACTCCAAGTTCGGCTAGAAAGTAAACCATATTCTTCATCTGCATTACATGGGTAAGAAAAGCAAATTAATATTCATTGCTTCACCAAAATAAACAGTTTAAAGTATGGTTATACTTTCTCAAAAACCAGAGCACATCAAGTACCTCATCATCAGGTGAAATGGAAGCTTTGATATATCTAGCAAGAAAGACATAAGGTGTTGGAACTGTCAAATACCACTCCAACTTCTGCAGGATCGCTTTCTCCATTACACGAATTTGATTGCCCGTATATGCATAGTCTGATAAGCACACAAAATCATTGACCTGCATATTTAAATCCCAGTTTAGATAAATGGTATTTGAAATCAGAATGAATAATGCCTGAATTGAAAACAAGGGCAGAACACTACCTGTGGAGCCCAAACTTCCTCATACTTTGATGCTATCACCATGGAGCTGATGCCAACTAGCTGAAGTTCCCTCCTAGTTACCATCCTCCTTGAAAGGAATCGGTCAATTATATTCACAGTAAGGTAGAATGTTTCAGGCATCAGTTCAAATTTCCTGTGGACATCTATCAACCAGTCTATGAGGATAGACCTCATCTTTGAATTGATATCTGGCTGTGTATCCATGTAATCTCCAACTCGGCAGTCCTCCTGCAAAAGTAATTTTCATGTGTAAGAAAAGGTATGATAGGAGAAGCCTAAAAGGGAAAATGTGGGTGGAGGAAAAAGGATAAGGGATTACCTCTTCAAGTTTGTAGAACTTGTACAATTCATCGACATATTCAACAACTGCTAGTTCATCATTGACATCAGCTGCGTCAAAATCCACAATCTGCTCCTTTAGTTTGTTAGTGTCTCCACAAGCCATAGCCTGCAGTAAAGAAAAGTTCAATACCCAATAGAAAAATAGAAGCAATACTGTGAAAAGATATGTTTACAATTCATTAAAAATTAACTTCTAAGCTCACCTTGCTTCGAGCTGTTAGAATCGAAGTGAGAGTCTTGACTTCCTTCCTTGAACCTTGTACCAACTTGCCTCTATTGACCGGCTTCTCCTTTTCTTCATCAGAACTAACCACAATCACATCTTCATCAGCTGCTTTCTTGGTACCCTTCTTTGCAGGGGCATCATTTCTATTCTTAGCTGCCTTGTCTACAACATCTGGCACTAGTACTGGGTTCTGCAAATTTACAAACCCATATGCAATATAATGTTACAATCAACACCTAGTTTCAAAAACCAGAATTCAATGCAAATTTAAAAAGCGTTGCTAAAGGGTTATTACCCCATTGTTCTTCTGTGCATTTGCCAACAGCTGGGCATGAAAACTCCTTGTAATGCGGCGAGTAATCTTCCCTTCGATTTCGACCTGACCTGCCTCAAAGTTGGTCCTGTCTTCAAGAGCTACTCGCTGGTTCCTTCTTGGTGCTTCTCCGTGGACTTTACCATTCCCTTCAAGTAAAACAAGCATGAGCAAATACATTAAAATTCGATTTTCCATAAGAACCAAATACATGAAAATGTAAAGAAATCAAGATATATAACAGTACCAAGGGAAAACCCAGTTGGCAGTAAAATCCACAAAGAATCACAGAAGTAAACATAATAATCCTAAAAGGGGTTTTTAGTCTTGAAATCTAACATCCAGAATTCCCAAACATCTAAACTTACAAAACAAAAAGGCAGATCAAAACGAATAAAAAGTTCAGATCATGAAAACAATCTAAAGAAACGTTCTTGTGCTGATCTACATGAAAAACCCTAACAACCCCATAATCAGGGGAAGAAGAGATTACCCAATTCAAGTTAAAATCAAAGGTGATACAAAGTACTGCCACCCATTAATTTAAACAATCTTTGTTCTATTCCTACAAAACCCATCAAGAACTATATCACATCATCCTAAAAAACCCTATTAGTCCAAACATGATAGAAACGACAATTACTTCAAGAAATTCACACAAGACCCAAATTGAACAACTTTTACTGCGCATCTGAACCAAAATCACAAAACCCACAAAGAATTACAGATCAGAAAAGAGCAACAAGTGCTGGGTTGGGATCAAAATCGATGAATACCTCTGGGTTGTGGAGGAACAACTGCTCGGGTGTCCATGACCAAATCTTGATGAATAGGAATGAGATATCCTTCTGGGTTTTGCCTTCAAGACCTGGAGCGTCCAAAGTTTCTTGCTTTTCTCTCTGTTCTTGCTCTCTTTGATTTCTCTGTGATTGAGAATGATGATGAGTAATGAGAGCAAAAGGGAGTATGGGTATATTTGAAGCTCGGGAACAGACGTAGCCACAACGGTCAAATTTTTTGCATTTGAAATTTGGACCGTTGGATTTCGGAAGCGGCTGTGGTTTAAAGTTGTGGGGTAATAAGAAATCCTATTTGGGATAACCATTGCACACCAATACAACTCATGTTGATCTTAACATGTATGCGTAATCATTAAAATGGTAATAAGAGAAAAAAGGAAGCGCTTGTCTGTCCAAATTTTGATTTACCAGGAATTTTGGTTATGAATCACACTTTTTAACTTAATTCTCTATAATTTCTTATTCAGAAAGAGAATATTTAAAATTAAAATTTATACCAATACAACTCATGTTGTTTCTTAACATATATGTATAAGCCAGATCATTAAAATGGTATTAAAAGAAAATAGAAAGTGTTCAAATTTTAATTTACCCAAATATGAAGGAAATTTGGTTATACAATCACAGTTTTAAAGGTGAATAAATCAAAAATCCTCCATAATTTTGTCTTTAAAGAAAGGACATGTAAAAATGATGAAGTTTACAAACTTGACCCTGTCAGGCGGAGAAAGTTGGGTCTAAAGTGATTACAAAACTAAAGCATGTCTAATGGGTTAAAAGTTTGGTCTCCAAAATGGGCACTATCAGAGTGGTACCTCTACCACTCGCACCCACCGTCACAACCATTACTCACCAACATCGAGCCATAACACTACATAGCGCAAAACTACTAGCAAAATGATGCTGGAACAATGGCACCTCTTTATCAAGGCACATAGGAGCCATTTTGTGTTAGGAAATCAATCTTCCATATCTTCCTTATTAAGACTTGAAGATCTGCATATAGCTATACATTAGCTTTCCCATCTGTAATTGCTAACTTGTAGCTAGATATCCTAAATTGTGCTATTTCCATACTTGTAAAGTTCTCTCTGTACAAATACTTGTTTCACTATCAATGAAAGATACACATTCCATTCTCACTGTTTTTCATCTTTTCATGGTATCAGAGCAGGACTAAGATCCTAACTCTTCGCTACATTATAATCTCTCGTGTAGCATCCTCTTAGTTCTTCAGCTATCATGGCCATCGATGACATCCCACTTCCTGTTTCCGGCAAGTCAGTTGCCGGTTCTAGTCCATCCAAGTCAGAGACCCCATCAGATTCTTCAAAATCTGATATCTCAAATCCCTATTTCAGTAATCACTCGGATCATCCGGGATTGGTTCTAGTCTCCAAACCCTTGAATGGAGATAATTATTCTAGTTGGAAAAGGGCTATGACTTTGGCCTTAAACTCCAAGAACAAGCTCGGATTTGTCAACGGTTCAATTAAGGCTCCTTCAAAAGAAGCGGATCCTGAAAGGTATGTGAAGTGGTCACGGTGTAACGACATGGTTCACTCTTGGATTGTTAATACTGTCAATCCAAAAATCATAAATAGTGTTATCTATTATCCTACTGCTCATGAGGTTTGGGAAGACCTTCGCGATTCTCTAAATGCAATGCACCTCGCATCTTCGAGATTCAGCGAGAAATTGCTAGCCTACGACAAGAACAACTCTCTGTCTCTACCTACTAGACAAAATTGAAGGGCTTATGGGATGAATTGGCTACGTATTCAAACACAACATATGGAGCACATGCAGATTAACAAAAACTGATGCAATTCCTAATGGTTTTGAATGAGACTTACAGTGCAACTCGCGGGCCTTATGAATCCTCTGCCAACTGTCTGCCAAGCATATGCCGCCGTCACTCAAGAAGAGAAGCACGACTAATTAGTGTCTCTCATCCCTCAACAGACTCCAGCTCTAGCGCCGCTATGGCAGTGAGGAACACCAATTCGGACCCAGCTAGAGGAGGACGATTCGAGAGATCAGATATTTGCAACAGGATTCTAGTCCAGATCGAGCGCAAGCAGAACACCGTTTTGATGGTGATTGGGGCCATGGTTCAAGTAGAGGTAGGTCTCAGTGTTCTTATTGTGGAGATGCAGGTCATTGGGTTCAAACATGCTATCAATTAATTGGATATCCACTGGGTCATCCTAAGGCAAAATAGAACTCTGGTTCAAATTCAAGAGGTGTTCCTTCAGCTAATCAGGTATCTGAGGCATTAGAGAAGGATGAAGGCCCAGTTGTTTCATTATCAGAAGCCTAATTCAAGTAGTTTTTGTCGATCCTTAACAAACAAAATGAGGGCTCTAGCTCCAAAGCAAATGCGGTTACAAAGCCAGGTTTGTCTAATGCCGCTTCCCGTGATTGGATTATTGATAGCGGGGAGACAGATCATATCACTTCATCATCTCAATTATTGCATAAGAATAAAAATTTCTCCCGTTTTGTTGCCCAGCGGAGACAAAGTGAATATTGTTGCAAAAGGGTCTTTTCTTCCGAATACCGTATATTATATGCATGATGTGTTATCTGTGTCAAAATTCAAAGTTGATTTAATGTTAGTTAGTCGTTTGACAAGAGGTCTGAATTGTTCAATGGCCCTTATTGGTATATTATACAGGATCTGGCTACGAAGAGGACTATTGGTTTGGGTAAACAATGTCACGGGCTATACTATTTGGTGGCACTACCGACAGAGAAGTCTATGATCAAACCTTCCACCAACCAACCCTTCGCCAACCAACCAGCCTGCAACCTTACCATCTCATCCATCGACCTCTGGCATAATCGCTTACGCCAAGTTCATTGCCAAGAATTTTTTGAATTTTTTCACTCAGCCTAATAATGCTTGCCACATATGTCCTTGGCTAAGCAGAGTTGTTTACCATTAAGTACTAGTTCTATTTCTTCTACAAGACCTTTTGAGATCATTCATTGTGATATTTGGGGTTTTTATCGACACCCTTCTCTTTCTGGTGCTTTTTATTTCCTCACTATTGTTGATGACTTTACACGTTTCACTTGGATCTTTTTGATGCAACACAAAGATGAAGCACAACCACTTTTGAAACGCTTCTTTAACTACACTTTCACTCAATTTGAATCTCGCATTAAAACTTTTAGAAGTGACAATGGTAGCGAATTTATCTCACTTCGTTCCTTTTTCCAAGATAATGGCGTTGTTTTCAACATTCTTGTTTTTACACGCCTCAACAAAATGGGGTTGTAGAACGCAAACATCGTCATATTCTCCAAGTGGCTCGCGCTTTAAAATTTCAAGCTCAGCTTCCTACCCAATTTTGGGGGGAGTGTGTTCTTACTGCTGTCCACATCATCAATCGGTTACCTTCACCACTTCTTTCCTTCAAAACTCCGTTCAAACTCCTTTATTCAAAACCGCCTTCTTTGTCTCATCTCTGGGTTTTTAGGTGCTTAGCCTATGCCACTAATGTTCACGTTTCTCACAAATTTGATCATCGTGCCATACCTTCCATCTTCATTGGTCATCCTGTCTATCAAAAGGCCTTCAAGTTATTCAATTTATCGACCAAAAAGATTTTTAGCAGCAGGGATGTCAAATTTCATGAGAACATTTTTCCATATGCTTATGTTCAGACTAGCTCCATTCCTTCATCGTTGGCACACAAATCAGGGCTGATTCCATTACTCACCCATCACACATCCTCTCTCCTTGACTTCAGTTTTGACAAATATTAACCCACTGCATCCTCTTCTTCTCCTCCTCGCCCTACCAGTTTTCACACCTATTCCCGCCGCCCTAAAACCCCAGCACCACTAGCTCCCACAACTTCACTTTCTCCACCAACACCGTCCTCTTCCACTGTTCCTGCCGTTTCGGTAGATTCTCAATCACCAGCTTCGGCACCGGACTTCTCCCCAAACCTCCTTCCCACTCTGCCTCTTCCTCCACCACTACTACCACCATCTCTCTTCCCCGCTAAACCTGAACCTGCTCTAGCTCGCGAACCCATTCCTTTCCATCACTCAAGTGACCAGACCGGTCCTTCGGCTAAGCTCAATGACTATGTCTGCTCCAACGTCTGCTCCTACCAATCGCCTTCCTTCCTGCCAGGTCCGACAAAAGGTACACGTTATCCACTGGCTAATTATGTTTCCTATCACAGATATAAGACTGCATATCGCTCTTTTGTTGCTCAAATCAGTGCTATCATAGAACCCAAGTCTTATTCGGAGGCTGCTGCTCTTCCTGAATGGCGTGATACGATACAATCAGAATTAGAAGCCTTGCAGGCTAATGGTACCTGGACTCTCACCTCTCTTCTCGCTGGCAAGGCACCCATTGGTTGTTATTGGGTTTACAAAATTAAACACAAGTCTAATGGTTCCATCGAGAGGTACATAGCATGCCATCACATATCTTGTACATATCTTGAGTAGGTTTATGCACCAACCCCGAAAATTTCAAGAAGCAGCTCTTCGGGTTGTTCGCTATTTGAAAGGTGTACCTGGTCAAGGTATGTTCTTCTCATCAAACAGTGACTTCAGGGTGAGAGCTTATTGTGATTCGGATTGGGCAGGTTGCCCACTCACAAGGAGGTCTACTACGGGTTACTATATCTTTCTTGGACCTTCATTGATATCTTGGAGATCAAAGCGACAGAAAACGATTTCACTTTCATCTGTTGAGGCTAGATATCATGCAATGACAGGGGCCTGTTGTGAATTGACATAGGTCTGTTATATATTAAAGGACTTGGGACTTTCACATCATGAGTCTGCTTTGCTATATTGTGACAACAAGGCTACCTTACACGTTGCACCCAACCCAGTTTTTCATGAGCGAACTAGGCACATCGAGATGGGCTGCCATTACATTAGAGACAAGGTTCAAGATGGAACTGTTTCTACTAGGTTCGTTAGTTCTCCACATCAGCTAGCAAATGTATTAACCAAACCCTTGGGGAAGGAAATCTTCGTTCCTATGATTCACAAGTTGGGAGTGCAGGATATCCATTCTCCAACTTGAGGGGAAGTGTTAGGAAATCAATCTTCCATATCTTCATATTAAGACTTAAAGATCTGCATATAGCTGTACATTAGCTTTCCCATCTGTAATTGCTAACTTGTAGCTAGATATCCTAGATTGTGCTATTTCCATACTTGTAAAGTTCTCTCTGTACAAATACTTGTTTCACAATCAATGAAAGATACACATTCTATTTCAAGGATTATGTTCAGGGTTGTCATACCAGAGTAGAGCTTGATTTGAAGTGCCACGTAGGTATGTACCTTGATTAAGTGCCATGCACCTATTTTCATACAGACAAAATAATGAAGCTTGCAAATTACAATAATGGTAGGTTGGTGACCACACACAGAGTGGCAGATCTCGATCCTCTCTTGTACCATTTTCAATTTAGGTCAATCATGAATTCTTTGATAGTGCGTACTAGCTAGCTAGTAAGATGTCAGTTGCCTATTCTATTCTATTGTCCAGGAATAGAAGGGCTAGGGTACAAATTTAAAGAGACCAGAGACCAAAGTATTTCCAAGCATATATATTCTAGCTAAAGAATATTGGGGTCCCTACTCGATCGATCTTCCCTTTAATTTTGACCAACTTTCTAGCTTTGCTTATGGAGGTGATAATACTGCGTATTGCTTTAAGCTTCAAGATCTGGTCATACACATAGACGCATATAGATCCGGCCATTTTTATTTTACTTTCAAGTAGCAACTAGCTAGTCCTATATTGAAAGTCAAGATCGATGTTCAACTTCAGATCGTGTACAGACAAACTTGGGAGTTCAGCAGAAAATACTTGAAAAAGTTTCCTGCAGAAATGATCTAATTTTTCAGTTTATATTTAGTAATGAACTTTGATCACAGCCTATTGGAAGTATGGTTGCATTATGGCTGTTTCTGTTCACTGTCATTAGCCTTACTTTTTACTGTTAATGGCTTGCCTTGGTGGTTAGAGTTGTTTACCTAAGTTATGGTTGGGTTGTTCCTTAAATTAAGGATCAGCTTTTCTGTTTCTCTTTCTCTTCTTTGTGTATATATAGGAAAAGCTTGTAATCAGCTTCAATAATAAAGTAATATCAGAAAACCTTCCACAAAGTTTTGTCTTGTTTTCTTCATGGTATTAGAGCAGGAATTCAAGGCCTGACTCTGTAATTGTTCTTGTGGAGTTCCTGAGTTTGTTAGCTTATCATGGCTGGGAAATCGGGGTCTAAAGGTGAGGAGCTTCTTGTGTCTTCCGATGTTGAATTTAATCCAAACCAACGTCTTAGTTTTATTTTGTTGAATGAATTCAACTATCTTTCTTGGGCTAGAGCTGTTACACTTGCACTTGGAGGAAGGTCCAAGCTTGGCTCTGTCAATGGACTCATACAAATTAAAAGCCTAAAGATGACTTTCCTACATATGACTCTTGGCTGTGCAAGGATCAGCTGGTTATATCTTGGCTACTCAACTTTATGGAGAGTAGAATAGCAGAAATTTTCAGCTTTTTCTGAGTCCGCTATGCATCTTTGGAAACATGTTAAAGAGATGTATGAAAATCAGAATAATGCTGCTCAAGTTTTTCAACTCAAATGAGATATTGCTGATCTTCAACAAGAAGGTAAGCCGTTTGTTCAACATCTTGGTAGTCTTACAAGCATGTGGAATGAACTAGATGTTTATAGACCTCATAACATTGAGGCTAGTGTTTTGTTAAAGAGAGCTGAGGAGGACAAAATTTTTCAACTCATTGCAAGCTTAAACTCAGAGTATGAAGATTTAAGAAGTCACATTCTTATGAATGTTGAGTTACCATCTTTCAACAATGTGTGTGCTACCATTCAAAGAGAAGAGGTTCGAAAAAAGGTGATGAATATGGAGATCAAGACAAGTGTGTCTGAAACTAGAGCTTATGTTTCCAATCATAGGCAAGTTGAAGCTAAGGTGTACAAAGGCAAGAGACCAGACTTGAAATGTAGCTACTGTGAGGGTGTTGGACAAGTCAAGGATAGATGTTGGGTTCTCCATCCTGAACAGAAGCCGAAGTTTCTAAAGGAAGGCAAAGGTCCTCAAAAGGGTTGGAATCCATCAAAAGCAAACCTTGCAACAACTTATTCTACTCCTTCTGAGGGTATGTTGAACTTCACCTCCAATCCCACTACTTTAATCAATGAATTTGCTGCCTATCTCAGCAAGAAGCAGATGCATGGTGGAGGTGAAGAAACAACCATGGGTGCGATTGAAGATCACTGTAATACCCTTAGCTTTGTAAAATAGAAGAAATATTCACTTTATTTGGGATGAACTTTTTTTTTTAAATATATATAATTATATGGACAAAACGTTCATATAGTGAATTTTTTGTTGGGCTCGTATTTATTTTTAACTTGGGCTTCATAATTTGAGCTTAAAGAAAAAAATTGGGTTAGCAAAACTATGCATGGTAGAGGTGATAATATTTAGGTCGGTTGAGGGCATAATTGTTATTTTATGAAAAATTGGTATTAATATATTGGTGACTCATGAAGCTTTGGGAGCCTCGCCCCTATCTCTAGAACCCTCTCGACTTGATAAAAAAAAAAAACTCTCTCTCTGTCTCTCCCCTTTTCTCTTGCATGCGCGATTGTACAAAGCTTTCTTTACATCACCGATTATGCCAAGAGGGGCATCACCATCTCTCTGGTTTTCGTAAAGAACTTGTCAGCTAAGCCATGGGTTGATGAGGAAACGTTGAGGTACACAATCCCTCCTTTTCAACTCGAAGGCGACATGCAAGAGAAACGAGAGTCGGTTGAATACGCCTGATCAGAGGTAAACTTGGTGAAATTCTGGGTTGTGGTGAATTCAATTCGGGTTCGGGGTGTTACAATCACACTGCACTCATTGGGAAGTTTGTTGGTTTTCTTGCTGAAACTGACTATGTCCCTCTAGAAGAAGCTTCAGGTATTCTAAAATCCTTCTCAACTACTCTCAATGTTTGTGCTATGGATGACTATTGGATTATAGAATTAGAAGCTACGGATCACATGACAAATAAACTCAAAAATTTGCATGATTTTGAAAAATTGTCCATTCCTTCTAAAGTTTCAGTAGCAAATGGCAAAGGAGTTTCTGTTTTGAGAAAGGGAAAACTAAAACTACTTTCTAGTTTCATTGAGTCAATTGCTCTTTATGTTCCTTCCTTTCCTTTTCAACTTCTGTCCGTCGGAAGAATTATACATACCTTAAAATGCCTTGTCATTTTCTCTCCTTATAATGTTATATTTCAAGATCTCATCACCAAGAAAAAGATTGGTGAAGGTTTTTCTTGAATGGACTTTATTATCTGTCAAAAAACTCTTTTGTCTCCAAGGCTTTACAAGCTAGTTCAAGTTTAGAACAAGATCATCACCTATGACATCAATGTTTGGCTCGTCCTAGCCTTCTGAGAAAGTGTTGTCTTTTTTGTTCCCAAATATGTGCAAGGCAACTAATCAATGTGATGTCTGCCATTTATCAAAATCCTCTAGATTATCAAAATCCTCTAGATTACAATTTACTTCTTCCTTGTCTAGGGCTAGTAATCCTTTTGAAATCGTGCATTTAGACATGTGGGGTCCAGTTCTTGAGTCCTATGATGGATTTAAGTATTTTGTAACATTTGTAGATGATTTTACGAGGATTACTTGGTTGTATCTTTTGAAACTAAAAAGTGAAGTTGTGGATGTTTTTAAGGATTTTCATAAACTTGTCACCACTCAATTTTCATCTTCTATTCATATTTTACGATCCAATAATGGTTCTGAGTATATGTCCAATAACATGTCACAATACTTGAGCACACAAGGCATTGTGCATCAAACAAGCTGTGTTGGTACTCATCAACAGAATGGGTTTGCCGAAAGAAAAAATCGAGACCTTCTTGAAAAGACCAGAGCTCTTATATTTCAAATGAATGTTCCAAAAAAATTTTGGTCTCAAGGTGTTCTCACTACCACATATCTCATCAACAGACTTCCTAGTAGAGTGCTTGGTTTCAAATCTCCTCTTGAAGTGTTGAAAGGTAGAAAGATTGATCTGTCTCACTTAAAGGTCTTTGGCTGCACATGCTTTGTTCATATTCAAGCTCATCAACGTGATAAACTTGATCCTAGAGCCAATAAGTGTGTTTTTCTAGGATATTCATCTACTCAAAAGGGGTATAAATGCTACAACTATACTACTAGGAAGCTTATTGTTTCCAGGGATGTGAGATTTGATGAAATAACTCCCTATTTCACTAAGAAACCATGTGATACTGGTCAGGGGGAGTTTCTATCTGATCCGTTTCCAAGTCCTAATCTTCCAGTTGATGAGGATTGCAACTCGCCTGTCAATCCTGACATCAATCCTGATATTCCTATTGATGAGGATTGCAACTCATTTATCAATCCTGATTTTCCAGTTCAAGAAGTTCCAGCTGTAATCTCTGATTCAGAAATTATTATGCAATCTATTATTGAGCCTCCCTCTCCACCAACAGTTATTCTTCGTAGAAACCTTTTGGTATCTCCACCTGCAGTCGTAGAAATCCTTCACGAGAACGAGGTCCTCCGTCAAAGCTCAATGACTATAAAACCTACACTGCAATGTATCCGATGACACACTTTATATCTTATAAGAATTTTTCCTCTGCTCATTCTGCTTTTCTAAGTGCTCTTGATTGTACTCATGAACCTTAAAGTAGTGAGGAAGCTAATCAGCTTGGTGTATGGAAGCATGCTATGGTAGATGAACTTCAAGAACTTCATGACAATAATACATAGAGTGTTGTTCGAATTCCTAAAGGGAAGAAGGTTGTAGGCAGTCGTTGGGTTTACAAAACAAAGCTTCATTCGGATGGTTCTGTGGAGAGACATAAGGCTCGTTTGGTAGCTCGTGGTTTTACTCAAACATATAGAGTAGACTACAAGGAGACTTTCGCTCCTGTTGCAAAAATGAGTATAGTGAGAGTTTTGTTATCAGTTGCAGTTAATCATGCTTGGCCTCTAAACCAAATGGATGTAAAAAATGCGTTTTTACATGGTGATCTTGAAGAAGAAGTTTATATGAAGTTGCCTCAAGTCATCCTCAATCTCATGATCCTGAGATAGTATGCAAGCTTCACAAGTCTATTTATAGCTTAAAGAAATCTCCTCGTGCTTGGCATGCCAAGCTCAGTTCAGTACTTGAGGCAGTTGGTTTTCAAAGAAGCAATGCAGATTCTTCTTTGTTTGTTCGGATTGGTTCAACAAGTAAGCTTGTAGTGCTCATCTATGTTGATGATCTAATTGTGACAGGTGACAATGTTGAAGAGATTAATACTCTCAAGCAATCTTTGTGCAAATAGGTTTGCTTTGAAAGATTTGGGCATTCTCAAATATTTTCTTGGTATAGAAGTAGCAACTTCTCAAAAAGGTCTTTTTCTAAACCAACGAAAATACGTTCTTGATCTTTTACAACTGATCTGCAGGATTGCAAGCTAGCTTGTACTCCTCTTGACAGCAAGCTCCAATTTGATGTACAAGGTGAGCCTCTCTGAATGTGAGCTATTATCAAAGGCTGGTAGGTAAGCTTATTTATCTTACCATTACTTGTCCGGATATAGCTTATGCAGTAAGCATTGTCAGTTAGTTCATGCATTCTCCCACTTTGGCTCATCTTCACATTGTTAAACGAGTTCTTCGTTATCTCAAAGGCTCTGCTGGAAGAGGTGTTTTGATTAAAAACAATGGTAACACTCAAATCATGGGTTACACAGATGCTGATTGGACAAGGAACTCTCTTGATTGCAAATCAACTACAGGCACATTTGTTGGTGGTAACTTAGTTACCTGGAAAAGCAAGAAGCAGACAGTTCTTGCTCGCTCTAGTGCAGAGGCTGAATATAGAGCTATGACTTCCACTGCTTGTGAGCTCATTTGGTTAAAAGGTCTCCTATCCGATTTGGGGTTTCCTAGTAGTCAGCCAATGTCCCTTTTTTGTGACAATCAAGCTGCAAGGCATATTGCTTCTAATCCCGTTTTTCATGAAAGAACCAAGCACAAAGAAGTTGATTGTCACTCATTCGAGCTCAAGTCCAATCCAAGAACATTGATACTCACTACACCCGAAGTCATGATCAGTTAGCTGATATTTTCACCAAATCCCTTCCCACTGCTCAGTTTCACAGAATTTTAGGCAAGCTTGGATCAATGAATCCCCTTGATCCAGCTTGAGGGGAAGTATTGGAAGTATGGTTGCAGTATGGCTGTTTCTGTTCACTGTCATTAATTAGCCTTACTTTTTACTGTTAATAGCTTACCTTAGTTGTTAGAGTTGTTTAGCTAAGTTATGGTTGGGTTGTTCCTTAAATTAAGGAGCAGCTTTTCTGTTTCTCTTTCTCTTCTTTGTGTATATAGGAAAAACTTGTAATCAGTTTCAATAATAAAGTAATATAAAAAAACCTTCCACAAAGTTTCTGTCTTGTTTTCTTCACAGCCCAGTATATATATGGTCAGAAAATGATTTTGCAAAGTTAATATCTTCAAATTAACCCAAGCTAGGTTCATATATAAATGTGACTCACCAGATAAGAGTTGCTTGCTTAATTGTCATATTGTGAACTAGCTAGGTTTGGCTCATTCATTGATGTTGCTCAACCACGTACAGGCCACCTATATTGTTATAATGGTCGATCCAAGCTTATCAGTGAACCAGAAGCCACCACCTACCTAAATAAAGACAAGTGACGATGGATATCGATCATCATCTGAGATCAGAGAGGTGCATCCAAGTGCTTCATATCTTCCATTGCATGTCATCAAAACTAGGGAGTACATCCATGTGCTTCAGAGAATTAATTTCAGAGTACTTATATCTCTGTTGTACTTGTACACTCTCATTGATCGCAGTCGCCCTATATATTAGCTACTAGCTAGGTACAATCACTATGATCGGCCTTAATTTACTTCCCCCATCAAGTGGCTTAGTTTTTAGCTTTGCTTCTGAAGATGGTAGTATGTAGCTACTACATACTCCTGCTGCTTAACCACATGAATTTCATCATAAATTAACTTCAATGGGTTTCTGACCTTCTGATCGAAGTTCTAATACTCCTTGGTGGAAGACTGGTTTTGGTCATGGAAAATTGAGAGAATAAAGTCTATAATTTTACCTGTAGTTAATCTGATTATGTGTGTCATCAATATTCACTGCCTTTGTTAATTATGAGGTCACCTTCAAATGTTCAGAACCTTTACTTCCATGACCTGTACTAAATTATGTGTTTTCTTACCATAATCACTCGGTAAGATAAAAACAATAAACAAGCTAGCAAGAAACGAGCCAAACTCCGATCCTCAGTTTATCCTAAAGAATATGCAATGAATTGACTTGATCACTGCCTAGCATATATGCTTCACAACCCAGCTAAAGTTTGGTCTAATAAGTCAAAAAAAGTAAGAACTTGAAACCCTTTTATGATAGACTGAGTATTCTACTCTAAAGTCTCAACTAGCAAGACAAAACAATGAAAGAGTTGAAAGGGTTCCAACCTTAGATCACATAGATAAGACTAGAAATGTCATTACATGTCACAAATTTGGCATCTGATCAAATACAAATCACAAATCTTGTTCCTAGATAAGACACAGGACAATTAATTGAACAAGAGAAGACGAATGTAGCTAATTAATCAAGAAGCTAGAATGAAATTTAAGTTTCTAGTTCTCGGATCAGAAAAGCTAGAAAAGATCTGTGAAGCCATCCATCAAATACATTGGCACGATGACTCCAGGTCATTAATTTAACTTTGATTTCCAAAGGGATTCTTCTTCATTCTGTTCCATTGCAATCCTCAGGTCCAGATTGCCTTGCACTCATCCTCTATGAAATTAAGGTATCTCTCAAACAGGAGGAGCACAACGCAATCAGGACGTGACAACTGAACTTATAAATGAAGGAGAATGTATATACATGGAGCTATGTTTTGGGTGTTTTGGAGAGACTGAACTAGACAAGCTGAGAAAAGAAGAAGATTGAGAGTGCTTGTTATAAAGGAGAGCTAGCTAGTCTTGCACGCGTAGTCCCCATTCCATTGCAATCCTCATGTCCAGATTGCCTTGCACGCGTAGTCCTCATGAAACTAACGTTTTCTCTCAATGAGAATGAGTGCAAGGCAATCAGAACGTGAGAACTGAACTTACAGATGAAGGAGAACACACACAAAGTTATGTTTTGGGCGTTTGGGAGAGACTAAACTAGAGAAGGAGAAGAAGAGTGAGTGCTTCTTATAAAGGTAGCTAACTAGTCTGGGCTATCTCATTGATGTTGCACAACCACCCACCTAGCTACCTTAACAAAGGTGACCATATATGCAGCATGCATGGGAGAACTGTGCGTCTGCCACTAGAATATTTTGAAAATGGCAAAACGTAACATTAATGCTGTCACGGGACATGACATTATATTAGACCATTAAGAGTTTTCAAACTAACATATAAAATAATGTCTTTTTGAGTGATGTGCATGAAGAGGAGCATACGCAATCCATACTTTATGAAAATTTTAAATTAATACTATGTTTTCTTAATATGCATATATGAGTTATGTACCAAACCTGGGGGAGTTCCTTTAGAATTACCCTATCAAACCTCTGTGACTTATCACATATATAATGCAAATATTATTGCATGCCCTACATTCTTATATTTCCTACATGATGCTTCAAATTTATGCAGGTTCCAATAATTCATCACTGAAGATTCCGAGTTTCTATTCATGCAGGTTCCAATAATGTTAAAGTTCACATTTCAAGTTACTTTCAATTAGAGATGAGTTCATATCAGTCTACCATTAGTCCATTACATATGTCAAACCCCCGACTAATGATGAGTATAATTATGATCTGGTTAGGGAGGAAAGGTTGTAATCCACAAAGTTGAGCCGACTCCGGGAACAAGGAAAAAACTTGTGGAATTATCCAAAAAGACAAAGTAATCTCGTAAGACAGTTATACCAAACAGTTTGGCTTTAGATGCCGAAGAAAGCATCAATTGGTGTGCATACACACAAAAAGAAATTGCCAAACATCAAGCATTGGTATTTCAGATGGAACATATGCTCTGGGACACTGAAACTCAACACTGAAACTACATACAAATTAGAAGGTGCAAAAAAAGTCTCAGATTTTGAAGGATTGTGATCGATAACTTAATTTAATGAACATTTTTTTCGATTACTTCAATGAATTGGATTGAGATGACTCGCAGAATGGCATATATAACACAGTGAAAATGTTGCTGATATTCTCTTTCACAACTTTACAATGGCTTTTAAACTAATATATGCCTTATGCTTTCTACTTCTACTTCTACTTCTACTACTACCATTTCCTACCCTTGCTCAAACTTACCATAATATATCGCTTAAATCGTCCCTTGTTGCAGGGGAAGATAGCAGTCCTTGGGCCTCACCATCCGGCGAATTTGCTTTTGGTTTCCAAAAAATTGGCAACAAGGGCTTCATACTAGCCATCTGGTTTGACAAAATACCTGAAAAAACTATTGTGTGGTCAGCCAATGGAAACAACTTGGCAGAAGAAGGATCAACAGTTGAACTCAACACATTGGGACAGTTAGTGCTCAATGATGCATCAGGAGAACAAAGGTTGCTATCTGACCATCACTCAACTCGAGGTACTAGAGTTGCCTATGCGGCCATGCTTAACTCAGGAAATTTTGTGCTGGCTGACCAAGAGTCAAACAATTTGTGGGAGAGTTTTGATCAACCAACTGATACAATCTTACCTACACAGACTCTAAGTATAGGTAGTGTTCTCTTTGCTCCCTATACTGCTACAAATTATTCAAAAGGAAGATTCCAGTTAATACTAAAGTCTAATGGAAATGTTGTTCTATATACAACAAATTTTCCCTTGAATTCTACTAATTTCCCTTACCATACAACAAAACCATCCACAAGCAGCCATTCTGTAGATACAGAAAGTACCTTTCAGGTCATCTTCAACCAGTCTGGTTCTATTTGTGTTACTGACAGAAAAGGAACCTTGCGTAGTATACTGTCATCCAAGACAGTTTCAACGCAGGATTTTTACCAGAGAGCAACTCTTGACTATGATGGAGTTTTTAGGCACTACATCTACCAGAAGAACAATGTCTCAAGTGTTTGGTCCACTTTCTTTTTCATGCCTGAAAATATCTGCTGGCAACTAAGAGAAGAGACAGGCGGTGGCGCATGTGGTTTCAACAGCATATGTAGACAAGATGAGAAAGGACCAACTACTTGTGAGTGCCCTAAGAATTACATATTTATTGATCCAAATGATGAGAGGAAAGGATGCAAGCAAAACTTTCTTCCCCAAAGTTGTGATGAAGCCTCACCAGAAACTGATCTTTTTGGATTTCAAGTGATGCTAAACACAGATTGGCCTAATGGAGATTATGAGCATTTTCAGCCAGTAACAGAGGATTGGTGCAAGAAAATATGCCTAAGTGATTGTTTCTGTGCCCTTGCCATTTACGGTGGATCGAGATCCGATTGTTGGAAGAAGGGAATCCCTCTTTCAAATGGGAGGGTTGACCTCGGTGTTGGTTGGACATCTCTGGTCAAAATAAGATTACACAATTCTACCTGGAGACTGCCAGCTATTCCAGATCCAAAGATGAAACAAACTTCAAATTTGGTTCACATTGGATCAGTGCTCGTGCTACTAATAACCTATTTGGTTGTTGCTATGATCACCTACTTGGTTGTTTCTCGTATCTACTCTAGGAAAGCAAAAGTCAGTGACCTTTACCCAGTCAATCTAAAATGTTTCACTTACGTGGAGCTCAAGCAAGCTACAAATGGATTCAAGGAAGAACTAGGTCGTGGTGCTTTTGCGACAGTTTTCAAAGGAGTTTTAGCATGTGATAAAGGGAAGGTAGTTGCTGTAAAAAGATTGGACACAGTGGTTAGAGAAAATGACTGGGAATTCAAAGCTGAAGTAGGTGCAATTGGTGGAACAAATCACAGAAATTTAGTCAAACTACAAGGATTCTGCAACGAGGGGCAGCACCGAATTCTTGTGTATGAGTTCATGAGTAATGGCTCTCTAGCAAGCTTCCTCTTTGGAGAGGTGAGGCCAAGCTGGTATCAAAGAAGGTTGATTGCCTTGGGAACTGCAAGAGGGCTCTTATATTTGCATGAGGAGTGCAGCAGCCAAATCATACATTGTGACATTAAACCTCAGAACATTCTTCTGGATGAGTCTTACACAGCAAGAATTGCTGACTTTGGAGTAGCCAAGCTTTTGAAAACAGACCAAACACGAACAACTACTAGAATCAGGGGTACAAAAGGGTACGTGGCCCCAGAATGGTACAAAAGTTTGCCTGTCACAGTAAAAGCTGATGTTTACAGCTATGGTGTTTTGCTATTGGAGATTATTTTCTGCAGGAAGAATTTCGAAGCAGAGGCAGAGGATGATGATCAAATGATACTAGCTGATTGGGCATATAATTGCTATATGCAACAGAAATTGCATCTGTTACTGCAGAATGATGATGATGAAGCGAAGGATGACATCAAAGCGGTGGAGAAGTCTGTGATGATTGCATTTTGGTGCATTCAGGAGGATCCATCAATGAGACCAACCATGAAGACTGTCACACAGATGCTTGAAGGAATAGTTGAAGTGTCAGTCCCACAAAACCCATCCTCATTGTATGCAATTTAAGTAACTGCGATTATAATTTAACTCTCTGTTTTATTATGGACTCAAAACCAGCAATGTGGGTGGTTAGATAGTCCATGGAGCCAAGAAGAAGAATAAAAAAGTATTTCTCCTCTTTTTTTTTCTTTCTGATTTGTGAATTTAATTGCAACAAGTTTTATGCTCTATAAACAAAGATTCTTACACAGTAGTAACATACAGTTGTTTATGGCATAAGTATCATGAAAACATCCAACTACTTTTTAAGTAATATTGAATCTTTCAAATAATTCAAAGATCACTAAGTAATGAGGGTAGCTCTCTGGTATTAATTCAACTGTTGGATTAAAATCTCATGAATAGGTATTTCACGTGATTTGAACATGATGCACGTCCCATCCAAGTAAAGACTTAATGAAATACTAGACAAAATGGTCATTAGCTTTCAAGATGCTTACATAAAATTAATGTGCATGGTAAAGCACCCTGAACTATTTTGTTGTGTGGATCATTAAGCACTTATTCTCTTTTATACCTTTGATTACTTGATAAGACTGTAGCTCATACTTTTATGCTTCCAGGTCCATATAGGCATAAACACGTTCGAAGCTTCAACGATCATGCCTAAATCTTTGGTTAGGCAATCAAGGTACGTATTAACTACGAACATATAAATTTGTAAAATGAGACAAGCTGATAGAGACACAGTTCATCCTACGAGGGAACTAATAAGCAGGGTAGTGGTACTTAGAATTTTAATCACTAAAAAGCAATGAAATGATCTAAAAAACCCACAGGTCTCCATATCTATCCACTTAACTGGTTTATTCTCGTAATAGACAATTAACCAAAAACCAAACAGTGTATATGAACTCATCCAGAAGAGATTGCCTGGTGTGCTGTAGTAGAAAACAGTAAATAGATGTGCATACACACACAGGCATATATTATGTAGTTCTTATTAGACTCATTCTAGTTTGCTATCTAACCTTGCTATTGTGTCACATATACCAAGGAAATCCGTTCGGCCTTTTGGCAAACTGATGGGGCTCTGGGACGGCAACCTACAAAAAATTCTTTCTTTCAGTTAAAATATTAACAGAAAGATAGATAAGAAATATGATAGCTATAAGAAAGAGATATAATATGACAAACAAAAGAAGCTGCAAAGTGAAACAAAATTGTTGATAAGTTTGTATGGATTGTGGAATTACTTCAATGGATTTTGTAGTATGACTCAGAGAAAGTGGACAAATAAAGTGGCAGATAAAACAATGCAAATGATGTTCATATCTGTTTCAGAATTAATAAGCACTTGAGGAACATGTCCCTTCATACCATGGATTTTGAAATGCCATGTTCTTTATGCTTTCTGTTTCTCCTTCTACAACTTTCATTTTGCACCATTGCTGATACTTACCAGAATATATCTTTGGCATCATCCCTCACAGCAATGGATGATAACTCTTCTTGGCCCTCTCCATCTGGGGAATTTTCCTTTGGTTTCCAAAAGCTTGGTAATGATGGCTTCATATTAGCCATCTGGTATAACACAATACCTGAAAAGACTATATTTTGGTCATTCAATCGTGACAATGCAGTTCAACCAGGATCGAAAGTAGAACTGAAGTTCGATGGATCATACTGTATGATGTTGCAACAGGGAGTCAAACATTGATTGCTAATTGGTCTTCTGCTACTGGAGTTGCCTCTGCAGCTATGCTTGACACGGGGAATTTTGTGTTGACTAACCAAGACTCCATCATCTTGTGGGAGAGTTTTCTTCAACCAACTGATACAATCTTACCCACACAGACTCTGAATAAAGGTAGCGTGCTCCATGCACGCCTTACGCCAACAAATTACTCAAGAGGAAGATTTCAGTTTACACTACAGTCTGATGGAAATCTTGTGTTTTACACAACGCATTTCCCATTAAATTACCATTATTTTTCCTACTGGGTTACCAAAACAAAGGGTAGTGGTTTTCAGGTCATCTTCAACCAGTCAGGCTATATTTACCTTACAGACAAGAACGGAAGCATACTTCGTATGATATCAAACAACACAGTATCAATGGAAGATTTCTACCAAAGGGCACTTCTTGAGTTTGATGGAGTTTTGAAGCACTATGTCTACCCTAAAAGCACTAACTCAACTGTTGACAGGGCTTGGTCCTTTTTGTCTTATGAACCTCAAAATATCTGCACAGCAATTAAGAAAAGTGCAGGAGGTGGTGTCTGTGGGTTCAACAGCTTGTGTAAACATGATGAAAAAGGACTGAATACGTGCTACTGCCCCAACAATTACACCTATATTGATCCAAATGATGAGCGCAAAGGATGCAAGCAAGACTTCGTACCCCAAAGCTGTGATCAAGCCTCACCAGAAACAGATCTTTTTGAATTTGAAGAGATGGTGAACACAGATTGGCCTCATGGAGATTATGATCAGATTCAACCAGTAGAGAATGAGCACTGGTGCAAGCAAAATTGCCTAGAAGATTGTTTCTGTGCCATCGCCATTTTTTATGAAAAGAACAAGACTTGTTGGAAGAAGGGGATCCCTTTTTTGAATGGCAAGTTCGACAAGAGTGCACGGTGGAAATTGCATGTCAAAAAAAAGGAAAGACAGTTCTAATTCAACATTCCCCGGAGTCTCAGTTCCAAAAAAGAAAGATAAGTCGGCTTTAATCCTTGTTGGATCAGTGCTCATAATAATAATAATAACCCATTTGGGTGTGTTTATACTAACCTTTTGTCGAAGGGAATCGACTTTTGTGTGCCTAATCAAACTAGGATTAGTTTCATGTTTGTAATAGGAGAGAATGTTCTAGAATTCCTAGTCTTATTCGGAATAGTTTTCCTTGTATAATTAGAACATGTACTTTGTAATCCCTTATATAGGGCTCCTATTCTCAATGAAATACACAATTCTCTCATCAATCTCTCTCGAATCCTTCATTCTTAAACACGTTATCAGTACGAGTTCTAACCACAAAAACCAAATATCCAAATTCTCTTCAACATCACCTTTTTCCACAGTTGCACCTAGCCTGAGCTAGCCTAGCTGCTGCTGCCCACCTGCGCGCCCCTGCAGCCCTTACGCACCTGTGTGCCGCCTACTGCCCCTGCAGCATCGCCGCACGCCTGTTGCCCATGCAGCACAGCAGGACGCTCGTTCCTGTGCAGAGCACCCTGCTTGCACGCCCCGTAACTTCTTGATCGGGACCTCAGATCAAAATTTTTCCTTCATCAGAGTTTCTCGTCTCTGTCTCTTCTATATGTCCTCCGAATTTCAGGCTTATCGGAGTTGTTTTAAGACCTGTACACCAATCGAAGTGAAAGCTGTTCAGAAGCAAATCTGCTCCGAATTTTAACAAGTTTTCACAAGTAAGTTGTTCCCGTTTTTGAAATTTAAATTTCTTCATATTTTTCCTTGGAGACTTGTAACCTCCCTTATTCTACATCCCACCATTCTGTAATGTGGGTTCGATTTGCTACAAGCGGAATCGTGGGGATTCACGTTATACATGAACTAAGAGCGTTCGTAATCTTCAGACTAAGAGCATTCATGAGCATCAAAATTTGACCATATAAAACGTCATTGGTTTCAATTCAAATCCAAAATTTGGAAACTATCAACAAAGACAGTGGTTATAACTCTTTCCAAAGTAGGCTCATCCAAAATTAATTGTGATGTCTAAGAAAGGTTTGAACTGAGAGAACGGTTTCAAAAGAGAGCACAGCTTCACCAAAATCTCGTCTTACTTATCTGGTCACAACCAAATTGGAGTTACCAAAAGGATTGAGTAACTACTACTTGTCTAAGCTTGATTATCCTATTTGGATTAAATTTTGATTTAGAAACTTTGGAGTTACCAATAGCTGCTTTGTTATCACAGAACAATTGCATTGTTGACTTACGCTTAACACCCAAATCTCGTAGTAAATTTCGTAGCCACAGAAGTTCACACACTCCTTATGCCATACCTCTATATTTAGCTTCAGCACTTAATCTTGCAACAACCTTTTACTTCTTACTTCTCCATTTAACAAGGTTTCCTCCCACAAATGTGAATACCCAGATGTAGACTTCTTGTCTGTGATAGAACTAGCCCAATCTGCATCAGTATACCCACTAACATTGAGGTGTTGATATTTAGAAAACATTAAACCTTTTCCTGGTGCTGACTTTAAGTACCTCAAGATTCTTACTACTGCCTCCATAAGCCGTTCACTTGGATTGTGCATAAACTGACTCACAACAGTAACTGCATAAGTAACATAAGGTCTAGTGTGTGACAAATAAATCAAACATCCCACTAACCTCTGGTATCTTTGTTTGTCAGTTGGAAGCTAATCAGGATATTCTGCTAGTTTGTGATTTTGCTCGATTGGAGTGTCAATTGGAGAACAATCCAACATGCCTGTCTCTGCCAAGAGATCCAACACATCCTTTCTCTAACATAGGAAGATGCCATCTCTCCCCCTGGCTACTTCAATCCCCAAGAAGTACTTCAAGTCTCCCAAATTCTTCATCTCAAACTCAGAAGCCAACTTCTTCTGAAAACTTCCAATTTCTACCAAGTCATCCCATGTTATTACCATATCATCCACATATATAATCAGTACAATTACCTTCCCCTTCTGGTGCTTTAAGAATAAGGTGTGGTCTGAATTGCTCTGCTTGTATCCAAAGCGTCTCATGGACTGAGTGAATATGCCAAACCATGCCCGGGGTGACTGTTTAAGTCCATAAAGGGATTTTTTCAATCTGCAAACAACATCAACATGTGTATTTGATGCATACCCAGGAGGAAGACTCATGTACACTTCCTCAGTTAACTCCCCATGAAGGAACACATTTTTTACATCAAATTAATGAAGTGGCCAATTCAGATTGGCTGCAAGTGACAACAATACCCTGAACGGTATTCATCTTGGCTACTGGAGCAAAAGTCCCATCATAGTCAATCCCATATGTCTGAGTGAATCCCTTAGCCACCAGCCTTGCCTTATACCTACTTACTGTGCCATCTGCATTATGTTTCACAGTAAAAATCCATCTACACCCAACAATCTTTTTACCACGAGGAAGTGGTTCAAGTTCCCAAGTGTGATTCTTTTCTAACGCCTCTATTTCTTCCTCCATTGCCTTGGCTCACATTGGATCTCCCAAAGCTTCTTGCACTTTATTAGGAACAGATACAGAGGATATTTTATGATGCATAAGGTTTAGATAACCTATGGTGTGACACAAAGTTAGATACTGGATATTTGGCTTTAGCAGTTATGGAAGTTTCATACTTTTTTGCTGGTTGGCCACGGGTAGTTCTACTAGGTAACACATATGTAGAAGAGACTAACTCTACAGGATTACTAGATGAACATACTAGACATACCTGAGATGGAGCTTCTTGACCAGAAAGTTCGGCATTAAGGGGTGAAGTATCAGATGACGGGGGAAGCTGGAATAGAGTCTTCTTCAGCTTCAGAAATCGGCTGGTCAAAAATATCCTTTGACTAGTCGAGTACATTTCTGTCTATTTCGTCGGTTTCCTCGTTCAACTGGTCGACTCTCCCTATCGACTGGTCAATTCGGGCAATTTGACTAGTTGATTCTGGGATGTCAATACTCTCTTCTTCTGCGTCTTTATTCTTCTTCAACTCTCCATCAACAAACATCTCTTCAAAAAACTCATTCTCCTCCTGAAGAGAGGTGTTGTTGGGGGAGAAGTAACACATATCTTCATAAAATGACAAGTCCATGGTGACCTAGAACTTTCGTGTAGGTGGGTGATAGCACTTATAGCCTTTTTGATGAGAACCATAACCTACAAAGACAAATTTGAGAGCTCGGCATCTAACTTTGACCTCTGATTTTTGGGAATGTGGACAAAGGCAACACAACCAAAGACACGAGCAGGAAGATTATGGAAGGAAGGAATAGAGACATGGGTTGATAGGACTTCAAAGGGAATGAGCCCCTGAAGAACACTGGAAGGAAGACGATTAATAAGATGTGAGGCAGTTTGAACTGCTTCACCCCAAAGATACTTGGGCATATGAGCACCAAATAGCAATGCTCTTGCTGTGTCTAGGAGATGACGATTTTTACGCTCAGACACACCATTTTGTTCAGGTGTTTGGGGACAAGTGGTTTGATGGATTATACCTTTTTTTGGAAATATTCCTGAAAATCATGATTAACAAACTCCCCTCCATTATCAAAACGAAAAACTTTGATATGACCATTGAACTGTGTTTGAATCAATTTTTCAAAGGCTTGAAAAGCAGAAAACGCAGCATCCTTAGACTTAAGCAATGCTACCCATGATAATCGAGTGCAATCATCAATAAATAAGACAAAATAACGCATTCCAGAAACAGTGGGTTCTCGAGAAGGTCCCTACACATCAGAGTGAATAATCTCAAAAGGCTTAGAACTTTTATTAGAAAGACTTAATGGATAGTTGACTCTATAGCTTTTCGCCAAAACACAAGTTTCACAATGTAAGGTCGACTCATCAATGCCAACAAATAAAGAGGGCATAGTTTTACACGTTACACTGAATGAAGGATGCCCTAAGCTTCTGTGCCATAACCAGACTTCATTGAGCGCTTTAGAAGTCGAAGTCAAAGCAACTGGGACATTCTTCCTTGGCCTCTCCCTGGTATAAGCTTGATCCAGATGAAACAGTCTTCCCCTCATATACCCTTTGCCAATAACTTCCCTGGTCAGAAGATCCTGAAACACCACATACATGGGATAAAATGTCACAGAGCACAAGGATTGAGTATTCAGTTGGGGAATTGAGATTAGGTGTTGAGACAAGTCTGGCACATACAACACATCATGCAATACTAAGGTAGGTGTGACTCGTATGGACCCAATACTTAGGACAGGAAATGATTCACCATTGGCATTTGTAACATATGACACATTAGGGGTGGATAAGGTAATGAAATACTTCCTATCATAGGTCATATGATCTGACGCACTAGAATCAATAATCCAAGTATCTGAACCAAAAAAGTTAGAAACTTTTAAAGCCATACCGATCTTACCAGTACTTCTAGCAACCACTGAGATTGAGGGAGGGCCATCACCGCTAGTGGTATGATCTTGCCCAATGACTCCAAAGGACTCTGAACTCTGAACAAGATGGACAACTGCCTATCCTCTGCCTCGAGGTTCAGTTGGCTTGGGTTTGCTGAAGTATCCAGCAGGGTATCCAACTAACTTATAACAAGTCTCCTTAGTGTGTCCAGTCAGTTTGCAATGTTGACATACAGACCTCCCTGGATATGAACCCTGAGTTATGGGTTGTAATCCTGATCGTGGTGTACTGAAGCCAGGAGGTGGACCTTGAGCTCGTGGGGGCTTAGCTTGGATTGTCAGGCTGGAGATATCAGAATGGACTGCCTTTGTGCTGTTTTGTTAAGACTCATCCTTGCGGATGTAGGTAAAAGCCTTAGTAAGAGAAGGAGGCTCTTGCCGACGCAACAGCTCTCCTTTGGCATTGTGATGTCTAGCATCTAATCCACTCAGAAACTGGTGCACACGCTCCAACTCCTTCTCTTTTTTGTACCAAATAATATCCTCAGTATTCTTCAATTTGTTTGGTCGTCGCTGATCAATCTCAGCCCAAACATTTTTCAGCTGGGTGTAGAACACTGAAACTGCTTGCCCATCTTGCTTCATCCTTGTTGCCTTACACAACAACTCATAGATTGAGAAAAATCAGATTCATTCAGATAGGGATCATTGAGTGTCTTCCAAACTTCTGCAGCAGTGTCACACCAAATGATTAATTGGATCACCTCATCAGTCATGGCTTTGTACAACATTGATGTACAAGCCACTTGACATATTCTTCACTTTCTTCATTCAGCGGTGCCTTAATGGTACCGATGACATGACCCATCTTATGGATTCCATTAAGGTGAGCGGAAATCATCTTCTTCCATGTCCTGTAATTCCCAGGTCCATTCAGTTTTGCTCCTCCGAATGAACTTGAGGAAGAATCTGGGTGTTGAACGGAGAGTTCAACTTTCTGAATTCCAGAATTGCTGGTATTCCTTCCTTTTAAAACTGGAGCATCCGGACCAGCCATTGAAATACTGAATATAAAGGTGTGGGGAAGCTTTAATAAAAGGAGAAAAAATAAAAGAGAAGCACTAGCTCTTGTCTACAACTTTCTCTTCCAAAGATGTAATGTGTTGACTCGGTTTTGGAGTAGCAAATGCTACTTTTTTTTCTTTATTGCTTGGGAAGCAAAGTGGAGACAAAGAAAGTGGACTTTGGTGAGAGAAAAAGAAAGGGAAAAAGGGGTTAATTTATGGTGAGAGAATGGGATGATGCCGGCAAAGCATGCAAACAAAGTTGGTGAGAGAAAAAGAAAGGGAAAAAGGGATTAATTTATGATAACGGTGAGAGAATGGGATGATGCCGACAAAGCATGCAAACAAAGTATGCACAATATTTTAACAGAGAGTGCAACTTGCTTGAAAAAAAAAAGAGAAAGAAAGTGACCGGCACCAAATTGTTGTGAACATTCAACAAAGCCAACAGGCTAAAGATTTGTGAGGAAGAGAGAGTGAGAGAAAGAGGTGATCGATGGATCAGAAGCTCTTTCCAGTCTGTCTTCTTCCAAGATACCATGGTGGAGCGGTGGATAAATCTGGTGGCTGAGGTCGCCGGGTCTGGTTCTGGGCAATAGTCGATCCTTGGCTAGGAAGGTAATCGATCTAAAGGTCCAGAGACACGCACAAAGAATGCCGGCAGATTTGCAGGCCTAGAAGTACAGGTATGGTTAATGAAAAGGAAGAAATAAGTTTCCTGGGTATGATATTGGTGTGGATATATTTTCTGGGTAAAAAGATGAAGAACAGAGTTCTTCTCTTGGTATTTCTGGCAGCGGAATATGGGTATCTGTCTCAAGAGCAAAACTGCTCTGATACCATGTTAAATGTAGAGATTTATGGTATAATTTTCCAGTGTATATTCATCTCCAAACTGTAGGATATATATAGAGGTACAAATTGCCCAGAGCTAAGTGTGAATACAACAAGTCAAGAACTACGGCTACATGAATTACAATAAGTCAAGGACTACGGCTACATTAATTACACAAGCTTTGCTGTTGTCGCCTTAATCTTCATGTCAGGATTTGCTGCTTACTTTGTTCTTCATGTTCACATCAACAACATGACTCAAAAGTCAACAGGCTCAAACTTACAAGAATATATTTTTGGGTTCATCTCTCATTGCATAGGAGAATAACTCTTTCTGGGCATCTCCATCTAGGGAATTTTGCTTTCGGTTTCCAAAATATTGGTATTGATGGATTCTTACTAGCCATTTGGTTTAACAAGATACCAGAAAAAACTGTTGTCTGGTCAACCAATGGCAATAGTCTAGTGCAGAGAGGATCCACAGTTGAACTCACCTCAGATGGCCAGTAGCTGCTCATTGATATCGCAACAGGCAAAGACATTTTGGTTGCTTCTTTAGCTGGAACCGGAGTTACCATGCAGCCATGCTTGACTCAGAAAATTTTGTTCTGGCTAACCAGAATTCAATCAGTTTGTGGGAGAGTTTTAATCGACCAACTGATACAATCCTGCCCACACAGACTCCTAGTCAAGGTAGCATAATCTATGCTTCCTATACGAAAACAAATTACTCAAAGGGAAGGTTCATGCATACACTACAATATGAAGGTAACTTTGTGCTTTATACAACTTATTTCCCTTTGGATTCTCCTAATATTCCTTACTGGAACTCGGCAACTGAGGCTAGTGGCGGCTATGATGTCATCTTCAACCAGTTTGGCTCTATTTACGTTACAGCGCAGAACGGAAGCATACTTTATGTGTTACCATCAAATAATTCAAATGCAGTTTTGTTTCAACGCAAGATTACTACCAGAGAGTAACTCTAGATTATGATGGAGTTTTGAGGCACTATATCTACCCCAAGGCTAACTCAAGCGTCGAAAAGGCTTGGTCCACTTTGGTCTTTACACCTCCGAATATCTGCACATCACTGTTGGAAATTACAGGTGGTGGTATATGTGGATTCAACAACTTATGCAGAAATGATGATCTTGAAGGACCAAGTTGCCAGTGCCCCTATGGTTACACCTTCACTTATCCGAATGATTTATTGAAAGGATGCAAACAGAAATTTGTTTCACAAAGTTGTGAGGAATCATCACAAGAAACGGATCTTTTCTATCTTCATGAAATGTGAAGTACAGATTGGGCTACAAGTGCTAACTATGAGTACTTACAACCGGTAACTGAGGATTGGTGCAGACAGTCTTGCCTAGGTGATTGTTTTTGTGACATTGCCTTTTACAATGACCAGATTTGTTGGAAGAAGAGTATTCCTCTTTCGAACGGGAGGATTGACCACAGTAGTGATTGGAAAGCTTTGGTCAAAATCAGGAATCAGAGTTCCATTTTGAGGATTACAGGAGCAGATTCAGGAAACAAAGATAATTCGGCTTTGATCCTCCATGGATTGGTGTTCTGATCAGTAGCTCACTGTTTGTGTTCTTCTGCTTGATAGCAACATGTTTGCTTGTCTATCGTATATATCATAGAATTGCAAAGGTGAGTAAATTCTACCCCACCATTGAAGGTGTTAATCTCAGATGTTTCACATACATGGAGCTAAAAGAAGCTACTGATGGATTCAAGAAGGAACTCGGTCATGGTGCTTTTGCAACAGTTTTCAAAGGAGTTTTAGTGTCTGAATGGGAAATATGTTGCTGTAAAAAGGTTAATGGACACTATGCTTAGACAGAATGATCCGGAGTTTAAAGCCGAAGTGAGCACAATTGGCAGAACAAATCACAGAAATCTAGTCAAATTTTTAGGCTTCTGCAATGAGGGGCAGCACTGAAGTCTTGTATATGAGCTGATGAGCAACGACACACTAGCAAGCTTCCTCTTTGGGGAGTCGAAGCTAAACTGGCACCACAGAAAGCAAATTACCTTGGGAATTGCAAGAGGGCTCTTTTATTTGCATCAAGACTGTAGCAGCCAGATTATACATTGTAACATCAAGCTTGAGAACGTTCTTCTAGATGACACTTTCACAGCCAGAATTGCAGACTTTGGATTGGTGAAGTTTTTGAGGATGGATCAAACTCGAACCATCACTGCAATCAGGGGAACAAAAGGTTATGTGGCTCCTGAATGGTTCAAAGCCTTGCCTATCACTGTTAAGGTGGATGTTTACAGCTATGGAATTTTGTTGTTAGAGATTATTTGCTGTAGGAAGAATTTTGAAGCGAAGGCAACCGATGAAAGTGAAATGATATTAGCTAATTGGGCATAAGATTGCTATAACCAAAGAGAGCTCCATTTGCTACTGGACAGTGATGATGAAACAATGGATGACATAAGGAAGATGGAGAAGTGTGTGATGACTGCATTATGGTGCATTCAACAGGATCCATCGCTGAGACCTACGATGAAGGATGTCACGCAGATGCTCGAAGGAACTGTTGAAATCTCAATTCCACCAAATCCGTCCTTTTCGTAGGTTCAATTTAAATCCTTGGAATTGTATCATATTCATAAGTGAAAAGGAATGGGGTGGGCTTTTATCTCATTTATACGAGATCAGGAGTTCGAGTTCCATTAAAGGTGAGAATGGGGTGGGGTTTTTTTTTAAAAAAAAAAAGAAAAAAAGAAGGAAGAAACGCTTTTCATTTCTATGAAAGAAGCCAAGATAACAAATGAATTCTATTTGGTATCATAGTTGCAGTCAATTATTATGGTTCATAAGATTGAAGATGGAATTTCTTTTTATTGAAATATTAGAACATCAAGCAGATCTCATATTTAGTGTGCTAACTCAACTAAAGTTATACCAGGGACAATCTGATCTGTGAATCTATCACAATTAACCAAACAACAGATTAGATTGCTTTGGTATAAAAGATATTCTGTTGTAATTATTATGTTGGTCATATCATGTAAATAGATATAGGGTAATCATTATGGCTATAGGTATAGGGTAATCATTATGTTGACTTGTGTGTCATGAAGCCATATGAAGTAGTAGTAAGTAGAGCAGCAGAAATCATGTAGAGTTGCAGCAAGATCTTCCTATATAAACTCTTCTATTGGGAGAAGAAAATATACAACATACTACACTCTATTCTCTGCATCTAAACTCTCTCCCTCTCTCAAGTTCTTTTATGTTCGTTTTACAACACGTTATCAGCATGAATAGCTCTAGGATTCGGATTTCAGATTGCCAAGAGAAGAGGTGAATAACTCTTGGGTTGTAAAGAAGAGGTGGTTCATATTCAATCAATGTCAATCTACCAGCTCTACAACCAAGTAGGTTTTTCCAAGCAAAAACAGATTTTGTTGTTTCATTTTACCTTCTGTTCTCTGTGTTACCATATTTATTTAAAATAGTAATTCAACTCCAAAACTCACCAAATTTTGTATGCTGGAGCCCCTGTGTGTTTACTGCATCTCTGTAAATTTTCATATTTTTTCTGGGTAGTTTTGCTTAGTGTTTCAGTTCGTCTTTCGACTATTGTTCACTAGGAACTGCAGTCACGATTTATGACTTTTGTTGAATAATCTAGTTTAACTTAATCCTTTATGAGAGACACTTATTTCTCTTGCACTATAATTGGCATAATTGAATGAGTAAAAAGGAAAATCAATAGCTTTTAATTTAGCTATCAATTCATGTATATTGTGACAAATATCTATATATACTTGTTTGGACTTTGTGATAATGATACATCTTTCCTTCATTATTTATTATGATAATGTTTTGTAGTGTTACCTACTCATATTTAAATTAAATATTTTACCCGCTTAAATTCTTTGCATTAGAATATATATGTGCGGAATGCAGGTACATAACGAACCGGAAGTTCACACATAAACATTGAACCAAAATTTCATACATAAATATTGAACCAGAAGTTCACATGTATCGAACCTGTAGTTTCGACAACACTGAAAGATTATGAATCTTTCCAAGTAGGCTAATCCAATTAGATGCGATGTCTAGATAAGATTCAATGACGATGTGTACTTAAGTGAGCCTCGCTCCACCTGAACCTCATCTTCTTACCTGGTCGTATTTAATTGGAGTGACCAAAATAGTTGAGTAATAATATTTCACATGTATCGAACCTGTAGCTTCGATAATACCATATAAGGAATTTGAAGTTTCCTTCACAAATTCACTATACATGTTTAATTCGATTTTTTCATACCATGTTATAGACCCTAAAGTTCTTATTGATTGCTTATGGAAGTCATTACCCATAGCACTAACTATTGTCCTTTAAATCCTTGTAGAGAATGTCAAATCTCAACAAGCTTAACTTTGTCGCTTTGGAAGTTTCCGGAAGTAACTACCTCAAGTGGACCCAAGATGTCAAGCTCCATCTGACTGCAAATAAGATGAGATCAATGATTATTGCTGACAACATCATCCCTGAAGACATGAAGGCAAGGGCTATGATTTTTCATCAGGAAACATATGGAGGAAGCACTCAAGGTGGAATATTTAGCTGAAGAGGACCCACAGTCTCTTTGGGTCGCTCTAGAAGAGCGATTCAACCATCAAAGGACCATCTACTTGCCAGAAGCAAGACACGATTGGCAAAACATATTTTTCTAGTATTTCAAGACTGTCAGATTTGGTTACTCCTAAAATTCTGTGGAGAAGAGCTCACAAAAGCTGACCTACTGGAGAAACTTTGTACACCTTTCCTCCTTCCTGTATGGTCCTGCAGCAACAATACAGGGAAAGAAACTTTGCTAGATTCTCCGAATTAGTCACTGTCCTGTTGCTCGCTGAAAAGACCAATAACCTACTTCTGAGGAATGATCAAGCAAGGCCTACCAGTACTAGAGCAATTCATTTGCCTGAAGCAAATACTATTGTCCATCACTAAAATAATCATGGAAGGAGGAACTGAGGCTGTGGAAGGGGAAGAAGGTCTGAATGTCCAAGGCATAGAAGGAGAAATGGGCCCAGAAATGGCCTATATGACCGCGACCACCTAGGAAATGGCCCAAGGGGTTTAGGAGGACGTGGACAAGGCCCACGTGGTGGAAACAGAAATACCTAAGTCTGACAAATTCAAATTAGAGAGAACGCTGGCCCAGCCTGTCACCCTCAAAATCAGCATAATCTATGTTATAGATGTGGAGGCACTGACCATTGATCTCGCACCTGTCGTGCAACATATGAAGAGATAGGAGAGTATCACACCAGACGGGGAACTCGAGAGGCCAACCTTGTGGAAGAGTCAATCCCTATATATGGATACCACCTTGGAGATTACTGATTTCCAAGCAGCCAATGGATACATCGAGGATTGAAAACTCGAGGACATGAACATAACAGGCACTTGTGCCATATCTATGTTATTGTTATGAATAATACTTTCTATTTTTTGGATTATCTTTGGTGATTTTTTTGGAATTTTGAAGTTTTACATAATTTGGTTATGCTTGGATGTTTAATTCAATAAAGTTATTTATTTTCATACACGTGATCCATTGAATTAAATATATGAATAGGCATGTCTTGTGAGAAAGTTTGTTGTCTGGCTGATAGTGCTACTATGCACATCATACTCCGAGATAGGAAATTTTTTTTAAACTTATTGCTTACTCATACCTCTATGACAACTATATCAGGTCAATCCAACATGATAGAGGGCCATGGCAAAGCCTAATTTATGTTGTCTAATGGTACTGAATTTACCATTAATGAGGCCTTATATTCTCCACGTTCCAGAAAAACGTTATTGAGTTTTAAGGATATTCGAGCCAACGGTTATCACGTTGAAACCACTGAGGAAAAAGGAGTGGAATATCTTTGCATAACCTCCAATTTGTATGGTCAGAAGCATACATTGGAGAAGCTAAAATGTCTCTCGAGTGGTCTCTACATGGCTACCATTAGATCGATTGAGGCAAATCACATAATCAGCCAGAAGCTAACCAATTCGAGCAACTACTTGCTTTGCCATGACCGTTTGGGACACCCAGGTCAAAATATGTTGTGTCGTATCCTAAATTCATCCCACGAGCATCCCCAAACCAATAAGGATCTTGTGTACAGTAACACATTTTGCCAAGCTTGCTCATTGGGAAAATTAAATATAAGACCATCATATGCAAAGACTGAAAAAGACTCTAACCTTTTTCTACAAAGGATACAAGGGGATATTTGTGGACATATCCAACCATCATGCGGACCATTTAAATATTTCGTGGTTTTGGTTGATGCATCGACAAGGTGGTCACATGTTACACTATTGTCCACAAGAAATGCTGCGTTTGCTAAACTTCTTGTCCAGATCATTAAATTTAGGGCTCACCACTCGGATTATCCAATCAAGTCCACAAGACTTGATAATGCTGGAGAGTTTACATCAAAATATTTTGATGATTATTGCATGTCCCTTGGGATTAATGTTGAGCATCTAGTTCCCTACATTCATACCTAGAATGGTCTCGCATAAGTGTTCATTAAAAGATTACAAATGATCGCACGGACCTTTGTAATGTGCACCAAGCTTCCAGTATATGCGTGGGGCTATGCAATTTTGCATGCAACTATGTTGGTCCGACTGAGGCCCAATGTCACCCAACCTTATTCTGCGTTATAGTTGGTGACTAGGTATGAATCTGATGTTTCACACTTATGTGTATTTGAGTGTGCAGTTTTTGTGCCAATTGCGCTGTCACAATGTACAAAAATGGGTCCTCAATGAAGGATGGGCATATATGTCGGTTATGAATCTCCATCCATTATACGCTTTTTAAAGCCCTTGACAAGCGATCTCTTTACCACTAGATTTGCGGATTGTCACTTTGATGAGATAGTCTTCCCGCCGTTAGGGGGAGATAAGAACGTTACCGTTCCTGATGAACGATGTGAATTGACATGGAATGTCTCTACTATGTATCATCTTAATCCACGAACCACACAATGCGATAATGAAGTGCGAAGAATTCTAGATCTACAAAGTGTAGCCCAAAATATGCCAGACGCTTTCTCTGATCTAGCTTGTGAAGACCCGAATTTTCATATAATTAATTTATGTAATTCAATATTTGTTCGATAATATGAATTATGGATTTTGGGCTTGCTTTGTATGTCGTTGTATGAGGAAATAGGTTTCGAATGAATTTTATTTTCAAAACGAACGTTATTTAGGGGGTTGTGAAAATTGACCTTTTGTACGTAGGGAATTTGAGAAAACTTCCTGCATCAAAATTGTAGAACGCATCCATACGAGTTCGTACATATGTGGAACGCGATAATCGGAGTTCGTATGAAAAAGTTATGACTGTTTGAAGTTTGGAGATTTTAGTATAAATATAGAAAAATTCCGGATTTATTCATAAATCCAGAATTTTCTCATTTTTGCTTTTCAGCCCCCCGAGCTCTCTTCCCTTTCCCCCATTTTCGACCAAAAATCTGGGGTTCTCTTCTTCCGGCCATATCTTCCTCCTCAGGCCACCAATTGACTTGATTCCAAAAGCAATTTTGCTCGCCTTGAAGTTATTTAAAACTTCCTAGAAGACATCGAAGTGAAAAAAAAACCGTAGGAGTCATTACAAGGCCAAGAAGCTGCACAGCTTGAGCTCAAATCGCTCGAGCTGCTCCTCCCTTCGCCGACTGATTTCCTCTTTCGGCCACCAATCGATGAGCTACTTGTCCCTATCTCTTTGCCTTGAAACAAGCTTTCTATACATATATGTCTTGCATCCTATCATTCACCACAGACAACGAATCGAAGCAAAGAAGGTCAGATCTTTTTTCCAGCATTTCTTGAAATTCCGGCCAACTCCGGCCAATGTAGGAAGGGAGACCAACTGGGCTTTGTTCGTCTTGCCATGCTCTACAACCTCACCAAGTTTTACGTCTCCATTTAACCCGAGGAAGATGAATTTCAGATTTGACTGATTTTGGGCGATTTCGGCCTCTTTCTTTTTTAGGTAAATTTCGGCCCCTAGACTTGAAATTTGACTTTGTGCTAATTATGAAAGTTGTAATTGGAGTTGAGATGAAGAACTTTGATGTTGGGAGTTTTGGCAAATTTTGACTTTGGTATGGTGGTTTCCAGTGATCTCCGGCCACCCGAAGAGCAGTTTCTACTCATTTTTAGATTCTACATGTCGATATGACCATTTTTTATATATAGCATTTAAATTTTGGATATCGAATGAATTAGTTATAAATTTTAAGATTTCGATTGATTTCAATCGTTCGATTTGTGATCTGTGATTGTTGGACCATCCGATAGACATGTAGTTTTGATATGATGATCGTAGGACTGTCCCAATGACCTTGTGTGGTCACGGGTGAAGATCCGACCGTGGGATCTTCATATAAGTGCGTTTTTGAATTGTACGTTAAGTTAGTTATCGTATTTGATTAGGTGATTGACTGTTTTTACTTGGGTGAGCGGTTTCGGGGTTAATTGTGTTAAATTGAAGATGCTGCGGGAATATCAAGGTGAGTAAATCGGACATGGTTCATTTACGAACCGAAATTTAGTGATTTATATTGAATTGTGAATGTGTGGAAATTGTTTTAAGAAAATAAAGATTTGTTTGAAATAATATGAACTTGATTGACTACGGTTCATAGGGTTGCAACTCACAGGTAACAAAATGAATTTAAGTATAAATTGATTTTGTTTTAATGCATGTGAACTATAGTTGGTATTAGTAGGCATTCCTGCATGAATGTCTATATATATATTATTTACGTGATGATATATATTTATTGATGGATTGTGTTGAGGAAACAATATGCATGATTGTGTTGCTATTATTGTTTGGATGTTTACTTTTCGAGAACGATATATTGAGAGAGGTGTTGAGTTTTATTGTTTGAGAAACAATAAATTGTTTTGATATGTGGAGATCAATAGGTCATGAGTGTGACCATGACACACTATCAGTGAACCACGCTCTTGTACCGGGCTGGTGGTGGCTAATAGCATTATAATAGTGAACCACGCTCTCGCGTCGGGCTGGTGGTTGCGATCAGTTAGAGCTCTAGTCTGTCTACTAAATGTTGAGTGGTCTTATGAGGGTAACGTTGATGTTACTTGAGACTCATAAGTATGAGTTTTAAAAGAGAGTCTTGAGAGTATTATTTCCTTTATGTTTCAGTATATTTTGGAGGTACTTTGTGTGTTTTTATTGTTAACTTAAATGGTGCAATCTCTAAATTTACTCATATGGGCTTTCCAAAGCTTACCGAGTTTTGTGTTGTTCCAACCCCGGTACACTATTCAAACGATGTAGCGGATAATCATACAGGTAAGGAGAACTAGGGTGGTGATCGTGTGGTTTTGAGTGATAGTATTGATTTACAGCGTTGTATTGTAAGGTTTATAATGCTCAGTGAGATTTACTATTTTATTTGGTGAGAGTGTGTTGTAATAAGTAACTTGAGGATTTGGTTTATGTAATATTGAGTGGTGTGAGGTGTGATGATTTCTGAGAAAAAAAATTCAGCATGTTATTGTATTTGCTATTATTCATGTTTCGGATTTTGAATTTGTTATTCAAAATTCGGGGTGTGACATAGCTAAAGTGACGAGATCACATATACCTGCTGCAAATGTGCCTACAAGGATAGATGTCCTTGTAGGACGCGCCGTCCTAAATGGATGAAGTATGACCATGGCGGCTAACCAGTCACATATCCCTGCCTAGAAGCGAGGTAGACTACTAGGTTCGAAGGATTCTTATCCCCGGAAGAAGGTAAAACCGGCACAAATGAATCCACTAAACATCGCGATCTCAACTGATCCATCTCACAAGATAATTCCAAATTATGGGTCCATCCTAGAAGAGACAAGTTGGGGGACGCTCCAACGTCTGAACCCACTCTCGAGAATAGAGAAATCTCGATAAATTATGCATGCTTAAGTGAGATTTGGAATCAGAATGAGATTATCATCGATGATATATTTGTATTCGCGGTAGCTACCGAAATTATAACTAGCGATGACATCGAACCTCGCTCTGTTGATGAATGTCAATGTAGAGACAACTGGCCAAAATGGAAAGAAACAATTCAGGTTGAATTAGATTCCTTGACAAAGAGAAAAGTGTTCGAACCTGTCGTTCCCACACCTCACCATGTTAAACCTGTAGGATTTAAATGGGTATTTGTAAAGAAGCGTAATGAGGAAAACAAGATTGTAAGATACAAGGCTCATCTAGTGGCGCAAGGATTCTCTCAACGCCCTGGGATTGATTACAATGAGACATATTCTCCTATAATGGATATTATAACGTTCCGCTACCTCATCAGTTGGTAATTTCTGAAAAATTGAATATGCAGCTAATGGATGTGGTCACAGCTTATCTCTATCGGGATCTTGATATAGAGATATACATGAAAGTTCTTGAAGGAATGAAGATACCCAATACAAATAGTTCTAGACCACGGAACACCCTCTCCATTCGTTTGAGGCGTTCATTTCATGGATTGAAGCAATCCGGACGGATGGTACAACCGTCTAAGTAAATATTTGATTGAGATGGGATATGTAAACAATGAACTATGCCCAAGCGTGTTTATTAAGAAAACAGGTTATGGATTTGTAATTGTGGCAGTTTATGTCGATAACATGAATTTGATTGGTACTCCTGAAGAGATCAAATAAATCGTCAAGCACTTGAAGTCTGAATTCGAAATGAAAGATCTTGGGAGAACGAATTACTACCTAGGCCTGGAGCTTGAGCACTGTGCAGATGGGATTCTGCTTCATCAATCAAACTACATCCAGAAGATGTTAAGATGGTTTAATGAGGATAAAGCGAAGCCTTCAAGTACACCAATGGTCGTCCGAAGTTTAGATCCTGAGAGAGATCCGTTTCGTCCTGCAGATGATAATGAAGAGATATTGGCACTAGAAGTCCCATACCTAAGTGCAATAGGCGCATTATTGTACTGAGCTCAATGTACTAGACTGGACATTTCATTTTCTGTGAACTTGTTAGCTAGATATAGTTCTGCACCAACACACTGCCACTGGAATGGTATAAAAGACATCTTTCGTTATCTTAGAGGTATGATTGATATGAGCTTATTTTATCCCAATGCATCAAGAAATGGATCAAACCCCTTTGATCCTTAGAATGATGCTTTCCTAGTTGGATATGCCGATGCAGGCTATCTATCAGACCCACACAAGGCACGTTCCCAAACTGGTTATGTCTTTACCATTGGGAATACCGCAATTTCTTGGAGGTCTACAAAACAGATCCTTGTTGCTACCTCTTCGAATCATGTTGAGATTGTAGCTCTTCACGAAGCAGTACATGAATGTATATGGTTGAGAGCCATCACAAAGAATATTCAAAGCACATGTGGGCTGCATTCCATCACTGATGAACCAACCACTATCCACGAGGATAATGCTGCTTTCATCGAGCAAATGAAGACGGGTTTCACCAAAGGAGATAACACCAAACATATTACATCGAAGTTCTTCTTCAATCAACAACAACAGGAGCATCAGAAGATTGAGGTCAAGCAGATTCGATCTGAAGACAATCATGCAAACCTCTTCACCAAGTCACTACCAAAGTCTACATTCCCGAAGCATGTACAAGGTATTGGTCTATGTAAATTATCTGAATTATCTAACGTGTAATTTTCAAGGGGAGTTGAACTCAGGGGGAGTATCCCCAAGCATACCCACTTGACCATTGTGTACTCTTTTTGTCTTTCGTCCAGGGTTATTTTGTCCCACTGGGTTTTGTTACTTGGCAAGGTTTTAACGAGACACATCTTTAGCATGGCCGCCCTACTTATACTACATCTTGAAGATGTTTTGAGTCAACATATATGCATTTGCTCATCCTTTCCCTTCGACCACAAGTTTTTCCCACTAGGTTTACCGGACAAGGTTTTGGTGTAGCAACTCTAAATGCATCCCTCTCGTAGACATACTACCTACTTATGATGCTGATAAGAAGACTCCACTTATCTCCGAAGCTAGGATATTGCTACTCCACACTCATGCGCGTTGTGCTCTTTTTCTCCTTCGACTAAGGTTGTCTTTTTTCCCACATGGTTTTTATTACTTGGCAAGGTTTTTGACGAGGGAACTTAAAAGCGCACAGTCTAGGCAACACTATTGACATGAAATATCCAAGGGAGAGTGTTGTAATTATTATGTTAGCCATATCATGTAAATAGGTATAGGATAATCATTATGGCTATGTGTATAGGGTAATCATTATGTTGACTTGTGTGTCATGAAGCCATGTGAAGTAGCAGTAAGTAGAGCAGCAGAAACCATGTAGAGTTGCAGCAAGATCTTCCTATATAAACCCTTCTATTAGAAGAAGAAAATATACAACATACTACACTCCATTCTTTGCATCTAAACTCTCTCCCTCTCTCAAGTTCTTTTATGTTCGTTTTACAACATATTCATATTTATTGTTGCTAAATCAGATGGTCAGTGTTGCCAACTCAATAGATGAGATTATCTAAGCATTACACTAGCCCTTGGTATGCTAACTCAACAGATAAAAGATACGCCAATGCCATGCCGGAGGAAATATTATCAACCAAACAACTCTAAAACCCTACCATATCCATAGCAGCTGAAAGATTTTATGCATGTTCACCCTAGCAGCAGTAGCTGCTGGTTGTGGTGTCAATAGAAATATATTCCCTGTTGAATGCCATGTAGTATTAAAGTTGCATTATGCAGACCTTTGGGAGTGAACTACAAGGCCAACTGTCCAAACATGCCAATAAGGCATACGAAATGAAGGTCAAGGAAAATTATCACTTCTTTTATCAGTACGTGCATTTACTATTAATAATTTTGTTCTCTAGTCTGCTATACACACATACACAATTCCTTTTTACATTGCAACTGATTACTAAAATCAGAGAAACAAAAAGGTCTTGTCTTGATCATTTAATGTGTTGGCTAACTATGTGTTAAGTATTTATGTCCACTTATGACTTTTCACATTGTTAGGCATAAGAGTATTAAGATACATAAAGAAAGGAGATCTAAAAACCTTGGATAAATATATGTTTGGGTTATTATCACAAATGGTACCTGAATTATACCTCAATTTTATTGATGGTACCTGAATTCAATTTTCATCACAACCGATACCCGAACTTTTCGATTTCATTTTAAATGTTACCTAGAGCCACCTCCGGTCACTATTCTGACTAAAAACGGCATGTAAGGACATCATAATGATGATCTTAATTTGATAATTTCAAGGGTTGCAATCATATATAGTGATGATCTCTTTGGTAATAGACTTGCCTTGAACCTTTTTTTTTAAAAAAAAAAATTGGCGTTTTTGGCCGGAATAGTGACCGAAGGTGGCCTTAGGTATCATTTAAAATGAAATCGAAAGGTTCGGGTACTGATTGTGATCAAAATTGAAGTTTAGGTACCTTCAATAAAATAGAGGATAAATTCAGGTACCATTTGTAATAATAACCATATATGTTTTAATAAAGACATCTGCATATTATACCAGAAAAAAAAAAAAACAAAAGAGATACCTGCATAGATATGTGTTATAAACTGTGACCGGGACGAATTTTGAATCACTTACGCCAAGCTTTCTTCTCGAGAATATAAGCACATCACACTTCCTATTCTAGATATTCGCTTCTTTCCTTTAAACTTTTCTTCGTGCGAATACCTCTAGAATCTTCAAGTGAAAGTCGAAAAGCAACAATATATGTTCTTTTTTTTTCTCCCTCCTTTTTTGATATGTTCTTATAAAGATATATGCAAACATATCTGCATAGATATTTCTTATAAACTGTTCTCGGGACGAAATTTGTATCATTTATGGTCGATAAAATGAGTGCACCACACCTCCATATCAATTCTTCACTTCTCCCCTATAAAACACTTTTCACTACATTTGCTTGATTGTATAATGTTCTTTGTTGTAAATAGTTATGGCTAAATCATGTAAATAGATGTAGAGTGATATGTACCTTTCACTATAGACTAGTGATTGATAGATTTGTGTATAGGAGTAATTGACGTTGCTATTAAATGTTTATTTGGTATATACATATTTTATATATTCGTTTATGTGTCTTGGTTTATTTGGTTTGGATTGTTTGGTTAAGAAAAAAAAGGCTAGGATTCTTGGATTTGAAGCATTTTGTAGAACTTGGTCCAGCAGTACCAGATAGTGCATACCAATTAAAAAACAAGCAAAAAACGGATTCTACTGCTCTTGGGATTCGAACCCAACCACATTAGCCCAGCACGTTGTCCACTGTGCCATTATGGCAAGCTGGAATTTATCAACACCATTTAATATTAATACTGCCAGAAGCAGATTCAACTCCATATAATTGCTGATTGATCAATTGATTCAATTCATGTTTTGGTTTTGATTGACATTTATCCAAAACAATTACAGTAATAATTTCACAATGTATCATTTATTACTACATTTTAATATTGTATAGTACGCAAATTATGGGCTTAATTTTTTGTTACACAAATTTGAATTATGCCATTATAATTCCTTATGCTTGAAGCATTATGGGCTAAATTATTACGGGATTATTACATAAACATTATGCCATAAGCATTTGCCCAAGTTATTACCTATACGAAATGCCAGAAGCATTAATGAGATTTGAACCCATTTCCTTAGATACATAACCGCTGCATTAATTTATTTACGTTATGAACTAATAACATATGTTGAATTTGGTAATGTTATAATTGTGAATATTAAATGTGCCTGAGTCAGAAGCTCAAATCAAGCCCAAAGTCACAACAACAAACCCGAGCTAGAAGCTTAGGCCCAAGCTACAAGGCCAGAACAGAAGTTTGCCACATGTTTCCATAACAAAGGTTATGAATCTTCTCAAAGTAGGCTCATCCAGTTGGATGCTGTACTTGCATGAGCATTTGCCTAGCATAATTAGCTATAATGAGCCACGCTCATACCATCTCCAGAAATACCAGCTCCTGCCATAGGAGTCACCTATGGGAACACAGCAAAGTAGGCTACTGCCTAGGCCCCGGCTTACACCCAGATCACCACTGACGCGCCGCGCCAACACAGCATCAGAAGCTCTAGAAACTGGGAACTGAAGCATGTCAGTCCCACATCGAAAACATGGAGAAGATCAGTTTCCTCCCCACCTATAAAAGGTTCTCTCCTCTCTCCTCATTAATTACGCATCTACTACTTGCCTACTGTTATCTTGTCAGCACAAATACATTAACTAACTTAGGCATCAGAGAAGAGAAGACCTCCCGACGCGGTCTCCCTCTGACACCCTCTTTGTATTTCACTTGACAGGTAGCGGGAATACTTATAATATCAAGTAACGGTCCGCTCACCGGACCTGCATTGATCATAGTTTAGCTACCGTTGAGTATTAAACATCAACATTGGTGCCGTCTGAGGGAATATTTTGAACAAAAAAGTCATCCCACCACCACCATGGCTAACGGTAGCGGGGAAAATGTCGAGGAGCAAGCAGATCAGTCCGCCAACCCTAACCCCACCAATCCCACGGAGTGTTGACCCAGCAGTCAACGTTAACCGAGCACTATTCAATACTCCAACCAACCCTAGTATGGGTCCCCAGGGCTCATCCCAGGTTCAGCAGACCCAAACTGTAGCAGAGACCCAGCCAGGTAGCAGTTGCCCAACGGTCAAGAACCTTGCCGCTATGTACGAACTGGCACTGACGGATCTCCACAAAGCAAACAAGGAACGCGAACAAGAGCCTTGGGAGAAGGTGGAAGCCCAAAAACAAGTAGCCACACTAATGTTGAGGTTCGACGAATTGAAAAAGGCGTTGAAGGAAAATGCCAATACAGCACAAAGCGAACAGTCCCGGAGCACTAGATGCAGTCGACCTAACACCGATGGAATTATACCTGTACTAATCATACAGATGCCAGTATCGCTGAATCCGCCAGAATTAAGGGGCCCACCTCCTCCGCCCCGCCTAATTATGGAGCAAGAAGCGGAATCACAACCAAATACCAACCGCTCGGCAGTCAGAGCTAAGACCGAAAATAACCCACCTGCCGCCAGGCACTAGTCAATCCTATAGAACCTCCAAGCGGGGCCAGCTAGCGATGCCACCGTCCTAATATTAGAAAGGATGCAACAATTGGAGCAGAGGCTAGCCCTTGCGGAGGCAGGCGTCCCAGCACCAACACCAAATTCGCTTTTCACATCTAGACCAGGGCCATTCACCGCCAGAATCCTGCAGGCATTCAGACCAGCACACGCAAAGACACCAAAGATGTCACATTACAACGGCACGTCTGACCCATTCGTCCACATGGACACCTTCAAAAAGGTCACCAACAACAAGGGATCTGATGACGCCACCCTTGCCACTTGTTCAGCTAAGCATTGGACGGTGAGGCAATGAGTTGGTTCTTTGAATGCCCGCCAGGATCCATCGGCTCATTTCAAGGACTGTCAAATGTTTTCCTTGCTCAGTTCAACCTGTTGGCCGCCGAACATCATAACACAACTCAGCTGTTCGACCTCAAGCAGGGGACATCAGAATCATTGAAGGCTTTTGTCACCAGATGGCGGGCGGCAATGTCTTAGTGCCACGATCTTGATAAGACAATGGCACTGGCAGCCTTCAAGCAGGGACTCCTCAAAGGACCATTCCTCTATCACCTAAATTACATTCATCCAAAAGCCGCTTACGACCATGTCATGAGCGAGGCTGTCATCCATGCACAAGCAGATTTCATCACGTATGGAGAAAGCCCACCACCACCACCAACACCTGTAAAGACAGCCCAGCCCGCGGCCAGCCATCGGGAAACCGCTAGCAGGACAACCGCTACGCCACCATTTGACAAGAAGAGAGAGTGGCAACAAGGCAACTACCAGAGCAAGCGGCAGAGGGACCAACATTACAATCGGGGTGACCGCTCATCTCAGGGGGATAACCGTAATAAGACGGAGCTTTCCCAATGGCATGTAGTGTGTTAATGCTTGATATTTAGCGGTAGCTAAACTATGATCAACGTAGGCCAAGTGAGCGGACCGTTACTTGATATTATCAGTATTCCCGCTACCTGTCAAGTGAAATACAAAGAGTGCGTCAGAGGGAGACCGCGTCGGGCGGTCTTATCTTCTCCGATGCCTAAGTTAGTCAATGTATTTATGCTGACAGGATAACAGTAGGCAAGTAGTAAATGCATAATTAATGAGGAGAGATGAGAGAACCTTTTATAGGTGGGGAGGGAGCTGATCTTCTCCATGTTTTTGATGTAGGACTGACATGCTTCAGTTCCCAGTTTCAGGAGCTTCTGATGTTGTGCTGGCGCAACGCGTGGCGGCGCGTCAGTGGTGATCTGGGAGTAAGCCGGGGCCTAGGCAGTAGCCTACTTGGCTGTGTTCCCATAGGTGACTCCTATGGCGGGAGCTGGTATTTCTAGTGATGGTATGAGCGTGGCTCATTGTAACTAATTATGCTAGGCAAATGCTCATATAAGTACAAGTCCCCCAAGTCCCCAGTCAAGGAGGGTCATCTTGGTTGGGGAGTTTCCTAGCAGTTTGAAGCGTTACTCTCGCTAGACTTGCAAAGCATAATTATCATCAGTGCATTGTCAACCATGGACTGATTGAGCAAACACTTTATACCCTTTCGGGTGGGCCCCTACTAGGCCCCCCAGGGAGTCCCCCACTCCCCGACTAAGATAGACCTCTGTTTGGTCTGCGAATTGTTGGTTGAGGGGATTTTTGTTGAACAGATGGTGTTGGGTAGCGAGCCCAAACTTTGATACCCAAGCGGCGGGGGTCAACATGCCTGATTCGGGCCGTCGAAGATTGTTGACGTGCACCCGTGTTTGTCCCGGAGGATCATGGTTTTGCGGCACGTCGAAGATTGTTGACGTGCACCCGTGTCGCGTGGCGGTCGTTGCAAGTGAGCCGTAGCCTAAAGCGTTGGATGAGGCTGGAATACCTCCACCGAGGATAAGGGGGCGGTAGAGCCGTGGGGACTAATGTTTGAAAGACATTTGCTAAAGGTATTGTGTTGGCGGAGTCTCGCTTGTAGGGTAAGTGGGGGGAGTTCCGCTAGTTTCTCGTAGCGGAGTTTCGCTTGTAAGATAAGGAGCAAGAAGTTCCGCTAGCGGTGTTGCGCGTAGGTCGAGACTCGATTGCAAGATAAGGAGCGAGAAGTTCCGCTAGCGATGTTGCGCGTAGCGGAGACTCGATTGCTAGATAAGGAGCGAGAAGTTCCGCTAACGGTGTTGCGCGTAGCGGAGACTTGATTTGTCAAAAAAAGAGCGAGAAGTTCGGGTAGCGGTGTTGCGCGTAGTGGAGACTCGACTTTCCAGATAAGGAGTGAGAAGTTCTGCTAGCGGTGTTGTGCGTAGCGGAGACTCGATTTTCCAGATAAGGAGCGAGAAGCTCCGCTAGCGGTGTTGAGCGTAGCGGAGACTCGATTTGCCAGAAAAGTAAGGGAGTGGTTCCCTCTGGCGTAGGGGCACTGAACCTGGACGATTGGTATACTCGCCTCCTTTGATGGCTTCTGCCACATAGCCGTCATGCGTCGGTCTAACGTTTAGGATTGTGAGTTCTGAGCATCGCCATCTCTTCATCATTAATGCGAGAAATTATCGACTCAATCTCTGAGGCGATGCCTCGGTTATTCTGGAAACTGAATGCGATCGTGGGACATGTGGGCTGCTGGAGAGTGAGATCGATTTTTGGCGGACGACCTGGATTTGACTGATGTTAACATTAAAATAGGGGAAAATTAGAGGTTGTCGCCATTATCTCTTCTTCAAACTTTCTCGTTGTCCTTAAGCTCTGTTCTATGGCATTCTAGAAGTGACTTTTGCCATTCTAGTGAGCGATCGGTGTTTCGGTGCGCAAGGAATCCCCAGAAGTGAAGGCATAGAGTGCGAACGCTCCTGATTTCCCACACCAGTAGGTTAGTGATTCTGAGCCTTTTAAGTTTTTGTTTTTTGTTTCTGTTTTGCTCTGCTTGTTTCTGGATTTGTGATTTGAGTAGTTTTTTTGTGTCTCACTGGTGTGTTCTGAGGGTGCAACATGTATTTTGGGGGTCTCTTCTGGTGTTTTTGAAAGAGATGAGGTTTAGGGATTTTTGCTAGATGGTCGAATCTGGGTTAGTGTGGGTTGGTGTTCGTGTTTTGGTCAAATCTGGGTAACTGTTCTTGACATTCCTGGATGAAAATTGCTATAGGGGGTGGTTTGGATTTTAGGGTTTGTGATGGCTAGCGTCGTAGAGATTTCGAGCAATGAGGATTCCAGGTCTGACGTGTCATTCAGCAAGGCGGATTGGATATATATTGATTCGTTGCATCCGTCTGCCCCTGCAGGAACCTCATTGTCAGAACCGCTAGACATCGAACCTTTACAAACCATACCTGCGAACGTGGCCATGGTTCGAGGTGGGGTGACCGGAGAGTTCTAAGCCCATAGACGATGATGGCGGACTCGAGCGGCGTGAGGACAGGCTAGCGAGCAATAGTGCAGCTAGTGGTTCCTCTGATGGGAAGGACGTCGGTAGAGAGGAAGTTGAATCCGCCTGGTTCCTATCTGACGGAGCCCCGGTTGATGAGGCTAGAGGTGGTATGAACGAGGCCGCCGTCAGCCACCTGAAGCGGGCTTATCGCCTACCTGGAGTGGTGAAGTTGTGTCCGCCAGCCGCTAATGAGAGAGCATCAATCTTTCTGGCAGGGCACGCTGCTGTTCATGAGGCCACCTTCCGCCAAGGTGTGACCCTTCGTTGCTCCCCAACCTCCAGATTTTGGTTTGCTAATTTGGCCTCGCCTTCGGGCAGATTTTCCCAATATGTGGGGGTTGTTGATGGCGCTTAACTCATTTTGGAGCCTGTCTGGTTGTGAGGGTCCAACCGTGGCGGAGGTACTGCATTTCTTTGAGTTGGTGTATGTGAGGAACTGAGGTTGTAGTGGTCAAGTGAATTTAAGTCGGCGGCAAGGGGCGCCCAAGTTAATCGAGAACATGAAGGATTCCATGTCACACTGGTGGGGGACCTTCTGCGTTGCCACTGACGGGTGGGAATACCAGGCGGGGCCGAATGAGGGGCCGCCGACCTTTTGGATTAAGTCGGAGTTTCAGCCCATCAGAGGTTGTCGTCGACCTCCGCCACTCCAGATTTTGGCTTTGCTTGTTATTATTCTAATCGCCTCACTTTTTTTTTTATAGCGGGCTTGCGTTACAACATGACTCGTGAGGAGGAGTGTCGTATGGTGAGGATTAAAGAGTGTTGGCCTCAAGCTTCTCACCGGTTGGGAATTGTTGGTCGCTCAAGAGTTGACTCGCTCCCTTGGTACGTAACTTTTGGTGATTTGTTCTCTTAGTCCAGTTTGCGGCGGGCTAACTTGTTATTTGTTTTTGTAGAATCTCCGCCGGGAAATAGAAGGAGCCAAGACGCTTTTGCCAAGGCAATGGACCATGCATGGATGAACGATTTTTTGGAGAGCATGTACTCTCAAGGGCTGGCGGCCCAGAAGACTGCGGTCGACCCGAAGACACTAGCGCTGAGCCAGTCCGAGGTGCCGGTGGTGTTGCCGATGCCTCACCATTCCTATCTTGGTGTTGACGGTTTGCCAGCCATTCAAGTTGGGGCTGCAGTTGGTCACAGCATTTCTGGCGGGAGGTCGGCTCCTGTATCAGCTGTGCAGGCGAGGGAGAGAGTGGCCGCCACACGGTGTGGGTCCCAGAAGGAGAAAACAGTTATGATTTCGGGGTTGGAGCCCGCAGGCGGCCTCAAGATCTGTCGCCGCTGGTGCTGCGCAAGCATTGCAAAAGAGGTGGCGTCAGAATGACGAGGCGGAAGGGGCGAAGACCATGGGGGCCAGCCAACAGAAGAAATCGAAGCAGGCTATTCCAGAGACGACCGTCTCCGTCGGGGGGGGGGGGGGGGGGGGGGGCTAGTGACCTGGACTCGTTTGCTGCCTTTACCGAGTTTCTTACAGACATTGAGCGGGGGTATTTGTATCACCAGTGTGAGAGGTTGGGGTTCGGCGGCCTAGAGGAGGTTGTTCGCTCTACCGCCCTTGATCAGTCGCACTTCAGCTCTACCTTTGGGCACTTGTCTGTTAGGTTGCATCAGTTGTTTCTGGAGGCGTCGAGTCAGCCCCGCACTGAGTGACAGCTGAAGGAGGAGATTGGCGGTCTCTAGAGGGAGTTGGTGGGAGCCATAGAGAGACTGGCGGAGGCTGAGCGGTGCCTGTCCAAGGCCGAGTGTGATCTGTTAGATGCCCGTGGCAAGCTGTCTGTCGCCGTCGAGCGTGACCTCGTGCTGAATAATGATGTCTCTAAGCAGCAGCAGGACATGGCTCTATTGAAGGATCAACTGGCGGCTAAGGTCAAGAAGATTGAGATCCTTCAGCGAGATTCTGCCGCCAAGTCTGCCTAGGTGAAGAGGTGAAGAGGTTGGCGGATGCAGTTGCCCGGCTGGAAGCAGATAAGAGTCGCGCAGAGGCCGCCGCTGTGGAGGCGTTTAAACAATCCGCCGAGTATAAACATGCGATGGCGGAGGCAGCAAAGTATGGCGCCGCCGCTAACCAGGATTTGCTGAGGTAGAAGGGTGCTATCGATTGGGTGAAGGCATCCCAGCCCGCCAGACCGTCAGTGCAGACAGCGCCTCCTGCTAGTGGGGTGACTCCTACTTCGGCTGAGGGTGTTCGTTCAGGAAGTAGGGAGAGTGGTGAACATCAGGCGGGCGACTCTCAATGGACTCCGTCTCCTACGCGGTCTGAGGTTTTGTGTGCCGGATTTCTGGCTATACACACTTGACCAGATGGTACCATCATGACTCCTAGTCCGACCGCTCATGGGTTCGATTAGGCGAGCCATATGTCAGAGCAACAACCGCTAGCGGCAGGCGAGGATGGCACTGCAGCTTCACGCTTGACGATAGACCTCTTTTCTTCTTTTTTTTTCTTTTTGGTTGTCACTGAGGCACTTGTAATTTTCGGAAACATTTTTGGGCGGGGAATCCCGATCCCTAATAAATTCAACTGGTTATTTGATTTCGAGATTCTTGCTGTAGTACTCATCGTTGATTTGTGTTGGTTGTATGCCGCCATACTGTTAGAGCCTTGACTTGTGTGTTAACGAATTGAAACATTAAAGGAATTAAAATTGTTCCAAGTGCACGAGGTAGCAGACGTGGTCCGCCGAATTTTGTTGGCGTCGCCAGTTAATTCTTATGCATGGGCTTGGCAACAATGGTTTGAATAATTCCTTGTTGCATTGGTAACTGACGGATCAGCGTTTACAAAAGTACGGTTGTACCCGTTGGGTAGCTTCCTTTAGCTAAATATTGAACAAAAATTTAGCTAAGTCAAGATTCTCTTGGGTAGCGGCATGACTATTTGTAGTAATATCGGAGGTGTTCGGTATTCCAAGGGTGGGTCGTTGTGACGCCATCCTTGTCCATTAAGTAGAAGGTGCCGGGGCTAACGACTTCTTTAATTTTGTATGGACCTTCCCAAGTTGGGCGGAGTACCTTTGGCGGTGGGATGACCTCCTTCATTACCCAGTCCCCCAGTTGGATGTTCCGGGCCTTGACCCTGGCATTGTAGAAACGCGATACCTGCTGTTTGTTTTGTAAATTTTGCAAATGGGCCTTGTGTCGTTTTTCCTCTAGGAGGTCCTTGTCTAGTTTGATGCCTTCGCCATTGGTCTCAGGGCAGTAGCCTTTGACTCTAGCGGTGGGTTGAGTGACCTAAATAGGTAGGACAGCTTTTGTTCCGAACATCATGCAGAATGGTGTTTCATCAGTGACGGAAGTTGCGGTAGTCCTGACGGCCCACAAGACTTCTAGTAGTTTTTCCGCCCATAAAGCTTTGGCGTTGTCGAGTTTCTTTTTTAGCAGCTTTTTGATTATCTTGTTTACTGCCTCGACTTGGCCATTGGTTTGGGGTGAGCGACAGATGCAAAACTCATCCTGGTGCCCAAGTTGGCGGTGAAGGAAATGAGCTCCTTGTTGTTGAACTGCGTGTCGCTGTCTGTGATGATTATGTGAGGGACACCATAGCGGCAGTAGATGTTCTTCCAGAGGAAGTGAATTACCTTGGCTGTAGTGATTGCTGCCAGAGGTTCCGCCTCTATCCACTTGCTATTATAGTCGATGGCGATGATGATGTACTTGAACTGTCCTTTTACGGTTGGAAACTTTCCTACTAAGTCCAAGCCCCAAGTTGAGTGAATTCATGGGCTAATGATGATTGAAAGGGGCTTCGCCGAGGCGTGTGGGAGGTCAGCATATTGTTGACATTTGTGGCAGGATTCGAGATCTTTCTGGCATCGTTGCTGAGCGTGGGCCAAAAGTAGCCTTGTCGCATTGTGTGGTTGGCCAGAGATCTGGCGTCAGAGTGGTTTCCACATTCCCCGCCGTGTATTTTTGTAAGTATGACCTTTCCTTCCTCTGGGGTTAGACACCGGAGGTTGGGGTGAGTGAAACCTTGGCCGTAAAGTTTGCCATTCTGGATGTTGTAGCGGGTTGCTCTCCGCTGGAGTTGTCGTGCTTCGACTTTATCCGCTGGAAGAGTCCCCTTGCGTTTATACTCGATGATTTCGTCCATCCAACTGGGGCCGACTTCAATGTTAAAAATCTCTGGTAGGGTTTTTGTGATGCTTGGTCTGTCAAGATTCTCCACCCTTGTGTCCCCCGGACTTTGATGTGGTTGAGCAGTTGCTAGTCTTGCCAGTGAATTAGCCTTGGCGTTCTTTTCCCTAGGGATCTGTGTGATGGTGTGGAAGTTGAATTTTTTGAGAAGCGTCTTGACGTATACCAAGTATGCCGCTAGCTGTTGATCCTTGGCTTGAAAACTATCATTGACTTGGTTAACGACTAGCTGGGAGTCGCTGAAAATGTTGACGCTTTCAGCCCCAGAATTAATGGCGAAGAGTAGGCCGGCAATGAGTGCTCCGTATTCCGCCATGTTGTTAGAGGCTTTGAAATTGAACTTCAATGCGTATTCCACGTTCAGTCCCCCCGGCCCCGTCAAGATGACGCCTGCGCCGCTGGCCTTTGCCAAGCGAAGCCGTCGACGTGTAAGTTCCAGTCTGAGTGCTAGGGGGCTGGGTCGTCAGTGGTTGTTATTTCTGTGCCGGGCTCAACTTCTCTACCATTTACAACCTGACGCTCCATGAGCTCAGTAATGAAGTCCGCTACCGCCTGGCCTTTCATGGTTGTCCTAGGCTTGTAGTCGATGTCAAACTTGTAAAGATCGATGGCCCACTTGTTAAGGCGCCCCGAGTGTTCAGGGTTTTGCATTACCTGTCTTAGCGGCTGATTTGTTAGGACATGGATTGTGTGGGCCTGAAAGTATTGGCGGAGGTGTCTGGCGGCGACGATGACAATCTGTGTTCCAGTCGATGACCTTGTTGTGGGTTGTCTTCAGCACTTTGAAGAATGGGAGACATCTGTCAGTAAGTCTGGAGATAAACTGAGAAAGAGCGGTTAGTTTGCCCTAGAGGCTTTGAAGGTGCTTCTTCCACTCTGGAGTCTTCATGTTGAGGATGGCCTGCACCTTGTCAGGATTGGCTTCTATGCCCCGTTCACTGACTATGTAACCAAGAAATTTGCTGGCGGTGACGCCAAAGAAACATTTTTCTGGGTTGAGGCGCATGCCGTAGGCCAAGAGAATGGTGAATATGATTTTGAGGTTTGCTACGTGTCTGCCAGCTTTTATGCTTTTTACTAACATGTCGTCCACGTAGACCTTAATGATTCTTCCCAGATGTTCAGCGAACATGGCGTTCATCCACCATTGGTAAGTTGCTCCGGCGTTCTTCAGACTGAAAGGCATGACATTGTAGCAGTATAGGCCCTTGTCGGTGGTGATGAAGGTGCACTCTTGGTCGCCGGGGTGCATCTTGGTCTGGTTGTGTCCAGCGGTTGCATCGACCAGTTGGTCTATGCGAGGTAGCAGGAAGCTGTCCTTAGGGCAGGCCTTATTGAGGCTCTTGAAGTCGACACACATCCTCCACTTTCCGCTAGGCTTTTTGACCATGACCAAGTTGGATATCCACTGGGGATAGTTAACTTGGCGGATGAATCCAATGTTCTGGAGCTTGGAAACCTCTTCCCCTGTTGCTCTATACCTTTCCTCCTCAAAGGCCCTACGCTGCTGCTTGACAGGGTAGGAGGATGGTTTGATGCTCAGTTTGTGCGTTATGATCTCAAGGGAGATGCCTGGCATGTTAGCATAAAACCATGCAAAGACGGCTACGTTGTCATGCAGAAATTGGGTGAGCTCATCCGCTATCGCTTGGTCAAGCTGAGCACCGATGCTGACTGTCCGCTCAGAGTGTTCGTCTGAGATGCTGATGACCCTCAAGGAAGTTTCTGGGTTGACAGGCTCTTTTTTTACATATTTCTTCTCGTCCTCCCTAGTGTCCTCAAAGATGTTTGGTGCTGGTGCGTGGTTTCCCACCGTTAAGATCTCATGGCAATGTGCTGAGCGTGCCATGGTTGTGGAATAACATTCTCGTGCCAGTTGCTGACTTCCCTTGACACAACCTGTCCCGTTGAGTGTAGGAAATTTCATGAGAAGCATATATCCGGCTATGATGCACTTGAGCTTATTGAGAGTCGGTAGACCAATGATGGCATTGTACGAGCTGAAACAGTCTACAATGATGAACTCAATGTGGATTTCTGCCTTTCGTGGGCTAGTGCCAATACCTAGTCGCATGTAGTCCGAACCCAATGGTTGTGTGACGTCACCGAAGAAACTAAGCAATGGCTCATGATCCTGTAGTAATTTCCTATTCCGTAGGAGTTTGCTGTAACAACCGTTGAAGATGCCATTTACAGCGGAACCGCTGTCGACCAGGACTCTTCCTACTAACCATTTGCCTAGTATGGCGTCGATTAAGAACAGATCATCGTGGGGCAAATGTACTCCACGCTCCTCTTCCTCTGAGAAGGTAATGGGTTCCCAGCCAACTTTCGGCAGTTTTGCGGACCTCTCATAGCAGATTTGCAAATTTCGTTGGGTTGGTTAGCACGCTCATAACGCTTCCTTGCCCGATGAGATATGTTGGTGATTGGGAAGCCACCGTCGATGGTGTTGATACGGCCCATTGGTTCGATGTTGCCGATCACGAGTGGCGGTTGGCCCACTTTGAATTGCTCCATCTTACCATCTTGGTATAAAGTTTCGATGGCTGTTTTGAGGGCATGACAGTTGTTGGTATTGTGTCCGTTGTTCTTGTGGTATTTACACCATTTGCCAGTGTTTCTTGGTTTTCCCATCCTTGGGTACTTTCTTGGGGGTGGTGGCGGTATCTGATCTTTGCACTGGTTGAATATATTCTCGTATGATGTTGTAAGGACTGTAAACACAGCATGCCACTAGGAGGGCTCTGTCTTATTATGGTTATCCCTTGAGATGAGTGGTTGCCCCTATTGTAGTGTTGGTCCCTCTGCCGCTTGCTCTGGTAATTACCTTGTTGCCACTCTCTCTTCTTGTCAGATGGTGGTGTAGCGGTGGTCTTGCTAGTGGTTTCACGATGGCTGGCGGCGGGCTGGGCTACCTTTACAGATGTTGGTGGTGGTGGTGGGCTCTTGCCGTATGTGATGAATTCTGCTTATGCATGGATGACAGCTTCATTCATGACATGGTTGTAAGCGACGTTTGGATGAATGTAATTGAGGTGATAGAGGAATGGTCCTTTGAGGAGTCCCTGCTTGAAGGCTGTCAGTGCCATTGTCTTATCAAGATCGCGGCACTAAGACATTGCCGCCCGCCATCTGGTGATAAAAGCCTTCAATGATTCTGCCGTCCCCTGCTTGAGGTCGAACAGCTGAGTTGTATTGTGATGTCCGACGACCAACAGGATGAACCGAGCAAGGAAAGCATTTGACAGTCCTTGAAATGAGTCGATGGATCTTGGTGGGCATTCAAAGAACCAGCTCATTGCTTCACAGTCCAATGTTTGGCTGAACAAGTGGCAGAGGGTGGCGTCATCGAATCCCTTGTTGTTGGTGACCTTTTTGAAGGTGTCCATATGGACTAATGGGTCAAACGTGCCGCTGTGATGTGACGTCTTTGGTGTTTTTGCTTGTGCTGGTCTGACGACCTGCAAGATTCTGGCAGTGAATGACCTGGTCTGGATGTGAAAAGCGAATTTGGAGTTGGTGCTGGGACGCCTGCCTCCGCCAGGGAAAGCCTCTGCTCCAATTGCTGCATCCTTTCCAATATTAGGGCGGCGGCATAGCTAACTAGCCCCGCTCGGGGGTTCTGCCGGATTGACCCGTGCCTGGTGGCGTGTAGGTTACCTTTGGTCTAGTTCTGACTATCGAGCGGTTGGTACTTGGTCCCGCGACAAACTGGACTGGAGAACAAATCACCGAACGTTACCTACCAAGGGCGCGAGTCAACTCTTAAGTGACCAACAATTCCCAACCAGTGAGAAGCCTAAGGTCAAGCAGGTTGCGATTCTGCCAACACCATCTAATCCTTGCGAGTAAGGTTGTAACGCAAGCCCGCTACAAAAAAAAAGTGAGGCGATTAGAATTTATAAGGGAAACAATCAAAGCCAAAATCTGGAGTGGCGGAGGTCGAAGATAACCTCTGATGGGCTGAAACTCCGACTTAATCCGAAAGGTCGGCGACCCCTCATTTGGCCCCGCTTGGTATTCCCACCAGTCGATGGCAACGCAGAAGGTCCCCCGCCAGTGCGACATGGAATCCTTCATGTTCTCGATTAACTTGGGCGCCCCTTACCGCCGACTCAAATTCACTTGACCGCTACAGCCTCGGCGCCTCACATATACCAGCTCAAAGAAATGTAGTACCTCCGCCACGATTGGACCCTCACAACCGGACAGGCGCCATAACGAGTTCAGCGCCATCATCAACAACCACATGTTGGGACAAATCTACCCAAAGGTGAGGCCAAACTCGCAAACCAAAATCTGGAGATTGGGGAGCAATGGACGAGTCACACCTTGGCGGAAGATGGCCTCATGAACAGCAGCGTACCCCGCTGGTAAGATTGATGCTCTCTCATTAGCGGCTGATGGCGGCCTCGGTCATACCGCCTCCAGCCTCATCAACCGCGGATCCTTTAGATAGGAACCAGGCGGATTCCACTTCCTCTCCGCTGACGTCCCCCCCATCAGCGGAACTACTAGCTGCGCTATTGCTGGCTAGCCTCTCCTCACACCGCTCGAGTCCGCCATCATCCTCCGTGGCCCTAGAACTCTCCGGTCGCCAACCTCGAGCCATGGCCACGTCCCCAGGTATTGTTTGTAAGGGTTCGATGTCTAGTGGTTCCGACAGTGAGGTTCCTGCAGGGGTAGACGGACGTAATGAATCAATAAATATTCAATCCGCCTAGCTGAACGATACGTCAGACTCGAAATCCTCACTGCCCGAAATCTCTATGATGCTAGCCATCACAAACCCTAAAACCCAAACCAGTTAGTTCATACAAGATCTAAGCTACCCCTACGGCAATTTTCAATGTCAAGAACAGTTACCCAGATTTGACCAAAACACGAACACCAACCCAGATTCGACCATCTAGCAAAAATCCCTAAATCTTATCTCTGTCAAAAATACCAGAAGAGGCCCCCAAAATGCATGTTGTACCCTCAGAACACACCAGCAAGACACAAAAACCACTCAAATTGAAAATTCAGAAAGTAGCAGAGCAAAACAGAAACAAAAAAAAAATGAAAAGGCTCAGAATCACTAACCTACTGGTGAAAACTCAGGAGTGTTCGAAGTCTACGCCTTCACTTCCGGGGATCCCTTGCGCGCCAAAACACCAATCTCTCGCTCGAGTGGCAAAAGTCGCTTCTCGAATGCCAAAAAACAGAGCTTGAGGACGACGAGAAAGTTTGAAGAAGAGATAATGGCGACAACTTCTGGTTTTCCCCCCTTTTAATGTCAACATCAGTCAAATCCAGGCTGTTCGCCAAAAAGTGACTTCAATCTCTAGACGCACACGTGTCCCACGATCGCATTCAGTTTTCGAAATAACTAATTCGTCGCCTCGGAGATTGAGTCGATAATTACTTGCATTAATGAAGTAGAGACGAGCGTGCAGAACTCACAATTCCAAACGTTAGACCGACACATGATGGCCACGTGGCAGAAGCCATCAAAGGGAGCGAGTATACCAATCGTCCAGGTTGAGTGCCCTTACGCCAGAGGGAACCTCTCCCTCTTATCTCGCAAGCAAGTCTCCGCTACTTGCAACACCGCTAGCAGAACTTCTCCCTCTTAATATTGCAAGTAAGTCTCCGCTACGCGCAACACCGCTAGCGGAACTTCTCGCTCTTAATCTTGCAAGCAAGTCTCCGCTACGCGTAACACTGCTAGCGAAACTTCTCGCTCCTTATCTTGCAAGTCTCCGCCACGCACAACACAGCTAGCGAAACTTCTCGCTCCTTGTCTTGCAAGTCTCCGCTACGAGCAACATCATTAGCAGAACTTCTCGCTGCCTATCAATACAAGCGAGACTCCGCTAATACAATACAGCTAGCAAATGTCTCAAAAACATTAGTCCCCGCAGCGCTACCGCCCCCTTGTCCTTGGCGGAGGTATTCCCGCCTCATCTAAGTCTTCAGGCTACGCCTCACTTACAACGACCGCCAGTCGACGTCGTAGCAAAACCATGGTTCTCTGGGACAAATGCGGGGGCACGTCAACAATCTTCGGCGGCCCTGATCAAGCACGTTAACCCCCGCCACTTAGGTATCAAAGCTTGGGCTTACTACCCAACATCCTCTGTTCAACATAAATCCCCTCAACAAACAATACACAGACCAAACAGAGGTCTATCTGAGCCGGGGAGTGGGGGACTCCCTGGAGGGCCTAGCAGGGGCCCACCCGAAAGGGTATAAAGCGTTTGCTCAATCAGTCCATGGCTGACAACGCACTGAAGCTAATTATGCTTTGCAAGTCTAACGGGAGTAACGCTTCAAACCGCTAGGAAACTCCCCAACCAAGATGGCCCTCCCTGACTGGGGACTTGGGGGACTTGTACTTGCATGAGCATTTGCCTAGCATAATTAGCTATAATGAGTCACGGTCATACCATCGCCAGAAATACCAGCTCCCGCCATAGGAGTCACCTATGGGAACACAGCCAAGTAGGCTACTGCCTAGGCCCCGGCTTACTCCCAGATCACCACTGACGCGTCGCCACGTACCGCGCCAACACAGCATCAGAAGCTCCAGAAACTGGGAACTGAAGCATGTCAATCCCACATCGAAAACATGGAGAAGATCAGTTCCCTCCCCACCTATAAAAGGTTATCTCATCTCTCCTCATTAATTACGCATCTACTACTTGCCTAATGTTATCTTATCAGCACAAATATGTTAACTAACTTAGGCATCGGAGAAGAGAAGACCGCCCGACGCGGTCTCCCTCTGACGCCCTCTTTGTATTTCACTTGACAGGTAGCGGGAATACTTATAATATCAAGTAACGGTCCACTCACCGGCCCTGTGTTGATCATAGTTTAGCTACCGCTGAGTATTAAACATCAACAGATGCGATGTCTAGGTAAGGTTCAGATGAGGATATGTACTTAAGTGAGCCTCGCTCCACCTAAACCTCATCCTTCCTTACCTGGTCGTATTCAATTCGAATTACCAAAAGGGTTGAGTAATAACTTTTCATTCCTTGGTAGACCAGACTGAGCCCAGCAGGCCCACTCTCCATCTACGGGACCTAGCATCCCAGCAGGCCTCACAAACCATTTGACTTATGCCTGAAAGCCCGGGTCACAAGCCCCCAGACTAAGCCCGATAGGCTTCACTATCAAGCCCACTCCTTCTTTGGTCCAACAGAATCAAAATAATAGGAAAAATGATTTTATATTTTAAATAGATTCACCATATCTAATATGTGTAATTAATTTCCAGAAGCATTTATTCACATAATTGTGTGATAATTAATATGTTATTTTACTAGCATGCAATTAATATCTCAATTGATTTGTGATTTTTATTTATCCAATTTGTGAGATTATTTCAATTTGCTCAATTCAATATTATTGTGTTACTTGTCTAAATTTTCACATAGAATATATTTGTAGAAAATGTAGGTACCTAATAAACTAAAAGTTCTAAATGAACCAGTAGTTCATATATAAATCGAACTTGTAGTTTCGATAATGCCTTTTAAGAAACTTGAAGTTTCCTTCATAAATTCACCACATATGATAAAACCAGTAGATTTTACATGTCTAATCCGATTTTTCATACCACGTTATAGAACCTGAAGTTCTCATTACTTGCTTATGGACGATATTACCCAAAGCACTAATATTATTTGTTCCTTTCCTGTAAGAAATGTCAAATCTCAATATGTTTGACTTTGTTGCTTTGGAGGTTTCCAGAAGAAACTATCTAAAGTGAACTCAAGATGTGAAAATTCATCTAACTGCAAAGAAGATGAGATCAACAATCAATGCTAACAATGTTGTCATTGAGGCTTTTAATATGAGTGCCATAATTTTCAAAAAAACAAACATATGGAGAAAACGCTCCAAGTTGAGTATCCAATGAAGAAGATATACAGACTCTTTGGGTCACTCTGGAAGAGCAATTTCACCATCAGATGACGATTTTCTTGCTTGAAGCAAGACATGATTGGCAGAACAAAAATAACCTATATGACCGTCATCGACGTGGCCAAGTCTCAAGAGGCCAAGGCGCACGTAATCCAGCTCCACGTGGTGGGAACCGTGATGCCCTAACTCAACAAGCCCAAGTTGAAAGGAACACTGGTTCAGCTCGTTGCCACCAGAATTAGCATGATCTTTGCTATCAATGTGAAGGAATTGACCACTAGTCTCGAAGCACAAGTTCTAAAAGAGTATCACGCCAGTTGCGGAACTCGAGAGACTAACTTTGTCAAATGGTCAATCCTTATGGATACCACACTAGAAGATCATGGACTTCCAGGAAACTGCTGAACATACCAAGAATTGAAACTCGAAGACACATGGATATGATTGGCCCATTGTGCCATATTTACTTCATCTTTATGAATGATGTTTAATTTTTCGGAATACTGTTTTCAATCATTTTGGATTATGGAAATGTGGTTATGTTCTAATATATTTAATTCAATAAACTTATTTATACATGTGATCCATTGAATTAAATAAATGAATATTCATATTCTGTGGGGAAGTTTGTTGTCTGGTTAAAAGTGCTATTACACACACCATACTCCCAGATCGGAGATACATTTCCAACTTATTGTCTATTCATACCTCTGTGGCAACCGTATCAGACCAATCTAACCTGATAGAGGGTTATGGCAAAACCCAACAACATGTTATCCAATGGTACTAAACCTACCATTAATGAGGCCTTATAATCTCCACGTTCCAAAAGAATGTTATTGAGTATTAAGGATATTCGAACCAACAGTTACCACGTTGAAACCACTGAGAAAAATGAGTGGAATATCTTTGCATAACCTCTGAGTGTGCGGCCAGAAGCGTACATTGGAGAAATTGAAATCTATTAGCTAGAAGCTAACTAATTCAAGCAACTACTTATTATGACATGACTATTTGGGACACTCAGGTCAAAGTATGATGCACCATATCCTTAATTCATCGCAGCTGCATCCCCTTCTGAATAAGGGTCTTGTATATAATGGTACACTCGTTAAGAATAACGCCATACTCGTTAAGAATATTTAATACTAGACCATCATATGCAAAAACTAGTACATACGCCACCATTTTTCTGCATAGAATGCAAGGGAAATTTATGGACATATATATCCAACCACCATGTGAACCAGTTAAATATTAATGGTTTTGGTTGATGTATCGACAAAGTGATCACATATTACACTATTGTCCATAAGAAAATGCTGCTTTGGCTAAACTCTAGCCCAGATCATGAAATTGAGGGCTTACCACTCGGATTATCGCATAAAGTCAATAAGACTTGATAATACCTGAGAGTTTACATCTAAGTCTTTCGATGATTATTGCATATCCCTTGGGATTGAGGCTGAACATATAGTTCCCTATGTTCACACCCAAGATGCTCTCGCACATTGAATCTTGGTAATACGCACCAAGCTTCTAATTTCTGCATGGGGCTATGCAATCTTGCATGCAACCATGTTGGTCCCGTTGAAGCCCACTACTACCAACTTAATCCGCGTTACAGCTGGTGACTGGGTACGAACCTGATGTTTCTCACTTATGTGCATTTGGGTATGCAGTCCTCGTGCCAATTGTGTCGTCATCACAACGTACAAAATTGGGTCCTCAACAAAGGATGGGCATGCATATCGATTATGAGTCTCATCCATTATGTGCTCTTTAGAGCCCTTGATAGACAATCTCTTTACTGCTAGATTAGCGGATTGCCACTTTGATGAGACAGTCTTCCCACCATTAGGGGGAGATAAGAACATGACCGTTCCTGATGAACGGCATGAATTAACATCGAATGTCCCCACAATGTCTCATCTTGATCCCCAAACAGCACGAAAATAGTGAAGTGCAGACAATTCCAGATCTATAGAGTATAGAATACAATATGCCAAACCGTTTTCTGATCTAACTAAAGTGACGAGATCATATATACCTGCTACAAATATGCCTGCAAGGATAGACGCCCATGTAGGATGTGTCGTCCCAGATGGACGAGGTACGACCATGGCGGCTAACCAGTCATATGTCTCTGCCCAAAAGTGAGGTAGGCCATTAGGTTCGAAGGATTCTTATCCCTAGAAGAGGATAAATTTGGCACAAATGAATCCTCTTAAGATCGCAATCTCAAACTGATCCATCTTATGAGATAAATCCAAATTATGGGTCTGTCCTAGAAGAGACGAGGTTGGGGGACGCTCCAATATTTGAACCCATTCCCGAGAATAGAGAAATCTCGGTAAATTTAGTGTGATTTGGAGTCAGAATGAGACTATCATCGATGATATATTCATATTTGCGGTGGCCACCGAAACTATAATATGCGATGACCTCGAACCTTGCTTTGTTGATCAATATCAATAAAGAGACGACTGGCCAAAAAGGAAATAAACAATCCAGGTCGAATTAGATTCCTTGACAAAGAGAAAAGTGTTTGAGCCTGTTGTTCTTGCCTTTGTTAAACCTGTAGGATTTTAATAGGTATTTGTAAGGAAGCAAAATGAGAAAAACAAGATTGTGATACACAAGGCTCATCTACTAGCGCAAGAATTTTCTCAACACCCTGTGATTGATTACGAGGAGACGTATTCTCTCGTAATGGACATCATAACGCTCCGCTACCTTTTCAGTTTGGTAGTTTCTGAAAAATTGAATATGCAGCTTATGAATGTGGTCATAGCTTTTCTCTATAGGGATCACGATACAGAGATATACATAAAAGTTCTTGAAGGACTTAACATACCCAATGCAAATAGTTCTAGATCACGAAACACGCTCTCCATTAGTTTTGAGGCATTCACTTTATAGATTGAAACAGTCTAGATCGATGTGGTATAACCATCTAAGTGAATATTTGATCAAGATGAGATATATGAATAATAAACTATGTCAATGCGTGTTTATTAAGGAAACAAGTTCTTATTTTGGAATTGTGGCGGTCTATGTCAATGACATGAATTTGATTGATATTCCTGAGGAGATCAAGGAAACTGCAAACCACCTGAAGTCAGAATTTGAGATGAAAGGCCTTGGAAGAACAAATTATTGTCTTGACCAGGAGCCTGAGTACAGTGCAGATGAAATTTTGGTCCATCAACCAAATTACATCCAGAAGATGTTAAGACGCTTTAATGAGGATAAAAGCAAGCACACCCATGGTTGTCCGAAGTCTAGGGAGAACTGTATCATCCTGCAGATGATAATGAAGAGATATTGGTGCAGAAGTCCCATATCTAAGTGCAATAGGTGCATTATGGTACTTGGCTCAATGCCCTAGACATGACATCTCATTCGATGTGAACTTGCTAGCTAGATATAGCTCTGCGCCAACACGCCGCCACTGGAATGACATAAAAGACATTTTTCGCTACCTTAGAGGTATGGTAGACATGGACTTATTCTATCCCTATGCATCAAGGAATGGATCAAACCCCTTGATCAACAGAATGATGCTCGCCTTGTTGGATATGTTGATACAGACTATTTATCAAACCCACAAGGCGTGTTCCCAAACTGGTTATGTCTTTACCATTGGGAATACTGCAATTCTTGGAGGTCTACGAAACAGACCCTTGTTGCTACCTCTTCGAATCATGCTGGGACTATAGCTCTTCACGAAACAGTATATGAATGTATATGGCTAAGAGCCGTCACATAGCATGTTCGAAGCATATGTGGACTGCATTCCACATTGATGAACTGACCATTATCTATGAGGATAATGCTGTTTAGATCCAGCAGATAAAAACAAGTTTCATCAAAGGAGACAACACAAAACATATTGCACCGAAGTTCTTCTTCAATCAACAACAACAGGAGCGTCAAAAGATTGAAGTCAAGCAGATTTGATCTGAAGATAATCATACAGACCTCTTTACCAAGTCACTACCAAAGTCTACATTATAGAAGCATGTACAAGGTATTGGTCTACATAAAATATCTGAATTACCTAACATGTAATTTTCAGGGGGAGTATCCTGAAGCATACCTACTTGACCATAGTGTACTTTTTTTGTCCTTCGTCCAGGGTTATTTTGTCCCACTGGGTTTTGTTACCTGGCAAGGTTTTAACGTGGTACATCTTTAGCATGGTCACCCCAATTATAGTACATCCTAAAGATGCTTTAATTCGACATATACGCATTTGCTCATCTTTTTCCTTCGACCACTTGTTTCTCCCACTGGGTTTACCGGGCAAGGTTTCAGTGCAGCAACTCTAATGCATCCCTCTAGTAGACATACTACGTACTTATGATACTGATAGAAGACTTCACCTATCTCTGAAGTTGTGATACAACTACTCCACACTCATGAGCATTGTGCTATTTTTCTCCTTCGACCAAGGTTGTTTTTCCCACAGGATTTTTTATTACTTGGTAATGTTTTTGATGAGGCAACTTAGAAGCGCCTAGCCTAGGCAACACTATTGACATGAAATATCCAAGGGGGAGTGTTGTAAATAGTTATGGTTAAATCATGTAAATAGATATAAAGTGATATGTGTTTTTCACTATAGATTAGTGATTGATAGTGTCATGCCCCGAATTTTAAAATAAATATTCAAAATCCGAAACATGAATTACTACAACTTAAAATAACCATCCTGAAAATTTCTTTTCCTTAACAACCTCACCACATAATTTAATTTCAAAAATCGAATTTAGTCTTGGTTAATTATTACAACTCACTCACCAAATAAAATGTAAAGCTCTAAATGAGCATACAAACCTCGCAACTCAAATGAAATAAAGATAAATGCTGTAAATATCAGCTACACCATTTGAATAGTGTACCAGGATTGCAACAACACAAAACCTGGTAAGCTTATGAAAGCTCGTATGAGTAAAAAGAAAGAACTGTTGTCCAATTAAATCGTAATTATTTTTCACCCAAATCAACACTCCACAATTTCCACAAGCAACCAACAATCTCAATCAATCAACAACTCAACACCAAACCCTAACTCACATTTTTCTTCACAAAACCCCAACATCGTATTTATAAAAATACGGTATTTGACAGACTAGAGCTCTAACTGAATCGTAGCCCGTCACCTGGCCTAGGTTATGGCATCCGACATATTTATCTTTATCGTATTTCATCAATATGTATACTTATATACATATTTAGAACGTCCGATAATTGTACATACTCAACCAATCGTATCCCATCATCCACCTAGGATTAGAGCATCCGATTCCCCCATACCGGTCACTACGTTGATCCTAAATGCATAATGAGTACAACAATATGTTTTCACACAATTAAATCAACTCATCCAACATACATAATATTATTATGAAATTTAAGCATTTGAAATAAAATTCAAATCATCATTCCAACTTAATCATATCATCACTCAAAATCACACCAATCAATATATATATTCCACGTAAATATATATATATATATATATATATATATACACGTAATCATCCACTTAGGAATGACCACTAATACCATCTATAGTTCACACAAGAAAATAGTGAAATTCATTTGTATAATTAAAATTCAATTTTACTTACCTATGGACCTAGTGATCAAGTTCAGGTGATTTTAAAAACAAATATTTAATCCACAAATATTTTTCACACAATTACAAAAATAAATAATTTAAAGAACTCGGTTCGTAATATGAACCACGTGAGTTTTACTCACCTCGAACACCTCGAAGCTCCCGCTGCGTCTTCACTTAAATATAAATCACAATAATCCAAATACTCGTCAACTCAAGCCGTCAAGTACCTAATCAAGCACGGTCTTTACTTAGCAAATGAAGCACGAAATAACCTTAAAACAAAGACGATCCAACGGTCGGATTCTAAAATAAAGACTATCCAACGGTCGGATCTAATTTAAACAATGATCCAACATTAGATCATCACGGATCGCCCTTGGAAACATCCTATCAAAATTATATGAAAATCCGACGGACGGATCTTCACTAATCGCATCTCGAATCACTGTTTTACAATTATATGAAGATCCAACGGTCGGATCTTCGCCCGTGAACACGAACAATCATCGGGACAGTCATATGAACATCATATTAAAATTTGAAGTAAAACCGATGGTCTGATCTCCGTGAATCGTAAACCGAAGGTAAACTGTAAAACCGTAAATAGTAATGCTAAAACTTAAATTGACTATTTATCAACTTTTTCTAACATGACCATGTTATATATCAAAATGCTCGTATAGATGCATAGATCATCGTCCAGATAATATAAACTCAAAATTTGGTCCGACGCGCCGCTACACGCGGCTGTCAGACGGCGGTCAACGCCAATCAACCACCTCAGATGCAAAAGTCGTCAACTACAAACTTCTTCAAAATGAAATTGTGAGCAACTTTAATACCTGACTTTTTCGAGATGAGGTTTAGATCGTCCTAGATCGAGATTTGAAGTTGGATTAATCTCGGCCCTCTGATCAGTTTCCAGATTGAATCAGGTACGTCGAAACCTTCAACTCTTGATCTACCACTCTACACTCAAAATCATGATGCAAGCCACATATGAGGATGTCAGGAGGAAGAGCACGTCACGAAAATGGGGTCGATTGGCCCGTGCACCGTCGGAAAAATAGAGTTCCGGCCGGGTCGGGTTGGAACCTTCGGAAAGAGGCTTCGATCCAAGCCTAAGAGCAGCGGCTGGCCGAGGCAAGGGCGGGGAGCGACCGGGCGAGGTGCGGCGAAGCGGAGGGGTGCCGGGTCCGGCGGAGGCGTGGCCGGGAAGGCAAACTTCCAGTCGGGTCAGGTCGAAGCCGGGTCGGCCGAGGGTAAGGGCTTCAGTCGAGCGAGAGAGAGAGAGGGGAGGGGGACTGATGTGCAAAAATCAAGTTTTTTCGTCCTTAATGAAAAATCTGATGTTTCATACTATTTATAGAAAAATTCTAATTTTCAAAAATTCATAACTTATTCATATGAACTCCAAATAATAAGTTCCACATATGCATGAACTCGTATCGGCGAGCTCTACAACTTTCATGAAGGAAGTTTTCCCAAATTTTGAATGTATAAAAAGTCGATTTTCACGACCCCCTAAATAACGTTCGTTTTCGAAAATAAAATCATTCCAAACCAACTTTCTCAAACCACGACATACCAATTTATCCAAAATATTATAATTCAATTAATATGACAATTATTGAATTACATAAATTTATTATATGAAAATTTGGGTCTTCACAGATAGATTTGTGTATAAGAGTAATTGACGTTGCTATTAAATGTTGCCTTTTCTTATACACCATGTACTCATAAATGAACCTCCTCATGGTGAGATGAATATACACACATCCCATTCTCTCTCTCTCTCTCAAATTCATTTCCGTTTTACAACATTCTTCACATAACTGTATGTACATAACTGATCATTTACATATTTTCCTCCACCTTTCATATGACAAGGTGAAGTGTTTTACCGTCTACAAATGGATGTCCTTGTTCATCACCATGTCTCGCAAAAATCAGTTTTGATAAATTGTTGGTATGCATATTGATACCTGTGGAAGCTAGGACTAAGTTCCTAAAAATCTAACCAAGGATATTGTCCTTGAAATAGTATAGTCTATTTAATTGGTCAAATAGTCCTTGTCTGATAATTTTTCTTTCAGTCAACTTCATAGATCTGACCAACAAAGAAAAAACACTTCATGAACAAGTCTAACAAGAGCAATCGTTGAAAAATGTCAAAACTTCTGCTATATAGTGATCTTATTGTTAATTACAGATACAGAAGTTTCTTGGTCAGTTTCTGCAGAAGTTGTAAAAATCTGGACTAGTTGATGTTGATTACTCCTTCCCCTAGTTTTCAAAAAATAGATGATTAAATTAATGATGCCAATGTTTGAACACCAATAACCTTAAAAATTTCAAGATGTAAGCTCCTATAGGTGAAAAACTGATATGAGTAAGCAATAGAAGTGGTCATATATTTTTTTTTTAAGGGGATTGGAACTCAGTTAAGCTAGGAGGCTCATCCCCACGCCTAACTTGTTGTATTATAATGAAAATGATGCATAGAGGGGGACATAGAGCCTTGACCTCTAGCAATATTGCAAACACCTCATAGATTGCATCTTGAATAATAACAAGAGCCTCATCTAACCAAACATCATTTAGAAAATTAAAGCTAGCAAGGTGTGCTAATCTATGAGCAACATTTTGCAAAAGAAACATTCTCCTTTGTTCCATGGCTTTTCAACAACAATATGCTTTATGTTTTCTTCATATCCTTCTACTGCTACCATGTTCCATCTTTGCTCAAACTCATATATCGTTAGGCTCATCCCTTACTGCACTAAATGACAACTAATCCTGGCCATCACCATCTGGTGATTTTGCTTTTGGCTTCCGAAAAATTGGAAAAGAAGGCTTTTTATTATCCATCTGGTTCAATAAAATAACGGAAAGAACTATTGTTTGGTCAGCCAATGGTAACAATTTAGTGCCTGAGGGATCCAAAGTTGAACTTACCAGTGACGGCAAGTTTATGCTAAATGATGCAACTGGTAAACAAATATGGATGGTTGAATCTTCTGGTACTGGAGTTGCCTATGCAGCCATGCTCGACACCGGAAATTTGTGCTGGTTGACCTCAATTCAATCAATTTGTGGGAGAGTTTTGATGTATCAACTGATACAATCCTTCCAATTAAGTACCAACACAGTCTCTACATCAAAACAGCACACTCCATACTCGATTGTCAGTAGCAAATTACTCAAGAGGAAGATTATCTAGGATATGATGGAAATCTTTTGCTTTCCACAACATATTTCCTGACATTGCTGCAACATCATATTTCCTCTCATTTGAAAACAACATGGCCGGCCTAGTTACTTACTGGACTGTTTAATTGGTCATACCCTTGTCTGATCATTTTTAGGTTTTAGTCAAGTATTGGGGTTCCTTTAAAGGAGTTTTGTCTCTTTACACCAACTTTAGAGTTTTTTTTTTACCCCTTACACCACTCACTAATTTTTATTCCCACTTACCCATAATAACTCTTATAAGTTTCTCTAATATCCAATTAAGTTTCTTTTTTTTTTTTAGTTATTTTTGAGACTATTTTGCCTCACTCCACATAGAGAGAGAAAATGGAAGAGAGATAAGCCATAGGGGACTTTGCCGGACTCCGGTCATCGGCCGCGCGGAATCCGACAATGGTCATCGGAATTTGAATCTGGTCGCTAATTCGGCCGGAGGTCCCCAAAGAGGTGGTCGGAGATCTCATAGTCGCTAGAGACTTTTATTGCCCCCCAATAAATATTTATTTTTTTATTAGGGGGCAATAAATGTTTATTCGGGAGAAAATGAACTAATCTCCCTTAAATTAGACAAATAAAACTTTGATTGATAAAGAATATGAGGAGATTAATCAATTCGAAACTTTTTATTGAGAGGCAATAAATCACTAAATGATAGAGTTGCAATCACATGTGTATTGTAGTCTACACAATAGAATTTTTCGTTCGATATAATTAAAAAGAAATACAAAAAGAAAATCTTGGGTCCTAAGGACATGGTTTAGACACCGGTGACTCATTCTACGCCTAGTTCCTGTGTTTTTACCGTTCCGGATTGACCTGCTAGACCCCGAGGACGTGGTTCAGATGCTGGTGAAGTACCCGGTGGGTCAGGAGGCCAACACGTGTCGCGATCTGGGGAGGAACTGAGGCCGCGCCATGAACCTCTTGAGCCAGATTGTGGATGCAGATTTGGAGGTGATGTAGATGCAGATCGTCATCCAAGGCAGATCGAGGAAGAAGAGAGAAAGATCGATGATGAGAGAGAAGCGGGCCGAGGCGAAGGTTGAAGGGGACCGACTGTCCAAGATTTGCCGAAAGCGGGCTAAGGCAGCAATTCTACAGAGAGAGAGAGAAAGATCAGTGATGAGAGAAAGGCGGCGAGAGAGATAAAGTGGCGAGATGTAATTTTTAATTTTTTTGAAGCCCAAAATCGTCATTCAGCTATTAAGTTGGGTTAGTGGAAACAAAAATCTCTTAGTGGTATAAGTGGACTAATTTTAAGACATTTTGGTGCTATGGGTCAAGGACCTAACTTGTATGCTTCCACTTATGACCTATCCAAAAATGACAACTTAATGGATCTGACCAACAAAGTAAAAGGACTTCATGAACAAGTATAATAAGAGAAATCATAGACAAATGCTTAAAAACGAGTGCGCGCGCGTGTGTGTAGGGATCTTAATGTTAAAGACTTTAGAAAAAATATAAACTTGTTGAAGGATATTGACATTGAGTGTGCCCCTTCAAATTAGGGTTTAGTTCTAAAGTTGTAATAGGAGAAGGTTCTAGATTTCCTAGTTATATTCGGATTTTGTTACAACCTTCGAAAGATCCACAGAAACTTCATCCTTCGAGACCACATGACCAAGGAAGTTGACTTCACTCTGCCAGAAATCACACTTCTCAAACTGGGTAAATAATTTCTTCTCTCTCAACGTCTGTAGCACGATCCGCAGATGCTTCTCATGCTCATCTGACGACCTTGAATAAATCAAGATGTCGTCAACGAACACTACCACAAACTGATCCAAGTAGGGACTGAACGTGCAGTTCATCAAGTCCATAAATGCTCTTGTATGTACTTTATAAATCCCTATATAAAAGACTCATATTATCAATAATAGAACACACAGTTTCTCTCATCAGTTTCTCGAATCATATTTTCCTTAAACAAACTCAGGAAGTGGTTAGCCTGCTTCAGATTATATGTAATGACGCCTGCAATTAATAAAATAGATAGACAGAAGTTTCTTAGTCAGTTTCTGCAAAGTTATAAAAAAAAACCTCTAAGCTGCACATGGTCAAATTGACTCACGACGGTCTGATGCCGATGACTCATTCTCCTAGTTTTTAATAAATAGATGATTAAATTAATGATGCCAATGTTTGAACACCAATAACCTAAAACATTTCAAGATGTACACTGCTATAGGTGAGAAATCGATATAAGCAAGCTGCAGAAGTTGTCATAAATTGCAGAAGAAACATTCTCCTTTGTTCCATGGCTTTTACACAACCATATTCGTTATGTTTTCTTCATATCCTTCTACTGCTACCATGTTCCATCTTTGCTCAAACTCATATATTATTAAGTTCGTCCCTTACTGCACTAAATGATAACTCATCCTGGCCATCACCATCTGGTAACTTTGCTTTTGGCTTCCGAAAAATTGGAGAAGATGGCTTCCTATTAGCCATCTGGTTCAATAAAGTGAAAGAAGGAACTATTGCCTGGTCAGCCAATGGTAACAATCTAGTGCCTGAGGGATCCAAAGTTGAACTTACTAGTGATGGCAAGTTTATGTTGAATGATGCAACTGGTAAACAAATATGGATGGCGGAATCTTCTGGTCCTGGAGTTGCCTATGCAGCCATGCTCGACACTGGAAATTTTGTGCTGGTTGACCACAAGTCTATCAATTTGTGGGAGAGTTTTGATGTACCAACTGATACAATCCTACCTACACAGATTCTAAATATAAACAGCACACTCTACGCCCGATTTTCAGCTTCAAATTACTCAAAAGGAAGGTTTGTTTTTGAACTACAGTTTGATGGAAATCTCATGCTTTGCACAACATTCTTCCCACTGGATTCTGCAAATTTTGCTTATTGGTCCACCCAAACCCATGTCGGAAATACTGGCTTTCAGGTCATCTTCAACCAGTCTGGCTCTATTTACCTTACAGGCAAGAACGGAAGCATACTTCACACATTTTTGTCTAATTCAGTTTCAGTCCAGGATTTCTACCACAGAGCAACTCTAGAGTATGATGGAGTTTTGAGGCACTATGTTCACCCCAAAAGGACCAGCCAGCCTATCATGACTTGGTCCAGTCAATCATTCGAACCTTCAAACATATGTTTGAGGATTGGAGATATAGGAGTTGGTGCTTGTGGGTTCAACAGCTTTTGCAGACTTGATGATCAAGGACCAATCTGTGAGTGCCCTGATGGTTACGCCTTTATTGATCCGAATGATCTTCTTAAAGGATGCAAACAAAACTTTGTTCCTCAAAGTTGTGATGAAGCCTCACCAGAGATGGATATGTTTGATTTTCAAGATATGGAAGGCATAGATTGGCCTGATTCTAATTATGAGAAGTTTAAGCCCGTAACTGAGGATTGGTGCAGGCAGAGTTGTCTTGTTGATTGTTTTTGTGATGTTTTCTACTATGAAAACAATGTTTGTTGGAAGAAGAGAATCCCTCTTTCGAATGGGAGGATGGATCCTAGTTTTGATGGAAAAGCACATATCAAAATAAGGAAAAACAATTCCACTTTGAGACCTGGAGGCACCAATACGAAAAAGAACAGTTCAACTTTGATCCTCATCGGAACAGTTCTCCTATGTATCTTGGGATTTCTGAGCTTTCTCTTACCATTCATAACCTATATGGTTATTTCTCGTATATATTCTAGAAAAGGAAAGGTGAGTCAACCTTTCCCATCCTTTGAAGAAGTGAATCTGAAATGTTTCACTTATGACGAGTTACATGAAGCTACCAAAGGATTCAGGGAAGAAATAGGTCGCGGTGCTTTTGCAACAGTATTCAAAGGAGTTTTGGCATTTGATGCTGTGCAATGTGTTGCTGTCAAAAGGTTAAACACTATGGTTGGAGAAAATGAGTGTGAATTCAAAGCTGAAGTGAGTGCAATTGGCAGAACCAATCACAGAAACCTAGTTAAACTAGTAGGCTTCTGCAACGAGGCAGAGAACCGGCTTCTGGTATATGAGTTTATGAGCAATGGCTCTCTAGCAAGCTTCCTTTTCGGAGAGTCAAGGCCAAACTGGTACAGCAGAAGCCTAATCGCAATAGGAGTTGCTAAAGGGCTCTTGTATTTGCATGAGGAATGCAGCAGCCAAATCATACACTCTGACATTAAGCCTCAAAACATTCTTCTTGATGGCTCTTTCACAGCAAGGATATCTGATTTCGGGTTAGCCAAGCTCTTGAGAACAGACCAGACTCGAACCACAACAGGAATCAGGGGAACAAGAGGGTATGTGGCCACTGAATGGTTCAAAAACATACCTATCACTGTGAAGGTGGATGTTTACAGCTATGGCATTTTGTTATTAGAGATTATTTCATGCAGGAAGCATTTTGAAGAAAATGCAGAGGATGAAGATCAAATGATACTAGCTGATTGGGCATATGATTGCTACAAGCAGAACAAATTGTATCTGCTATTGGAAAGTGATCATGAGGCGATCAATGACATCATGAATGTCGAGCAGTTTGTGATGATTGCATTGTGGTGCAACCAGGAGGATCTGTCTCTAAGACCTAGCATGAAAAAAGTCACTCTGATGCTTGAAGGGATTATCAAAGTCTCCGCTCCACCAGATCCATCGTCGCTTGCAACTTCAAATTAAGTTAGTAGTGCAATTTTGCAATTGTTGTTTTCAGATTTTAAATTAAACTGTGTTTCATCATCAAGGAGTCAAAACCATCATATGTGATCCTTTATGTATGCTGAGAACAGTACATGACTGTGTCCATCCAATAGTAACAATCATGTTGAACTGGCAGAATGACCAAATCAAGGTAAAATTACTAGGTATAGTTTGGTATTCTTTGCCTAGAAGGTTAAACGTACAAGTGACCAACTAAAAAAGAACTATTTAATTAATAAGGCACTAAATTTCTAGCAAAGAAAAGCACTGCTGTGAACAAACACTTGGAGTACAAAGTTCAACCTGACGACGATTACCAACAGAAACTTCAAACATTTCCACTTTTTTGTAACAGTCAAAATTCAAGATTACCCTTTACATTACCAATTCCAATTCCATCTAGTGTTTTTTATTTAGTACATAATCATAAAATCAAATCAAGAGATCTGTGAGACCCACTATGAAAAATGCTAAGATGATGCTTGAAAGAATAGCCCAACAGCAAAAGCTAATTACCACCCATGTATATTAGTCCGTTCATAACTTCATATAGATAGTACTCATAGTTCTCTCTACATTCACCACTCATAGTTCACTAAAAGATCAAAATGTGAATAGGTTTTGCCTTTTTAAGATTCAACATGCTGAAATGTTTTTACGAATGCATGTTAACCCGAGCAGCAGCTGCTTGTTGTGGTATCAGTAGAAATATGCTCCCTGCTGAAGGTCATATGGTAACAAAGTTGCATTCGTACCTTCGGGAGCCAATTGCAAGTCCAAGCATTCCAATCTAGACAAAAATTAACTCTTCTATTATCAGTATGTGCATTCACCTTCTGCTCTATACTGCTACTCGATCTGCTACAGATATACTTTCTGTATTGCAAATTGATTACTAAAAGCAGAGAAACAAAGAAGGCCTTGGGAACTCAATTCATGTGGTAAGTATTCAATTCATGTCGTATTATTTAATGCAAAATCATTCGAAAATTAAACTGGCACCACAGGAACCAATTGGCCTTGGGAATTCAGCAGCCAGATCATACATTGTGATATCAAGCCTGAAAATGTTTTTCTTGATGACTCTTTTACAGAAATAATTGCCTACTTTGGATCAGCCAAGCTTTTGAAGACGGATCAAACTTGAACCAACACTGCAATCACGAGAACAAAAGGTACTTATGTGGCCCCTGAATGGTTCAAAGCCTTGCCCTATCGCTGTCAAGTTGGATGTTTACAGCTATGGAATTTTGATTTTAGAGATTATCTGCTGCAGGAAGGACTTTGAAGCTGAGGCAAATGATGAAAATGAAATGATACTGTCTGATTGGGCATATAGTTGCGCCGGCCATTTGCTATTGGACAATGATGATGAGGCAATGAATAACAACAGGAAGACTGAGGAGTCTATGATGACTGCATTATGGTGCATTGAACAGGATCCATTACTGAAATCTCAGTTCCACCAAATCCATTTCTATATAGATATTCTTTATGAAAAAGAGGATAGACTTGCTGCATTCTCTATATACTTAATATTTCCTGACATTGCTGCAATATCATATTTCCTTTCATTTGAAAATAAGTTGGCCGGCCTAGTCACTTACTGGACTATTTAAGTGGTCAATGAAATATCCTTGTCTGATCATTTTAAGTTGTAGTCGAGTATAGGGTTTATTTAAAACTTGTATGCTTCCACTTATGACCTATCCAAAAGTGACAGCTTAATGGATCTGACCAACAAAGTAAAAGGACTTCATGAATAAGTATAATAAAAGCAATGAGAGACAAATGCTTTAAAACGTAGGAAAAGATTGATTCTCTTATATAGTGATCTTAATGTTAGGGACTTTAGAAAAATATATACTCAGCAAGATCATTTGATGCGGGAAGCGTAAACACAATAGTAAGATGCTCCGTCAAGCGTCGAAAGCCATATGAGATGAGATAGAATCCACTAGCAATTACGGGCACAGCCGTAAAAAATATAGAGAAACTTCTCTAATATTTGTTTTTTTTATTATTATTAATAACTTGAATGAAAATTACAATCTAAGAGGTACCTTATATAGGGCACATAGCGTAAACCTAATACAACTGGAAAACAAAAATAACAATTTATTATAGACTAAAACTAGGAAACCTAATTAAACCTCATTAAATAAAAATTGGAAATAAAATCTTAGATACTAAAGAATATTACGCACATATGTATTTGGAATCTCAACCAAGATTTTGCTCGAGAATCCCGATATATCCAAAAGAGTAATTTATGATCAATTCCATCATTAAGAAGCCTATTTGAATACCAATTTTCAATATTCAAATCATTCTTCTTAATGTGAAGACGATTCTTTCTTTTCGAGATTTCTTATTGAAATTGGCTAAAATCTCGTCCTACATCAGTCTCCTCCACTTGAAAAAAACTCGACCTGAAGTTCCTCTTGAATGCAGCTCGATCATTAGTAGGAATAAAACATGATAAGCCATCAACTTCAATAATCTCAAAATTAAAAGGTATTACCATGAATCTAATACCGTAGACAAGTTTAGAATAAGCATCTTGAAACTTGAACTCCTCCACTTGAAAAGTAATGGACATTGACTTCTCCTTGGGTTGATCTTGAACACAATGAGGCATGCATGACATGGATATCGATGTGATGAATGAATCAGACGTTTCTCTTCAATTTTCAAAGTGGTTTCTTCATGTTCCATTTCACACACCTCAAGATGGTCATTCTTGATGTTCTTCATTCCAGGCTTGATTTTAACTTTGTGCGACTCCCACCTAAATAAATATGTGTTGTCTTTGCAATAACCACCTTTAACGCTTTCATGTCATGGTCTTCCAAAAAGCACATTAGTTTCGTCCATGTCAATCACATAACAAGTAATCTCTTCTTTATAAAATTTTCCCATAGAGACAGGAACTTTACAAAACTCTGTTACTTGTGCATATTCATCCTCTCCAAATGGAATCCAGTGTGGATCCCTCAGCTTCACTGTCGATAATTGAAAATAATCCACAACTTTGTTTGCTACAAAGTTCTCTCGTAGACCACTATCAATTATTATAGAGCATACCTTGTCTTTGATGACACATGTAGTTCGGAAGTCGTCGTAATCCGGTGTTGTGATATCCAACGTTCCATGTTTCTTCTTTTCTTTTTCTCTCTATTTTTTTTTTTTTTTTGGATTTATGAGGTTGTCCTAGGGCGAATCCCTTGGCGTGTTCCTCTTCAATGAAACTTTCTTTGATAGATACTCTACGACCAGCGTAGTTGAGGTTGGTGGTAGTGAACTTCTCCCTTGGATCGTCGTCTGCTAAGGAGCTGGCGATACCCGCTCTGATACCAAATGATGCGAAAGCATGAACACGATAGTAAGAGGCTCCGTCAAGCGTTGAAAGCCTTATGAGATGAGCTGGAATCCACTAGCAATTACGGGCACATCCGTAAGAAATATAGAGAAACTTCTCTAATATTTGTTTTTTAGTTAATAAATTGAATGAAAATTACAATCTAAGAGGTACTTTATATAGGGCACATAGCATAAACCTAATACAACTAGAAAACATAAAGAACAATTTATTGTAGACTAAAACTAGGAAACCTAATTAAACCTAATTAAATAAAAATCGGAAATAGAATCCTAGATACTAAAGAATATTACGCTTGGAACTCCAATCAAGATTTTGCTCAAAAATCCCGATATATCCAAAATAGTAATTTATGATTAATTCCATCATTAAGAAGCCTATTTGAATACCAATTTCTAGTATTCAAATTATTCTTCTTAATGTGAAGACGCTTCTTTCTTTTCAAGATGTTTTGTTGAAATTGGCTAACATCTCATCCTACATCATCATTAATCCTGCTTCCAATTATAAATAATGACCTGAAATTAATAAAACAGATATCCGGAAGATTCTAAGTCAGTTTTCTGCGGAAGTTATAAAAATCTCTAAGCTGCACATTGGACAAATTGACTGACGACGGTCTGATGCCAATGACTCCTTTCCCTAGTTTTCAATAAATAGATGATTAAATTAATGATGTGAATGTTTGAACACCAATAACCTAAAAAATTTCAATATGTAGACTCCTATAGGTGAAAAATTGATATAAGCAAGCTGCAAAAGTGGTCATATATTGCCAAAGACTCTCTCCTTTGTTCCATGGCTTTTAAACAACCATATCCTTCATATTTACTTCATATCCTTCTACTACAACCATGTTCCATCTTTGCTCAAACTCATATATCATTAGGCTCATCCCTTACTGCACTAAATGATAACTCATCCTGGCCATCACCATCTGGTGATTTTGCCTTTGGCTTCTGAAAAATGGGAGAAAATGGCTTCCTATTAGCCATCTGGTTCAATAAAGTGAAAGAAAGAACTATTGCCTGGTCAGCCAATGGTAACAATCTAGTGCCTGAGGGATCCAAAGTTGAACTTACCTGTGATGGCAAGTTTATGTTGAATGATGTGACCGGGAAACTAATATGGATGCCTAAATCTTCTACTACTTGTGGATATACAGGCTTTGGTGCTCGTGGGTTCAACAGTATTTGCAGACATGATCAAGGACCAATCTGTGAGTGCCCACATGGCTATACCTTTATTGATTCAAATGATATGCTCAAAGGATGCAAATAGAATTTTGTTCCGCAACGTTGCGATGAAGCCTCACTGGATATGGATCTTTTTGATTTTCAAGAGATGCAAAGCACAAATTGGCCTAACTCGATTTACCAGAAGTTTACACCAGTAATTGAGGAATGGTGCAGGCAGAGTTGTCTTTTTGATTGTTTCTGTGATGTTTTCTACTACGAAAACAATGGCTGTTGGAAGCAGAGAATCCCTCTTTTGAATGGGAGGATGGATCCCAGTGTTGGTGGAAAAGCTTTGCTCAAAATAAGGAAAATGTTTAAGGACAAGCTAAATTACCAGAGATAGAGAGAGAGTAATGTTTCAGAAAAAAGGGAGATTCAAGTGTGTTTATTCATCTCATACAAGAGGTTATTTATAGAAATACATTGTAGTGTGAATGCTCAAAGAGAAAACCAAAATGATAATAATCTCAATGATAAAATCTGCCATGCTTGTTGCCCCTTGGTAAAGTATGTCACACAAGTCTTCATACACTCAAGTACCTATGTTTATATACTCAAATACCTATCTATATACTTAAGTATTTGTTACATGATATAGACATATATATTATAATACATTTATACTACAATACTCCCCCTTGGATATTTCATGTCAATAGTATTGTGTTGGTGGTGTGCTTCGAAGTTGCCTCATTAAAAACCTTGCCAAGTAATAAAACCCTGTGGGAAAAACAACCTTGGTCGAAAGAGAAAAAGAGCACAACGCGCGTTGAGTATGGAGTATATTCCTGGATACTCCCCCTGATTTAGATTCCCCTTGAAGATCGTGGGAGTTCGGATATCCTTCTCGATCCGATGCTCTTTACATGTTTCTCGAAAGGGGATTTTGGTAATGACTTAGTAAATAAGTCAGCTACATTATCTTCTGATGGGATTTGATTTATTTCAATATTCAGAAGTGTTTGTTGTTACTGACTATAGAAGAATTTTGGCGATATATGCTTGGTATTGTCGCCCTTGATAAAACCTAATTGCATTTGCTCAATACAAGCTGCATTATCCTCGTAAATGCATGTAGGTTCATTTGTGATAAATTTCAAACCACAAGTTCCTCGAATGTGTCTATTTACAGACCTTAGTCATATTCACTCACGCACGGCTTTATGTAGGGCAATCATCTCTGCATGATTTGAGAAAGTAGCAACAAGGGTCTGTTTTGTAGATCTCAAGATATCGCGGTGTTTCCCATGGTAAAGACATAACCTGTTTGGGAGCGACCTTTGTGAGGGTCAGAGAGATACCCTACATCAGCAAAGCCCGTCAAAACATCATTATCATTTTGATGGAGGGGAGGAGGAGAACGTCGGTTACTATGGATAGTGTTACCGGCATTTACATTTCTTTTCTCTCTGTAGGCATAAAACAAGCTCATATCAATCGTACCTTTCAGGTATCGAAAGATTGTCTTTATATCAATCAATGGCGGCATGTTGGGCAGAACTATGTTGAGCTAACAAGTTTACTGCGAATGAGTTATCGGGTCTTGTGCATTGAGCTAAATACAATAAGGCGCCTATTGCACTTAGATATGGTATTTCAGCCTCTAATAAATCTTCGTCCTCATCCCTTGGACGAAACGGATCTTTCCTGGGCTCAAGACTACAGTTGATCATGGGAGTACTCACAGGGTTTTCTTTATCTTCATTAAAGCGCCTTAGTAACTTTTGAGTATATGCTGACTGATGGATCATAATCCCATCATTACAGTGCTCGAGTTTTATTCCGAGACAAAACCATGTTTCCCAAGATCTTTCATCTCAAATTTAGATTTCAAATATTTAGCAGTTTCTTTTAACTCATCTAGAGTTCCAGTTAGGTTCATGTCATCGACATAAACTGCTACAATTGCAAATCTGGATCTTGTCCTTTTAATGAACACGCAAGGGCATATTTCATTGTTAACATATCTCTTCCCAATCAAGTAGTCACTTAGAAGGTTATACCACATCCGTCCGGATTGTTTCAATCCATATAGTGAGCGTCTTAATCTTATTGAAAACGCGCTCCGTGGTTTAGAGCCACTTGATTTGGGTAATTGAAGTCCATCTGGAACATTCATATATATCTTTGAATCTAGATCCCCATAGAGGTATGCTATAACCACATCCATGAGCTGCATGTCAAGTTTTTCGGAAACTATCAAATTGACAAGGTAGCGGAACGTTATAACGTCCATTACGGGAGAATATGTCTCCTCGTAGTCGATTCTAGGGCGTTGTGAAAAATCTTGTGCCACAAGGCGAGCTTTGTATCTAACAACCTCATTTTTCTCATTACACTTTCTAACAAAGATCCATTTATGGCCAACAGGTTTTATATTTTGTGGTGCCAGTGTTATAGACCCAATTACCTGTCTCTTTGTTAGTGAATCCAATTCATTTTGGATCGCATCTTTCCATTTGGACCAATCTGCTCTTCGTTGACATTCTTCAACAGAGCGAGGTTCGATATCATCGTATTCTATAATTCCTTTTGCAATATGATATGCAAATGCATCATCAATAGCCATAGAATTTCTGTCCATAACCATCATTACATGTATACAAGTGTAATTCATGGAGATCTCTCTATTCTCTGGAATTGGTTCTGCCATTGGAGCGTCCTCTAATGATGTCTCTTGGACATAACCATAGTCTGGAATTTTTTCATGAGATAGATTATTTGTATCGATGATTAATGGATTATATTGTGTCAAACTCCCTTTCTTTCTTGGGTGAGAATCCATCGAACCTATGGGCCTCCCCCGCTTCCTGGCAGGAGCCGTGGGCCTAGCCACTGCATCACCCATATAGGGGACGTCATGTCCTTTAGTTTTAGGGACATCAATCCTTGCAGGTACGTTTGCAGCAGGTATGTGTGATCTTGTCACTTTAGCGATATCAGAAAACGCATCAGGCATCGATTCTGCTACTTTCTGAAGATCGAGAATCCGCCGCACTTTTATTTCAGACTGTGTGGTTCGGGGATCAAGATAAGACAAAGTGGGGATCGACCACGACAATTCTTGTGTTTTCTTTCTTGGGCGAGAATCCATCGAACCTATGGGCCTCCCGCGCTTCCTGGCAGAAGTCGTGGGCCTAGCCACTGCATCACCCATATAGGGGACGTCATGTCCTTTAGTTTTAGGGACATCAATCCTTGCAGGTACGTTTGCAGCAGGTATGTGTGATCTTGTCACTTTAGAGATATCAGAAGACGCATCAAGCGTCAATTCTGCTACGTTCTGAAGATCGAGAATCCTCCACACTTCTATTTCAGACTGTGTGGTTCGGGGATCAAGATGAGACAAAGTGGGGATAGACCACGACAATTCCTGTCTTTTATTTCTTGGGCGAGAATCCATCGAACCTATGGGCCTCCCACGCTTCCTGGCAGAAGCCGTGGGCCTAGCCACTGCATCACCCATATAGGGGACGTCATGTCCTTTTGGTTTTAGGGACATCAATCCTTGCAGGTACGTTTGCAGCAGGTATGTATGATCTTGTCACTTTAGCGATATCAGAAAACGCATCAAGCATCAATTCTGCTACGTTCTGAAGATCGAGAATTCTCTGCACTTCTATTTCAGAATGTGTGGTTCGAGAATTAAGATGAGACAAAGTGGGGATAGACCATGACAATTCCTGTCTTTTCTGTTGAACATTAGTGTTCATGTCTCCCCCTAATGACGGGAAGACTGTCTTATTAAAGTGACAATCCGCAAATCTAGCGGTAAATAGATCACCTGCCAAGGGTTCTATGTAGCGGATAATGGTTGGAGAATCATATCCAACATAAAGGCCTAAGCGTCTTTGAAGGCCCATTTTGGTGCGCTGTGGTGGCACAATTTGCATATAGACTGCACACCCAAATATGCGTAAGTGTGAGACATCAGGCTTATACCCAGTCACCATCTGGAACACAAAAAAGGATTGGGTGGCAGTGGGTCTCAGACGAATAAGCACAGCTGCATGCAATATTGCATGAGCATGACATGTGACCAACGTGTCGATGCATCAACCAACACCATAAAATATCTAAATGGTCCGTAAGTTGGTTGGATAGGTCCACAAATATCACCTTGTATTCTTTGTAAGAATGGTATATTTTCTTTAGTGTCATTTACATAGGATGGTCTCGATCCTACCTTTGCTAAAGAGCAAGCTTTGCAAAACGAATTATATGCTTTAGAAGTAACTCTTTGGACTAATGTTTGGTTCGTACTTCTTTTCGTTTTGAAGAATGGATGTCCGTGTGAAGTTTTTAATATACAGAGCATCATATCACGACCTGGATGTCCCAAACGGTCGTGCCAAAGCCTGTATATGTCAGGATCCCATAAATTTTCATTCATGACATGGTTGGATTTAATGACTCTAATAGTGGTTGCATACAATCCACTAGAGCGACACATAAGTTTCTCTAATACTCGTGTATTTTCGTAGTTATTAGAGGTGATGCAAAGGAACTCTTGTCCATTCTCACAATGTGTTTCCACACGAAAATCACTGGCTCTTATGTCTTTAAAGCTTAATAGGGTTCTTCCAGCCCTTGGAGCATATAGAGCTTCGGCGACATTAATATTTATCTCATTTGGTAATAAAAATTGAGCTGGTCCTCGACCATGAATCAATTGTGATGTCCTGCCATTGTGGTTACTGAAGATCGACTAGGTATCATCCATAAAAATAATTGCCTATGTCGTAATATAGTATGTGTGGTGCCACTATCAAGAAAGCATTCCAATTCTCCGGAAAACATACTGAAAAAGAATAAAGTTCAGAATATTAACACATGTCCATAACATTGAATGATAATGCGATGCTTTATTAATAGGGAAAATAGCCAATGATTACATCAAAGTTTTTCAAAGTCTATTCCAAAATAAAATAAAACTTTAGACAAATTGTTGTCACATAATCCGTTTGGTAATTCCAATAAAATATGACCAGGAAAGTATAGAGATGTTGGTGGAGCAAGGCTCGCTTAAATACCCCAATCTCAATTACTTTCCTAAACATCATATTTCATTGGGTACGCCACATGAGAAAGAGTTAATACAATTGTTATTTATTGACTAAGGCACATTTGCCGTTCTTGAAAAATAGAAAAAGGACTATTCTAATCAAAGTCTGTAGCATCCTCGTGTTCTTCATTTACATCTTTGAAGTCCTCAACGGTGAGATTGACATCTTCACCACCTTCATCTTCAACAAGGTTGGCTTCTTACTCTCTTGCTTCCCTGTACTCCTTGTAGCGTGCAGTTAGTTCGGTACTTGCATGACATTGCTTAAACCAATGCTCGATCGATCCACATCGATGACACATGTCATTGTGGTTACCTCTCTTTATTTGAGGTGCAGGTTGTGCACGTTGTAGATATTCTCTAGGAGGGTTGTTGCTACTACCACGGCACATGGTGCGACCTCCACGGCTCATGGTGCTATTTCCACGGCCGGTGTTGCCATATCTCCCTCTTCCACGTGTGGATTTGCCATCACGTGTGCCTGTTCTAAAGTTGCGGTTTCCTTTTTTATTGGGGCGGTTATATGGACCTGTTCATCCTTCATGTCCCCTATTATTAGGGTACACATGTCCCCTATTGTTAGGGTACCGCTCCTTACACCCTCTCTTGGGTACATTATAATTTGCCTCACGAACGCTCTTGGTTCCAACGGGTCTTGAATTATAATTCTTTACGAGAATGTTGTCGTGCTTTTCAGCTACCGACAAAATATTAATGAGCTCATTGAACCTCGTAATTCATCCAGCATTTACTTAAGTACAATATTGCTTTGATAGCAAAATTGCTGCAACGGGAAAGGTGGAGAGAGTTTTCTCAATTAGCTCTTCTTCTCTGAGGGGTTTTTGACAGAACCTCAACATGGCTTTGAGGCAAAGAGCTTCTGAATTGTACTCAGCAATAGACTTGAAGTCGGAGAAGCGTACATCGTTCCACTGAACCTTCAAGTCAGGGAGGAGGGAATCTTGGATATTGTTAAAGCGCTCTTGTAGCGCCCCCCATAGATCCTTTGCATCTTTGATGGACATGTACTCTAATCTGAGTGCTTTGTCCATATAGAGTCGCATCAAGATGATTGTTTATGCATGCTTTTTGGGTGTTCGTGGGAACACAAGGCTTGCGTCTGGTGCATGGATGATTGGCAATATCCCTTTCGATGTGAGATGGTTCTCAACGTCGGTTTTCCAGCTATGGTAATCCGAACCTATTGAGTCAAGGATTTGAAAATCGAGTCTAGGTTCATTTGACATCCTTGAAGATAAGAAGAAAATATTAGTTTCGGAGTTTAAACTTCCACGAAAAATAATAAGATTTCCGAGCTATGCTACCAAGAAATCAATTTTCAAGAATCATTATGAAGACTCTTAGTTCATTGATTACGAACGCTCTTAGTCCATTTGGCGTGAATTTCTATAATTCCGCTTTTGATTGTAAGTTCCCGAGAAAAAGGAAAAAGGAGAAAAAATGAATAAAAACTCAAAAACGGGAACTTTTAGTAAAGAATACCTTGAAATAGTGTTGCCGGAAAATTTGGTCGAAAAAAGTTATCGGATGTGATCGGAAGGATCGCTGGAAAAAAATCAAGAAAATTGTCCGAAAAGTCACCGGAAAAATGTCGGAAAAGTGGCCGGAAAATTCGTCCGAAACTTGCCCTGCAGATTTATCGGCAGATCTGTCGGCAGGTGTCTCAGCAGCTTCTCGGCAGCTGCTGCGCAGGTGCTCGGCAGGTCCTCGGCAGCTCTCGGCAGGTGCTGTCTGCAGGTCTCGGCAGGTCCGTTCGGCAGTGGTCCGGCAACGGTTCAAATCTTCCGGCCGTCGGTTCAGGCCTTTTCCGACCGGTTCTGACTGTTCTGAGGTCGATTCCGGGCTTCTGGAATCAAGGGCTTTGATATGAGCTAGGGTTTGGGGGTTTTTTATAGGTTTGGAAAAATGACTTCGATTGATGATGAACCCTACTCTTGTCAATTTTCGATTCTAATTCTAGAGCAACTTCGTGCTGATAACGTGTTTAAGGACAAGCTAAATTAACAGAGATAGAGAGAGAGTAATGTTTCAGAAAGAAGGGAGATTCAAGTGTGTTTATTCATCTCATACAAGAGGGTATTTATAGGAATACATTGTAGTGTGAATGCTCAAAGAGAAAACCAAAATGATAACAATCTCAATGATGAAATCTGCCATGCTTGTTTGCCCCTTGGTAAAGTATGTCACATAAGTCTTCATACACTCAAGTATCTATCTATATACGTAAGTATTTGTTACATGATATAGACATATATAGTATAATACATTTATACTACAACAGAAAAACAAATTCTACTTTGATACCTGGAGGCACCGGTACAAAAAAGGAGCATAAGTATTCAACTTTGATCCTCATCGGAACAGTTCTCCTATGTAGCTTTGTTTTCCTGAGCTTCCTCTCACCATTCATAACCTATATGGTTGTTTCTCGTATTTATTCTAGAAAAGGAAAGGTGAGTCAATCTTTCCCATCCTTTGAAGAAGTGAATCTGAAATATTTCACTTACGAGGAGTTACAGGGAGCTACAAATGGATTCAATGAAGAAATAGGCCGTGGTGCTTCTGCAACTGTTTTTAAAGGAGTTTTAGCACTTGACGATGCAAAATGTATTGCTGTCAAAAGATTGAGCACCATGGTGGGAGAAAAAGAGTTTGAACTCAAAGCTGAAGTGAGTGCAATTGCAAGAACAAATCACAGAAATTTAGTTAAACTAACAGGCTTCTGCAATGAGGGACAGCACCGGCTTCTAGTAAATGAGTTTATGAGCAATGGCTCTCTAGCAAGCTTCCTTTTTGGAGAGCCAAGGCCAAACTGGTACAGCAGAAGCCAAATTGCATTACGAGTTTCTAAAGGGCTCTTGTATTTGCATGAAGAGTGCAGCAGCCAAATCTTACATTGCGACATTAAGCCTCAAAACATTCTTCTAGATGACTCCTTCACAGCAAGAATCTCCGACTTTGGATTAGCCAAGCTTTTGAGAACGGACCAGACTCAAACCACAACGGGAATCAGGGGAACAAGAGGGTATGTAGCCCCTGAATGGTTCAAAAACATACCTATCACGGTGAGGGAGGATGTTTACAGCTACGGCATTTTGGTATTAGAGATTATTTGCTGCAGAAATCATTTTGAAGAACATGCTGAGAATGAAGATCAAATGATACTAGCTGATTGGGCCAATGATTGCTACAACCAAATGAAATTGCATCTGTTAGTAGAGAACGATCATGAGGCGATGAACGACATCACAAATGTGGAGATACATGTGATGATCGCATTGTGGTGCATTCAAGAGGATCCAACACTGAGACCCACCATGAAGAAAGTCATACTAATGCTTGAAGGAACTGTCAAAGTCTCATCTCCGCCAGATCCATCCTCATTCACAAATTCAACTTGAGCGAGTAAAACTTTACTTGTGTTTCTTCATCAAGGATTCAAAACCTTCAACTTAGTCACGTGGATAAACCTATATGTCTGACATATCAATTTCTCAGCACAAAACATTGTTTCTTACAGTTTTCAATGTTCATTCAACAGCCATTGTTCACCAAGAGAGAAAACACGTATGCATTTTGAGATAGAATCCCTTATATCACAGAAACACCATGAGCATTTGCACTTACCCAACTTTTCACTACAACTGCAAGCAAATGAGTTTCACCGTTCAATTCTGTCAACTTTTTACCATAGCTCTCAATTATGTGCGCCCAGTGCTTCAATTGAAACAAAATGCATCATTCAATTGAAAGAGTCTTTTTCACAAACACATAGATGGCAACATCATCTCCCCAAAACCCATTTCATTAAGAACTCGAAAATCAGACAAGAAATACAACCAGAGCTACTTTATAATTCTTCGAAACCAGATTTCTTAATCTAAATAAGCGCAAAACCAAATATACATCAAATTATAAATACCAAAGCAGAGAGGATCAATCTGAGTTTTTTCTAAGCCCTCTCGCCTCTGATTCTCCTCGCAAGCTGAATATCCTTGGGCATAATGGTAACCCTCTTCGCATGAATAGCACACAGATTCGTATCCTCGAAAAGCCCCACCAGATACGCCTCCGCCGCCTCCTGAAGCGCCGCCACGGCGCTGCTCTGGAATCGGAGATCAGTCTTGAAATCCTGAGCAATCTCCCTCACAAGCCTCTGGAACGGAAGCTTGCGGATCAGAAGCTCCGTGCTCTTCTGGTACTTCCTGATCTCTCTCAGTGCCACGGTTCCCGGCCTGAACCGGTGAGGCTTCTTCACTCCCCCGGTCGCCGGAGCCGACTTCCGGGCAGCCTTGGTCGCCAGCTGCTTTCTCGGGGCCTTTCCTCCGGTGGATTTGCGAGCGGTCTGCTTGGTACGAGCCATTGAGAAGGAAGAAGAACTAGGGAATTTAGGGTTTTGGGAATTTACGGTTTAGGGATTGGAATTTCAATTGTGGATTTGAGGACGAAATGGTGGGTTTTATTTATAGGGGCAGAAGCGGGAGGTTTGAAATGGAGGGGGTGGGGAATAGTGAATATGGAGCGTTGGTTTGTTTTGTTTCAGTTTGGGCGGTTCAGATTTGTTTCTTCTTGTGCTCCACAAGGATTACGATCCGCGTGCTCTGGAAATGACCAATGGAATTGCTTCGTTAAAGCGGGGAGTTTTAGAAGGTGTAAAGTTTGAAAGAGTTTGGGTCCCGCGTTGGTTTTCCCTCTCGGTTTTGTTCATATGAGGCCTTAAATATGCCTAGGCCCAAATGTTGTGTGACAAGCCTAAAAGAAAAGCTTTTTGGGATCATAGCACACACAAAATGCCAATTAAAAAAAAAAAAAAAAAGGCCAAAAATGCACATTCAATTGTTACCTTCAATCCTTATTTTTTTGCAAAACTATGAAAGATAGAGGCAAAAGAATTGACAAATTGATGTCTAAAAAAAAGGGGACATGTGATAGGATTCAAGGTGTAGTGATCCTGTCTTTTTATTACTATCGAAGAATTAATAAAAATCACTATCGCATAATTTTTTAATAAATATATATATATATATATAGTTAAAGCATTCAACTTGAACATTATTTTCAGAACTATGGCTAGCTAATCTGTGTGCCTCTCAATTGGTTTGCCTAGGAGCATACTGCACTTAAACTGCAGACCACACCTGAGGAGAGCCTTGATCTTGATGTAATAATACAATCAATGAAATCCATACATGCTCTTATTGTATGTAAACGAGAAAGCAGTGCACTCAAATTCAGTAGTCGATAAAACACTTCTTATCAATGAAACCAATGAAATCCACACATGCTCTTATCTCCACTAGTAATCACCCGAATATGGGAAAGAGGATAGAACGACATGAGGTTATCAAAGCAGACAACATACAAGATCAGTTAGTTCGCGAAGTGTTGCATCTTTCCATGTATAAGTCTGAACCTCATCTTTGGGTTCTTAATCACTATCGCATAATTTTTTAATAAATATATATATATATATATTATTTTTTATGAAAAAAAATTAATAAATATGTTCCTGAATGGACCACATGGCTTCAAATAAACTCATACAAACTGTGTTTCTTTGTGCATCCTTAATGGTGTGACATGCCATACTTCCGTGTAAAACCAACAGTGAATTTATTCTACATCTTGTTGGAGACTATGAAAAGGGTCATCTAATCCGAAGTGGGACTGTTGTCTTTAAGGATAGGGTACTGTGAAACTTGTTGGGTGGAACAAGTAGGCAGCAAGCATCTTTAGAATGTTGATTATGTCTCATAAAATATTTTGGGCAGTAGAGCCTGACGATCAACTTGAACGAGCGAAAGACCAACATATCACTGTTCATCTATAATGTTAGTTGGGGTCTGAACCTTGTTCTTGTAACAAAAATTATTAAGTTAATAAGGGTGAAGAAAAGCACGGAGTACAAGTTAGGAGAGTTCATAATATGAACTTGTTGCTGAACAATAAGGTAATGGAACAACTAATTTGGTAAGCACCTTTAGGAAACCAAGTTGGAAGTAATTTGGTAAGCACCTTTAGGAAACCAAGTTGGAAGTTGGGGTCAGGAAAATTCTTCCGAATGATCAATTTGAATGGTTTGAATAGGTCTTGAATTCTTGATTACCAGATGACATTTGTTTTTAATAAAGTTTATTAATAGCCAACTTAATTAAAGGGCTTTAATACTAGCTACCATCTCCTTACAGAAGAGAAATGCTCTTGAAATTGCTTGTTCACTTTTAAGTGTAGAATAAATTCACTGTTGGTTTTACATGATGACTCTAATGATGCTTGGAAGATCCATTTGAGTGCTCCTCAACTAATGGTGCTTGTGAAAAAATTCCATCCTGTTTTTCCAGGAAACTCATTCTTATTAGAATTTACATTTGTATAGCTTCTGAACGTAAAACAGATGAATTGGTGTGGTAACGGTAGCAGCAAGCAAACGGGTGGATGGAAGAGGCATGGAAAAGAGAGAGATGGACGACAGACATATATAAAAGAGTTCGTGATGCGAGCCCAAGCAAAACTGGAAGTTCATGCAGTTCAGACGAGTGAGTAGTTTATGTCATAGCACATTGTTTATATATAAAAAAATATGCAGTCATATGTAATGGTAATTAATGTAGTTTATTGTGAATAAAGGTCTAAGTCCTTCCTCGTGCTGAATCCAATAACACGAGAGTATAAATGATAGAACTCTTCAACTTCACATACACTCAAATTACTGTAATCCTTGCCATTTCAGTCTCTACACAGCCACCGACATTCGTTCCGTCTAACGTCTCCATATCCATCAAATGACATTTATCATTACCAATTTATGATGTATGACCAAGCCCTTTCTCTCCTCCATCACAAAAGAACCCTTCCTCATCTTCACCAATTTGTAATAAGCCATCATCATCAGATCTATTTGCTGCTCCATCTGGAAGCTTTATAAGATACCAACATTTTATGATAATGTAATGATTCAGGTAATGGCTATGTTTCAAGAGCTTCAGGTTGATCTGGAAAGTGATCTCCTGGATGGCCTTTCAGTCAAAGACACTTGTTAGTAAAGCTTTCAAATACTAACAGTGGATTCAATCCTTCAAATTATGGGGACTGTATAGAATACAATGTCTAATATATGAGAGAGCAAAGTTGAAGAAACACATGGAGGAAACAAAGGAATGGAATTCTAGGGTTAGCTGAACTGGGAAGAGCACATATTCTTTCATTTTGAAAGGCATGGAGAGAACTGCAATGCAAAATTTCAAATACATACCCATATCACCCTAAATGAAAGGTTTATGCTGTAAAGTAAATATCTTGAATTGTTGAAGTACAGCTGAAATTTCTGGTGAGATCAGAAGGCGTCTCTGAGTTCAACATAATTAGATCAATTACTGACAAAAAGTGTTCAGTAACTTTTACCATTGCTAACTACCCATTTTTGGTTTAAAATCTTCTAGCTACAGTACGTGAGTTTCTTTATAAAATACTGAATCTTTAGTATGTGTGGCCTTTTTGGTTGCTGTTAATTAGATGTTATAAAAGATCAGACCTTGTTGACTTAGATCCTAATTATGACTCAATTACTTTGACGACATTGATTGCATCACTGTTAACTTGAAGCTTGCTGAAGTGTTCTCCAACTTCAAAACATAGTTCTATTAACTGTGTTGAGGGCTTAGCCGGCTCTGTTTCACTCCAAAATAACCTACAGTTAATGAATTTAAACACAACAACCTATCTATTTAAAAGGATCATATAACTATTTTTTCAAAGAATATATAATAAAGAAGATAAGAGAAAATTATTCAGACAAAGAATAAGAACATTTGAGAGTTCAATCTCAATTCTATTACTGCTATGATTGTTGCTGCATTCTTAGAATTTTATCAAAGGGTAAAATTCAATAAAGACAACTGAAACAATTTCGTTATCAAACTCAAACCATTATATCAAATTGTTCAAAATTCTAACTTCAACTACAAAACTGACAGAAAGCTAAATACCAATTTATGGTAACAAACTTTGAAGACCATACAAGTCATGTTCCTACCACCTAATACTATCAGTCAATCAAAAGAAATCAAAAATTACTTGATTACAATTGATCTGCAAAAATGACAAATACAGTAATGTTCTCACCTGTTTTCAATATCACAAAACTCCTTGGACCAAAACCAAATAGTCCAAGACACACAACAGAGCCTGCATTAGAAAAAAATCTTACTTTAGTAAATGATAACAAACATAAATCACACTACTGCAACCTATACCAAAGTCTTCTTTAGTTCAATCAAGGCATGTAGAGAAAACCCTCTTTTACACACCTTGATCGAACCAAAGAAGACTTTACTATAAGCGGATTAGTTAAATGTCTCTATCAATCACTCCTTATTCCCAGACTTCTTTTTTTTTTTGGCGGAATTATTCCCAGACTTTGATTCCACTGCAAGCACAGACAATTCCCTCCAAAGACTCCTACCCAACAGATAAACATTAGAATAGAATGCATTGTCTCTTGCCGAGCATACAACTTATCAAGGATAAACAATTTCAATCACATACTCTAATACATTTCAATTACAATTGATTCTACTCCTGCCGGAGTGCCAGCTCCCATAAGCCATAACATTTGTTAAAATGAAGTTACAGAACACATAAATACAAAAGGACAAAATTATCACAACATTATGAAAGGAAACAATGCTTTAATCTAAAGTAACCTGCAATGATGGGAAAGACCACCATTTGAAAACAAAAACAAATACATAAAGCATAAATTTAGTTGAAACCAAAAACAAAAGTGAAGTTGGCATGAAAATCGTAACTGGGTACCAAAGTAAAGGCAAAAGGAAACCCCCAAAAAGCAAATACATCAAAAATTAATGCATACTCCACTCATAGAAACCTGGTTGATTACTATATACCAGTTCAACCCGATATCTTTTAAGTTTCAATTTGAGCCCAAACTCAATAACCGTCCTCTACCCAGAATGAGATACAAAAAATATTTGAAATTTTAAAAACCACTTACCGGCCAAGATGATGGGAGATGGGACGGGATGAGACGCTAACCGGAGAGCATTTCCTCAACCCCTACACCACCGATATTGGTACGGTTTCTGCAACGGCTATAATGAAACAGCTACCTTGATTCTTGAATCTTGATATCGCTTCTGCAAAGGCTATAATGAATGAAACAGGGGGCTCCATTAAAAGCAACAACCCTTTATTCCCTTTCCTCTCGCTCTGGGTTTCCTCTCACCTCCATCTCGTAAGAGCCGGTGGAGATACACTTCGCCCTTCGCGCTTATGCTCTTGTGATGGCTGCTTCTGCGGCTTCTTGCCTTCTTTTTTCAATTCTCTTCGATTTTGTGTTTCCCTTTCGCTATGCTCCAATGCCTTCATCCAATTCCTTGTTTGGGTGTCGCTGTTGGTGTGGGTTTGTGATACGTGGTGCTGTATCCAATGATACGATGATAGTCGTAAATAACGGTAATAAACGGCTATAATTGAAAATGACAAAAAAAAACGGCTATTTTTCCAATCAATGATATAATGATAGTTATCAACAACGGTTATAAACGGCTATAATTTGAAAATGATAAAAAAATACTAGTTTTTCAATCAGTGATATAATGATAGTGATGCTAATCTACCGGAATACTAGCTAATTTTAGTTTTTTATGTATAATTCAATAATTGTTAGTTTCGTTGTTTTACTTTATTGTTGTTTATGTTTTAGTATTTCACATTCTAGTACTCTTTTTCCCAGCTCAGAATATATTTCTGAGTATGGTTTTGACGAGGCTATCAATAAAACTAGTCGATTTGGTTAAATGAAAATAAGTATATCATAAAAATTAATGGTTACACATTTATTTTAAAATTCTAAACATATCAAATATTAGGCTCATATTAAAGATCTCAACAAGATATTTACAATGATGTAATTTTAATATTTAGTAACATTATAAATAACCCATGTATATAGTAAAAATGATTTTTCTCAAATGTAAAATTTATGTTCTTAACGAAAAAAAAAAGGCAGCAGGGCCCAGGCTTATACCAAATCTGAGCCCAAATTTGACCTAGTAAATTTGAGAAGGCTAAAAAAATTTCTTGGTCTTTGGGATATAGCTTATGGGCGGAACAAGGGGTAGGCCATAAATAGGATTCTAGCCTACCATGGTAGATGATGCTCTGAGGAAAGGATGGGATTAACTCCAGTTCGATTGCGGTGGCTGACGAGGAGGGCTGTAAAACATTTTTACTCTAACGGCACCGTCAACTTTGAAATTACGTTGAACCCCTACATTGATCCATTAAGTGGCTCTCCTCGCGCCACGTCAACCTCCCCCGCTGGCTGTAACATTCCAGCCTCCTCCTTATTAGTCAAGCTGCTGAGGAAATCATCATTGCACCCATCAATGAGAGATTTGCAAGCGGCCCCACCCACTGCGTAAAGCAGAGCAACACATTCCAGGTTCAATGAAGGGAATCTTCCAACACCTAGCAAGCAGCCTTTGTGATAAGAAAGTCCAGGTTATCTTATCTAGGTTTAAGCCCTTGACAAACCTACACCATACATGATACATCAGTACTAGTTTGATCAATCTGTACGTGGCCAAATATTTGCTTCTTCCTCCAGGTTCTCTCTGTGTGTAAATGGCTTTTCATCTTCTATACCTTCTTTGCTTCATCGTTCTCGCGCTTATTTGCTTCATACTGCCAAATATCTCTTTGTCAATTGCCGAAGAGGTAGGATGCGGTCCGTGTGGGTTCAACAGCTTGCATGTGCCAGGACAACCTTGTCAATGTCCACCTGGTTACAGTTTTATTGATCCAAGTGAGGAGCCCAAAGATGCAAACAGGACTTTGTTCCCCAAAGCTGCAACGCACCGGCTGATGATTTTGATTTGCACGAGATGGAAAGCACTGATATGCCTTATTTGGATTATGAGGATTTTCAAGGGGTGACTGAGGATTGGTGCAGACAGAAATGCCTAGAGGATTGCTTTTGTGCTGTTGCCATTTTCAAGACCGCCTTTAACTGTTATAAGAAGGGACTCCCTTTTAATGGTGGGAAGATTGATCCTACTATTCATAATGGGACGAAAGCTCTTTTCAAAATAAGGAAAGACAATTCTACTTCAGAAAGGAAAGATGATTCAGCTTTGATCTTTCACCAAAAAAAAAATTATTCAACTTTGATCATTGTTGGATCAGTGCTCCTTAGTAGCTTGGGGATTCTGAACTTCCTCTTACCTCTGATCACATATGTGGTTGTTTCTCGAACGTATTCTAGAAAAGCTGTGGCGGTTCCTCCTAATTACCAAGGCATGAACTTGAAGTATTTCACTTATGAGGAGCTAAAAGAAGCTACGCATGAGTTCAAGGAAGAACTAGGCCGCGGTGCTTCTGCGACAGTTTTCAAAGGAGTTTTAGCCTGTGACAAGGGAAAATGTGTTGCGGTCAAAATTTTAGACGCGAAGCAGGTTAGAGAAAGTGATTTGGAATTCAATGCTGAAGTGAGAGCAATTGGGAGAACAAATCACAGGAATTTAGTCCAACTACTTGGATTTTGCAACGAGGGGCAGCACCGAATTCTTGTGTACGAGTTTATGAGCAACGGTACTCTAGCAAGCTTCCTTTTCGGAGTGACAAGGCCGAATTGGTACCAAAGAAGGCGAATTGCATTGGGGACTGCCAGAGGGCTCTTGTATTTGCATGAGGAGTGCAGCAGCCTAATTGTACATTGCGACATTAAGCCTCAAAACATTCTTCTGGACGACTCATTCACAGCAAGGATCTCTGATTTTGGATTAGCCAAGCTTTTGAGACTGGACCAGACTCGAACTATTACAGGAATCAGGGGAACAAAAGGGTATGTGGCACCCGAATGGTTCAAGAACTTACCTATCACAGCAAAGGTGGACGTCTACAGCTTTGGTATTTTGTTATTAGAAATCATTTGCTGCAGGAAGAAATTCGACGAAGAAGCAGAAGATCAAGATCAAATAATACTTGCTGACTGGGCTTACGACTGCTATAAGCATAAGAAACTACATCTTTTGTTGGAGAAAAATGATGAGACAATTGAAGACATCAAGATGATGGAGAAGTACGTGATGATCGCAATGTGGTGCATTCAGGAAGATCCATCACTCAGACCTACCATGAAGAAAACCATTCATATGCTTGAAGGAACTGTCGAAGTCCCAGAACCAGCAGATCCTTCACTTACAAGTTCCATACTTTTTAACCCTGCACATTAGTTTGTGATCGATTCAGATTATTACAATAATGTTTGGCAATGCTTGTATAATAGTTTTGGAATTACTGTTTAAGATTTCTCAATGCATGACAATCTATTAGTACAATTGAAAGAATACATTCTTCTGCTTTTCTTCATTTTTCATAGAACTCTTTCATGGCATCACGAGCCAGGTTCTGATAGGGACCGAAATTCATGGTCGAAGTACCGGAATCTTTATAGGCTCTAGATCCTGATAATCATCTCGCTGTGTTCGTTGTGGTGCTAAGAGTAAGCGGTGGTTTTCGACATTTTCGCTGCTGTCTAATCACGATTCGATTCAAGCTCTCATCTCGCGCTGTGAGATTTTGGTGCTTTCAAGAGGTTTAATGCTAATTTTGGTTCAGTCATTTCGTCGAAGACATCATCTGCATCTTATATTTTCTTCAAGAGTTGGAGTTTTCCTTGAATTGATCTTCTTCGAGTTCCAGGATTTGATCAGTCTATGTTCCCCTGGTTTTTGTGCGCTCGAATTTCGGTATCGTCTTTACTCTACCTAAATCTAGGTTTAACTATTATTGGAAATTACATGTTATTTAGACGTTCTGTGGTGCTCTTACTTGATCGTGATCTATCGTGCGATGTTAGTAATCTCAGAAATTTGCATATGAAATCCCACGAAGGGTGTTGAAAATATAGTCTACATGTTATACTTGATGAAACCTCTGATATTTGTTTTGTGAATCATATACATATCTGGCTAAGGGTTATCTCTGCATATCTGTATATTTGAATATCTCTGCATATCTGTATATTTGAAAGCGTAAATCCCACAAATGGTCATATACACATCATTGTTTACTCTGGTTAATAATCTACAATTTAGCTTGAGCAGATTTTTTTATTTTTTTATTTTTTATAGTATAAATACCTGTATTTGCCTCTGTATTCTATTTCGTTTTCCAGCTTCGTCTCTATTCTTCAGCTTTTCTTTATTTTTCATAGAACTCTTCCAAAGAAAAGTGATTTGTTTATCCATTGCCAAGCTTATGTTTTAACATATCCAGTACTTAATTGATTACTTCGGAACAATGTCAAGTGCAGATGATGGAACGATTGAAAATATGATATGGCTTTAAAGCTTTAATCCATCCTCCCGGAATTTCTCATAAATTGCTCTGACCTTATCGGTTTCACTCCTTAAGGAAATCCTTAAACTCTTTGGAGATCGTAGATAGTGAATTCATGAATTCATACTCATCATACATAGACTTCAGTTTATCCTCAACTTCAATCTTCAATTCATCCTCCAGCTCCTTTTTGACCAAGGAATAACAATTCCTTACTTTTGTGGAACGGAACTTCACACACACATTCATTGAACAAAAAAAGAACTTTGACGATGGCAATCAAAGATTGTTGAGATTTTTTTTTTTTTTAGAAGGAAAGAAATATTATATTCTACAAATAACGATTACAACAAACGGGAGCACTCAGTGGTGGACATAAAATCCCCACATCTCTCCCCAGTAACAACCTCAGTTACGGGTCCGTCATCTACGATGACATCCATGAGCCAAGCAGGCCCAACCCCTAACCCACCTAATCGCCCTTCAACTCGAGCTACAATATGAGACCACTTCCGAGAGTCACGATAAGACCTTGCATCCAACATAACAAACAACCACCTATCCAACAACAACACCGTGTCCCAGACCAACCAGACCATGTGCAAGAACAAGTGACAATCACGTTGACAGCAAGAGAACATCGAGAGTAAACCAAATAGTCCCCAGAAATAACGCCTTGTCAATGGCACAACATCCAGACTCCCCCAAGAGACAACGCCCATCCCCGCAGCCAACCTCAAGAAGACAGCCACTCCCTCAAGCACCATAACCCAAAACCGCCAGATCATGTGCGGGAGCTTCTCCCCATTACTTTGACCACCAGGACGTATATTGAAATCCTGAGAAAAACCCAACACGCCAACCAAACCAATACACCAAAACCCTAACTCGTGAGAGTAGGGACAAACACCTAGATCAAAACGACCATGACACCATAACAATGGCATCGACGCAACACGGAAACACCCAAACCCCCGCTCAACAGAGGGGGGACTTATTCTCAACCAAGTAACAACAAGAAACAAACAGCAACAATCCAAATTGAAAACAACAAAAAAGCACCGAAGAGGACCAAGAACACAGGCCCGGCCCAAAACCCACTTTCCCCCGCAAAGGCCATGCGCTGCAAGCAGCCACACTCGCCGCCGGCAAGCCCCATCTCCAATTTGCTGCAAAAAATCTCAGCGGAAGTATGAATTCGATATCCAAATGTAGCAATAATTCTCTTGGCATCTTGATTCACAACAATTAGGGTTTGAATCCCTTCTAGAGATGAAAACATCTCGAGCACTCCTAAATCCAGTCTCATGCCCTCTTCTTGATCGAAACTGACTGTTGTAGAACAATGTCCTTTGTTCTTAAGGCTTCGGGTTGGGTTTTGGGCCTGGCTCTTCTGTTTGCTGCGACTGGTCCACGAGATTAAGTAACTTACTTTGATCAGGTACCTGACCAATTACTTGCTCAGTTACCTGACCAATTACCTGATCAGTTACCTGATCAGTTACCTAACCCGTAAAGCAAAAACCTTTTTTTTTTTTTTTTTTGTTTTGCAAAACCCTAAAGCGATTTTTTATGCTAAGCAAAAACTGAATTCATATTTGTGAACCTATGCTTTGATATTAATTGTAAAACCATATATACATGCTCACAACATATGCACACAAGGATTAAGACTTACCTTCAACAATTATTGGCATGGATTCCATCTCTGCAGCTACAAACACGATCACAAGAATATAGTGTTCTGTTGCTTACCAACTTACTTCTCAATGGACATAACTTATGCAATAGGTCGTGGTGGCAACAGGAACCAATTCATCCATATATATACGAGACTTAAACCTCAAGAAGCTTCCCATTAAAGCAATCCATATCGGTTTAGGTTTCCTAGTTAGATTCTTAATGTAACACTTCATTGTGGTCTTTCTTGCAGACCAAGAATTGGATTACTTACCTTAATGAATTGATACACTCTTTCATTAAGTTACTAGAGTTGATTTACAGTTTGTATCCATGTTAAACTAGGTTTGACATTTAGCTAGTCATCAATTACTTTATGATGATATGTGTTAAATTTATATTTGATCTAACAATCCTCAAACTCTTCAGAGATCGTAGATAGTGAATTCATGAATTCACATTCATCGTACATAAGACTTCAGTTCATCCTCAACTTCAATCTTCAGTTCATCCTCCAGCTCCTTTTTGACCAAGGAATAAAAATTCCTTACGTTTGTGGAACTGAACTTCAAGCACACATTCATTGAACAAAAAAAGAACTTTGACGATCGCAATCAAAGGTTGTTGAGATTGGTTATCATGAAAAAGAAGTAATGACCCACAAATAGTGCATATGTGGGTAAATTCACATCTTATCTTCTTTGTACTGTTCTTCTGAAACGTTACATAAATTCCTCACTATAATTGCATATGTTGTTCTCAACTCTTCTGATCCAATGTCTTTAGCAAAGTCACCTTAATTATCTTCTTTTATACTGTTCTTCTGCAAAGTTACACAGATTCCTCAATATAATTACAAATGTTGTTCTCAACTTTTTTGGTCCAGTATCTATAGCAAAGTCACATAGCTGAATTCACTATAATTGCACCTTATCTTCTTTACACCGTTCTTCTATAAAATCACATGAATTCCTCACTATAGTTGTATAGGTTGTTCTCCTGAAACTTTTATATAATTGAGGTAAGTTCCATATAATTGAGAAGAATATAATTGAGAAGAATGAAGTGAATGAGTTACTTTTTGAAATATGATTCATCAAATTTGTTTTCCTTTGCTGAAATTGCTTCATATGATTTTTTTCTCACTTAGAGTCATCTTGAGGGGATTTCTCCTCACTCGGATTACTCCTCACCAAGATTCACCTGGGATTTCTCTTAACTCAAATTCCCCTTCAAGGGATTACTCCTCTCTCATACTTGTCTTGATGGGATTTCCCTTCACACAGATTCGTCTTCAGGGAATTACTTCTCAACTAGATTCGCCTTTACAAATTTGCTTTTTAGGAAAATTATCTCACCTAAATTGCATTAAGGGATTTCTCCTTACCCAAATAAGCCTTGAGGGGATTTCGCCTCACCCAAATCCCACTTTAGAGGTTTCACCTTGAGATATTTTTCCCATACAGGTAGTTAGCACTGCCTCTCCATTAGGTCATTTCCTGACTACAAACCGTTCTTAAAATTTTACACCCCCAAATAACCTCTATATTCCATAATGTATATTCCTTTGCAAATAATTGAGTATCTTTTTGGTTTTTTTTTCTCTTGTCAAATTTTACAGTATTTCTTCATTTTGTTGATATATATCTCAAATATCTAATATATCGATAATATTTGACGATATAGGAAAATTTTTGTAAAAATGATAAAAGATAAAATATTTTTCCTTTATCATATATTGATCACTCCAAAAAGAGATATTTATGTTGAATGATATCAGGATTATGTGTGCCTTAGCAAACTAGGATTACTTTTCTAAAGTTGTTATAGGAGAGAATGTTCTACGTTCCTAGTTCTAATTAGATAAGGATTCCTTATACTCAAAGATTATGTATTTGTGCTCCCTATATACAAGGGCTCCTGTTATCAATGGATGTGTGAATCCATACAATCGCCCTACAAAGGAAGGAAACCGCCAGATTGATGCGCAGATAAGTGGCAACGTTGGCCAACGTGGAGAGGCAAAGCTGGCCCGGCCGACTTGGTAGTGCCGCCACCAACATAAGTTATTTTGCATTACCTCTAATGAATGCAGACGAAAACGAGTATGACAGAACCTTAATTATGTGTATATGCTAGTAGTTGAGTCAACAACATCATAAGAGATGACATTTGGGACATAGACGTGTATAGGGTTTGACATGACTGTTTAGAACATCTAAATCGTGACATGATAATCTGTATATTAAAAAATTCACATAGGCATTCTTTCTTCAAAATGAAGAGAAGTACGAATCAAAGATCGACTCAATGAGGGAAAAAGGACAACGATCAAGCCTCACAGTGCATCCACCACTGACTGACTAACACATGCGTCGTCATCCCTTGATGGTGTAGAGATGGCATTGACGCCATACATGGTGATTTGTCTTCTCTCTCGAGTTTTCAAGTCAATTATGAATTTGTGGCTCAACTAAAATCCTCATTGGCAGTGGCGAATCCAAAAGTAAATTTCTGTGAGGGCGAACTTAGAAAGACTACGAAAAGGAACCAGAATGCTTACTAATGATTTCTATCTGTTTGGGCGTAACCTTCATGTATCATATAATTGTGACAAGCAAACAACGGCTACCATACATGAAAGAACCTATAAATATTATTTTACTAGGGGCATTAGTCCCCTCTTGCCCCTACCTAGGTCTGCCAGTACTTATTGGTTACTTTAAAGACCCATCTTTCGTTATGCAAAGCCTACTTTTAGCTAAATTAAGGTTGAGACCATCTTATGCAAAGGACACATGAGTTCTTATATAATACCAAGGGATTGAGTGGACTGATTAAACCAAGTTGCAGTTCGTTTTGATGTTTTATAATGTTAGTTGACGCGTAGATAAGCTAGTCACGTGTCGCGCTATCGTCCACTCATAACTGCTACTTATGATAAACTCTTGGTCCAGATCATATGGCTACGGGTTCACTACCCAGATCATCCCATTCAGTCAATTCGACTTGATAATGCTGGAGAGTTTAACATCGAAGACTTTCGATGGCTATTGCATATCAATGGGGATTGATGTTGGGCATTTTATTCTCATGTACACACTTAAATGGTTGCCACCATTAAATGACTACGATGATAGCCCAGATATTGGTAATGAACACCAATATTTCTTCTTGAGGTTATGCAATATCGCATGCAGCTATGCTAATTCATCTACGACCCATCATCACTCATCTTTCTTTGCGTTACAGCTAGTGACTGGGTGCGAGTCTGATATCTCGTACTTACGCATATTTGAATGCGCAGTTTATGTGCCAATTGCACCGCCATAGTCCATTAAAATGAGTTATTAGCAATGAATACATATATCTGTTTGTGTGTGTGTTAGATATAAATCTCTAAGTATAAGTCCGTTATGTAGAACCTTTGGCAGCCGATCTCTTTACCACTAGATTTACGGACTATACTTTGATGAGACAGTCTTTCTGTCTTTAGGGGGAGATTAGAACATCAATGTTCAACAGGAACGACATGAATTGTCATGGTCTGTCCTCACTATGTCTCATTTCAATCTCCTAAAAGTGACGAGATCACATATACCTACTGTAAACATGTGTGCGAGGATTTATGTCCCCTCAAGAGGACATGGCACCACCCAGAAGAGTGAGTGGCCCTAGGCACAATGCCATCGCCATGGATGGTGGCATGGTGACGCCACAAGGTTGCATAATGGTGTCAGAGGCAGTGGCTTCTGCAAGAGAGCGTAGGAGACCCACATGTTCAATGGATTCTAACCCTATGATGAGAGCGAGTTTGGCACAACCTGATCGATTGATCATCAATACTCAAAATCTGTCTCATGAGAATATTCTAGATTGTGATTATGTCAAAGAGACATCGTTGGGGGACGCCTCAATGTTAGAACCAATTCCTAAAAATATAGAGATCTCTACAAACTACATTAGTGTGCATAAGGATGTGGGATTATTGAGACCAATAACATCAAACCTTGCTCCGTTGAAAAATGGCAACGTAGAAAAAATTAGCTTAAATTGAAAGATACGATGCAGGTTGAATTGAATTCACTAATGAAGAGGAAAGATTTCATACCGGAGATGCTAATACCTTATAACATAAAACCTGTTGAGTGTTGACATAAATAAGTCTTTGTTAGAAAGCCTGATGAGAAAAAAGAGATTATAGACTCACCTCATAGCGAAGGTTTCTCACAACATCCTGGAATCAATTATGAGGAGACATATTCTCTCGTAATGGATGTCATTACACTCGACTACTTTGTTAGTTTGGTAGTTTCTAAATAACTGAACGTGCAACTTACAAATATGGTCATTACGTATCTTTATGGGGATCTAGATACGAAAACATACATGAAGGTACCTGATGGACTTCATTTACCCAAATCAGGTGGCTCTAGACCATGGAGCGCATTTGCAAAGAGGATGCAACACTCACTAAGTGACTATTTGATTGGGAAAAGGATGTGATGAACTATGCCCGCTCGTTTTCATGGCAAGTTCCGGATTTGCAATTATTGCTGTTTATGTTGATGAACATAATTGGAACCCTTGATGAGTTAAGGAAAACCGTTAAACACCTGAAATCCGAGTTTGAGATGAAAGACCTTAGGAGAATACTGTATCAATGGATGCTTAGGCATAATGGTAACCTTCTTCACATGAGTAGCACATAGATTCATATCCTTAAGCACAGCCACGGCGCTGCTGTGGAATCGGAGATCTATCTAAATGACAGGACCAGCCCTGGAATTTCACCCTGAAACCCGAGATGGCCCTGTAGGGCCCATTTTTGAAGAAAATTCAGCAAAACATACCCTAAAATTGGATAACCCTAATTTGAAAAGAAGTAAAACTACACTTCTAAGCAACCATCTTTATACTCCTGGAGCCACCATGCTCTCCGAGTACCATTAACTCCACTTTCACAATAAACACATCTCATCATAATAAAACTAACCTTACAGGTTATCAGAGCACTCTAGAATACAAGTAAAGAGGATGAAGGATTGATAGATCTTACATTGCGGAAACAGTGATAACTATGCCTTAACTCAATGTACGCACGATCTCAACTAATCTAACCTGCACACAAGGCATTTTGAAACCAAAGGGCTCAGGGAAAGTAATTGAAAAACACTTAGCGTGAGTGGACAAAAATAAATAAATAAATAGAATAATTTAAATTAAATAAATTTTGATACTTTCCCACAAATGCATTATTTCCAAAATCTTAATCCATGCAATATTTATAAAACATATTTCTTGCTAAACGAAATGTTTGTGAAAACATTTTAGCCTTGTTGGTTAAAAGAAATTGAACTAGCCTCACTAGTCAAGTCATAGCAGAATATGGGGAAGAAGAAATCATCAAACAATGAAAGAGCTTCCCAAGCTCTATCCTCAACTCTGACCCACAAACACAAAGTAAGTGAGGAGGAGTCTCGACTGCAACTCATGTGAGGACAAGAACTAAAAATAAGGCAACCCAAGTATGTTGAAAAAAAAAAACATTCGAAAAACCAGTAAATCCATAAATCCATAAGACTTCCCCAATTTTTCACAAGAAAATAAATGTATTCCAATAACGTGGTTTCGCACGCCAAAATATTCTTAAGTCGATAGCCAAGTAGTCGGGATTAAAGTAGATTCGTAAACAATAACCCAAAATCGAAATCATCACTAAAGCATTCCCAATACCAAAATCGAAAGCCAATAAAAAATCAATGAATATAATTCCATTGAAATTTCGAAAATCTTTCAGGAACCTCAATAACACCACATATAATCAATTCCGAAAATCACATAGGAACTAAAATAATATGCTTGACAAAATAATATGATAATTAAATAAAGCATTAATTTAAGAAATACACGCATGCATCATCATTTAAAACAAAAGTTCACTCACAGTATTATTTAGATGACCATGCATACGAGTTTCTTCATCAAGTAGTAGCTCGGCACATCGTCCTGTACACCATTATATTTCGTAAACTACTATTCAAAAATTAAATTAAATACGAGTCTAAAATGAAATCCGAAATCCCCTTGTACCAACGTCTCCAATTCTTCTCGCATTCAACCCAAACTTCACCACTAACATCAATTCGTTAATTTAAAGGTTCTAGGGCAGAACCGAGAGAAATCCGATGGTCGGATACTTGTAAATCGATAATTAAAATATCAAACTTTGAAAATTCAAAATCAATATTAAACTTCTCTCATTTCCACCAAAAATCATATCAACATATTCTACAACTCACAATTTAATTATCTACCACAAAGTCAGAAAATACCTTGAATGGCTGGAAATCAACCTAAAATCAAAAACTTCGGTGAAGCTACTGTTCACCTTGGGTTGGCTTTGCTCTGGTGAAATTCGTGCAACAATATCACCATGGATCGAAAGAGAAAACTCCCATGCGCACTGCAAGACCAGCTTCGTTGCCGATAGTGGCCGAAATCGAAAAAAATCGCCTGAAAAAACCCAATCTGCTACAGTAATTTCTTAGCTTCGATTCTCTCTTATCCGGCCAAATTGATGTAACCCACTACTATAGTCTTGTGAAGGAGGTGAAGAAGGTTCTAACAAGACCAGTGACACGCCAATTGGTGGTCGGAAGAAGTAGAAATGCAGGAAAAAGCAGAAAAAGCATAAGAAACAGTACCGCAATCCTCTTCTTCTCCTTACTGCACATTCCACAGTCCAAAATAAATCATCAGACCACCATATAATTGAAGAGGAGGAAGAGAGCTTTTCAAAGGTGCCTACTACCTAATACGTCAAACTCCGCCGCTGTATGGGGGAGATATGGTTGGAAAATTATGAAGAGGTCGGGTCAGGGTCAAGGGGAGGAGAGAGAGAGTGTCAGTAAGTTTCCGAATAAGTAACTCAGTCATTTTATAGAAAATGATCATGAACAGTAACTTTAGTTTTTCGCTTATAACTATCGCATATGAACTCTGATTTTTAAATACCACATATGCACGCATTTGGTTTAACGTCCTCAACCACTTTCCTGAAGAAAGTTTTCTGAAATTTTGACTCAAACAAAAAGTCAACTTTTAGGCCCCCTAACAGGTTGAAACGGAGCCGAAAATGAAAATTACTATTGTTTACCATCCAGAAGACTAATAAAACGACAACTTGAGATTCGGGACGTAACACTTTAAATCCCTAGCAATCTTCCTCACAAGCCTCTGGAAGGGAAGCTTGCGGATGAGAAGCTCCATGCTCTTCTAGTACTATGGGTTGCCTTGCGGATGAGAAGCTTGCTGACTTATGGGTTGCCTTCGTCTCCAGCTATTTTCTCGGGGCCTTTCCTTTGGTGGACTTGTGAGCGGTCTGCTTGGTACGAGCCATTGTGAAGAAGAAGAAGAAGGATCAAGGTTAGGGTTTTGGGAATTCAGGGAATTAGGGAAGGAATTGTGGGTTGTATTTATACAGGGAGAAGCGGGAGGTTTGAAATATTTGGTGGGGGGAATAGTGAATATGGAGCGTTGATTTGGTTTTTTTTAGTTGGGCGGTTCAGATTCAGTTTGTTTTGCTCCACATGGAATTGTGAAAGCGGGGAGCTTTAGAAGTTGTAAATTTTAAAAGAAGTTTAGGTCCCGCGTTGGTTTTCCCACTCGAATCTATTTATATGAGGCCTTAAATACATTTAGGCCCAAATGTTTTTGCGATAACCCAAATGAAATGCTTTTTGGGATCATAGAAAACCCAAAATGCATATTCAATTGTTACCTTCGATCCTTTTTCTCAGAACTTTGGAAGATAGAGGCAAAAAAAATGACATATTAAGGTCTGAATTTAGGAAAGTGCTATAAAGTTAACCGGTTAGCTTTACTACGAAATTAATCGGGTTTCAGACTAACTTTTTAGTCACATATCGACATCTACCCGGTTTAAATTTTAGGTTCCAATGAGTGCATCACTTATGAAAATTTTCAGTCAAATTGATTATCATTTGGATACCAATTGGATCAAATCCATGGGCGAACCTGTTCAATCTGAACCTTTCGTGTTCATAATTAGTAAATCATGATTATGAATACCCAAACGATTGTTAATTTGACTGAAAATTTGCGGAAGTGATCTACTTATAGGAACATAAAAGCTGAATGGTGAATGTGCCAATATGTTACGGAAAAGTTGGTCTAAAACCCGGATAGCATCCTATTAAGAAGCTAACCAGCTAGCTTTAGAGCGCTACTGGTAAGTAGAGCTATTTACCTTTTTTATTATTTTGGAAAAATTAAAATTTAATAAATATGAAATGGAATATAGGCATAGGCACTAAAGACACCCCGACAAACAATTTCTTTGCATAATTCTTGAAAAAGCAGAAAACTGTTTAAGGAAAACTGAAATTGGGAGAGAATTGAGTCGTGCTTTCATTGATAATAGGGGCCTCTTTATATCGAGGATTACAAGACATAAAATCAGAGTTGTATAAGGAAAGATAATCATACAATTAATCGAATAGATAAATATTTTCGAGAATATCTCTAATTCAAAACCCTATTACAACTAGGTCAAGTAACCTAAAGTTTGGCTAGACACATATTCTGAATTTACTTGAACACTCCCCCTTATGTCGCCAGGCATTGCACGAAGAGGAAGAACAGACTGTTCGATTTGGTTCTTTACCACCAATGAAGTTACCAGAACATTCTAGAAGCTTCCAGCGAGGTAGTATGAGAATGCCCACTGTCAAGGAAGGGAGTTGATATACCCAGAAAATGGGCAAGGCAGTGGAAATGAGCTCTTCAAGGAAGAGAAAATTCTAGCGGAGGTTTAGAGAGGCTAGGCGAACCTTGGAAGTGCTGGACCAGGGGTTAATTAAACCAGCACAAACGGTAGGCCAGTGACCCACTTTCGGAGAGCCGCTATAGGACCCAGTGCGTTGGCACCTCACTGCTAAAATCACCGAGCACCTGCCGGAGAGCCGCTATAGGACCGCGGATGGGAAGCCCATAATAGGTCATAGCATCCTCTGGCAAATGGTCACGAGGTGTAGGACCCAGGCTCGCTTGATTTGCACCTTCACCAAAGCCTATCAGTTGATTTCTCTCCTCTCCAGTCTCACTCAGGCATTGAACGCCCATGTTGGTTCACCAAGTATAGGTGACGTTCTCGTTGATTTCATCTAGCTGATCGATAACAAAGGGTTTCTTAGGGGCCATTTCTGGGTCTGTTCGGAGATAGAAGTTAAAGTTCAAAAAAAGAGAGAGCCTGGTAAGAGTTTCACTTCTGGGTTTCTCCGCAAAAGCAAGACAGGAAGAAAAGTGGTCAAGAAGGTCTGACACTATTGTTGATTTGATGGAAGCAGAGGCGTCCAAATTTAAATAAGAGATTTTGTGAGGGAAACAATGTGGCCAAAATACGTTTTCACAGACAAAATACGTTTTCTTAGCCAAAAGGGTCGCCTGGTTTCATCATTACACCACTCTTCATTATTGGCCTCGTTTCCACCAAAGAGACGTGTCGCTTCAAGCCCCCTTCGATCACTTACAAGTTGCCACAAACCTGATCTCGAGGCTTAGGGGGCAATGTTTGAGCCCAAAAGTACTTTTGGCTAGATCCTAAGAATGGCCGATAGTGTGGGCCGATGCAGCGGCCCAGATAGGGAGCAGAAGCAAGCCCAGCGAGGGAATCAGGGTAGAATCCCCGCAGAGTCCCCACGGAGGCTCAGTGGAGTCCACGAACAGGAGTCCACATTGAGTAATCATTAGATTCCCTACCCACATGGAGGTCAGAGAATGTAGTACAGCTTAGCTCGCGGGGTAAGAAAGATGCTAGGCGTGCTATAGGATCCGATCACTTTTACAGAGGAATAGGAATATAGCATCATGACTCTATTAGTGCGCCATTAATACGGTATGCTCGCGGGGATAAGGCTAAACAACTATATCTCAACTGCCCACATCCAATAAAGAGTCAGTTTTGCTCCTATTTTAGCTATATCCAAATGAATTGTTTAATTAATCTGTGATATTCACTACGATTCCCAAGATAATTCTCCTGTAGATCAGATACCCTTAGTCAAGAATAGAATATTCCATACTTCTGAGGATTGGGAATTCACAGAAGAGCCTATATCCGAGGCTAGTATGAGAAAAAGAGGACGGCCAATTCTTCAACTAATCTCTAGGATTACCCAAGCCTCTCCGGAGCAACCAAACTTCTCTCTTACCGGTGACCACACTCCAGTCCCAGTCTCCTCAGGAGCCGACTGTCAGTGCTACCAAACTCCCGGTCAACGTACTTCAGTCCTAGTCTAATCGGGAGCTGACGGTAGTGCCGCGACCATAACGGTTACAGAACCAACCAAGCACGGGTAACGCCCTCGCAACCCAGCGAAGCTAAAGTCACGCTTTAGCAAGATCTCAATACTTCCTGGTGATTTCATTCTGCTCAATCTACAACATTGAGTATTGATTCTGTGATAAGAAGAAACTGCAGCAAATTTCTCACCACGAGGCACAAAGAATCCCGCGACAAGGTTGGTACTCTCCTCATCCTCAATCGCTCGAAAGAAGTCAGGTCAAGGGACACCCCCCGACGACCGCACCCAAATGGTGCTGGCACGCCTATGCAAGAAAAGAGATTGTTAGCCAGCTCCAGCCCAAGAACCCAGCATCAACAAAACCTTCCAAACACAGGTTGTTTTAGGATGGGGATAGACAATGCAGGCCAGTGTTGGCGGCGTTTTTGGTGTGTGATGGGTCAGAATCCATCATCTCTCTGTAAGGATAGAATAAGCTCATATCAATCATACATCTCAAGTATCGAATGTAACGCCCCAAACTACACCTTACTAGTTTGAACACGTCACAGTGACGCGTGCCTCTAAGACATGAACTGAATGTTCAATTTACATCCTAGAAACCTGCAAAGCATTTTTGTTTAACAAATTTAAGTAAAACACAACAGAAACATGTGAAAACGTTTGAGGTGAAATACTTTGAATTGTTAACTTAAACTAGTTCGTCTAGAACTTGATATGACGGATCTCTTGGAAAATAATGAAGCTCATGAGCTGAGAATTTAGCAAAGTTTCGATACAATACTAACTTTCAACAAGTTCTGGAAAACATAATTTCAAGTAAAGGTCGAGATAAAACCCGAAACCTGGTTCCCTTTACGACGGGTAAACACAATCATTTCCGCACACCTAGCTCCGTCCCATGAAATCTCATTACCAGTGCACAATACCTGCAGCCACACTGTTGTAGAGGAGAGCGTTTGTCCTCGCTGCTCAGTAAGGGCTTCACTCGAGTTAGGTTCAAAAACCAATGCCTAGAATAATAGTTTTAGGTACCTAGCATGTAAATGTACTGAAACTAATTTCTTTTGAAGAACGACAAACTTAAATATTTTTCAGACTCAAAAATCGATTCATGAAACTTAATTACCAATTCATGAAGTACAAATACATATGGCGCCAAGTAATACATGATGACCGGTCTCATAGACCCAATACACGATCTTACCTCAAATTAGTAAATAATTCGATAAGCGTAGCGAGAGCGTTCACTACCTAGTTACACACATGTACCGAGTCCATCATGACGATTGGAATACCTAAGCGACCAGTGTAACTAACCCAAGAAAGTCAGTGCCAACCTTCGGGCTCAAGCCATCACAATTCTCTCACGGTTTGGTTAGTATGCATTGCATTTTAAAATAACCAAGCCATTCAACTCATCATGCATCACTACTAAATTAAATATGAAAAACAACTAACCAAGTGAATCTCGAATCCCCTACCTGAATTCTGATGCTTAATAGTCATGTAGTCCGAGAGTCACGATCCTTCAGTTCCTTGGGTAACTGAAGTCCTAGATTCCGACATAATACTCGTTAATAACCCATTGGTCAAATGTCAAAGTTTCAACAATGAAATAATTGCCCGACCTACATATTCTGGTTTGACCAAGATTGACCAAGCTTAAAGCAATCACCACAAATTCGATAATTATCCCAATTATCGAATATTTATATTTTACCATTTATCATTCTTAGACTTTTCACCAATCATAACCATATCAAGATATTACTCAATTCGACACAATTTCCTTTTCAATTAGGTGCACCCAAAGAATTACTAAGGGCACCCAACATTAAACATAACCCACGACTAGTCTTCTGTTTAAATATCAAAGTCTCATGGTGTAGCTTAACCATGATAAACAAAACCATGATTATGCCATATTGATTTTGTTTCTGTCTAAAATACCATAGCATACCCTGCTTAATTTTCCATGACCAGTAGTCAACCTCACATGTCCAATTAACAACTACCTCACATGTCCAATTAACAATCAAGCTTGATTACCTTTAATTCTAATCAGAAAGCAACAACCCAATATCACTATTCAAAACTAACTTCCAAACTACCATCATAATAACAACGATTTGGCAAATTCAAACACGCCGGTTCATGTAATCAGAGAAATTGCATTTTCAATCGCATCAACCGGGGACACTTAGACTCCAACCAAAGCAACTGTAATTCACCCACGAACTCCAAAGCCTCGAATAAAATTTCAGCTCACCTTACTTACAGTAACAAGGAATGGACTTTAAAACTGTTGTCCTCACTTTACGACAAGAACACAGCAATTCTGGAGAAATTCCCTTCTCCTCAGTTTCTCCGTTCGAATCACTGTGAATGGTATTGATTTCGGGTTTTCTTGGGTTATTTCTGACTCGATTCTTATTGCTAGCGTGGGAACTGATGCTTGATACATTTGATACTCGATTCTTAGTACTTTCACGAACTCTGTAAATTAAATGTATCAAGCATCAGTTCCCACGCTAGCAATAAGAATCAAATCAGAAATAACCCAAGAAAACCCGAAATCAATACCATGCACAGTGATTCGAACGGAGACCGTAAACACCCCAATTCCAACTTCCCTAAAACATAATAGAATTCAAAATCTATCTACACTGGATCGTAAAGCTCAGAGAGGAGATTAGGTTTCATACCATGCATGGCTCAATCCCTCGCCGGAGTTATCGGACAATTCCCAGAAAGCTTGAGACTTCCGGCTCCGATTTGATTTCATTTGAGCTTGTCTGTGAAAACCCGAACCATAGGAGTGATCAAGACACCAAGACCGTTCGAACGCCAGTGTTCCGCCTCCGCATCACCGCCAAAATTTGCAGAGAACCCACCGAGATACTCATAGCTTTCGACCTTCGAATAATCGCCCTCCAACGTCAGATGGAGAAAGTAAGGCCATGTATCACACCATGCCGCACAGACGGTTCGATCTCTGTCGGTCCGCCGAGCCGAGGTTGCCGAAATGGACGAGACGATCGGGTCAGGTCGCTGCTTCGACGTGTAGTAGTGTCGGGTCGCGTTTCCTAAAGCTTCTAGGACTATCTCGATCGTTGATCTGTGGAGAAAGGGTATTTATACTCAAAGCTCCAATTTAATCCGAAGGCTGAGATTAAGCGGTGGATAGACCAATGGCTAGGATCGCATCGCATCGAATTTCCTTTTTCCTTAAAAATATTTTTAATATTTTCTAAACTTCTGAAATTCTTAAAACTTAGCTCAGGTGTTTGAAAAATTTCCCGAAAATAACCACAAACTTGTCGTCTTACGTGCTTCACTATCAAACCCTTAAATAAGATATGTAACCTCGTGAAAAATTTCAAAAAATATTCCCTAGCACTGTAATAATTAACAAGATAGCGACAAAATTCCCTAACGATCTCAATTTTGCTTAAAACATTTTTTTGGGGCTCACATCGAAAGATATCTTTTACACCAATCTAATGACATTGAATTGGCGCAAAACTATATTTAGCTAACAAGTTCACAACATATGAGATGTTCAGTCTTGTGCATTGAGATAAGTACAATAATGCGCCTATTGTACTCAAGCAGGTACCTTTGCCCTTAGCACATCTTCATCATGATCCTTCAGACGAAGATGATCCTTTTCATGATCAAGACTACGGACAATCATATGGATGCTTGAAGGCTTCACCTTGTCAAAAAACCTAAGCATCTATTAACACGATGCTCAAGTTCCAAACCAACAATTAATCGTGTTCTCCTAAGATCCTTCATGTCAAAATTCAGATTTCAAGTGTTCAGTAGTTTCGCTGTGGCAGTGAAAGAGGCACATAAATGGCTCACTCAAATATGCATAAGTATGAGATACTTGTACCCAATCACTAGTTGTAACGCATAGATAGATTGAGTGGCAGTGGGTGGTAGACGATTTAGTATAGCTGCATGCGATATTGCATCACCCCAAGCGAATGTAAGGAGATTGGCGTGCATTACCAATTCATGAGCTACCATCGTAGTCGTTTTCGCGAGACTATTTGGGTGTGTTCAGGGGAATATGATGTTCAACATCAGTCCCAATGCAATGACCATCAAAAGTCTTTGATATAAACTCTTTAGCATTGTCAATCTAATTGACTGAATAGGATAATCAGATGAATGAGCATATTATCAAATGATATGCGCTAGGAGTGTACTAATGCAGTATTTACAGGTGAACAATAGCACAACACGTGACCAACATGTTTGCATGTCAACTGACATCATGAAATATTTAAACATCCGCAAGTTGGTTAGATCAGTCCATAGAAACCCCATGGATTCTATGTAAAAACACAATGAGTATTTTCATATTCTTTGCACAGGACTGCCTCAGTCCTAATTTCCTTAAGGAATGAGATTTGTAAAATGAACTAGAGACCTTAGAAAAACCAGTGAGGATTTTGGTTGGGCCTGAGTATCAAAAACGTTATTTGAAGCAAAGTTGGTGATTGCAACGTCATCTAGGGTGCCATCATCATGATGGATGCCATCCATGGCATTATGGATAGGGACTGTGCTAGCCCTAGGCTGGTAGTAGACGACGGCGGTGACCTAGGCAGCAGCGGCAATTATACTTAGTCCAGGAATCAACCTTTGATTCGTGCTTCAATTTGCTCAAAAAAATAGATGTCCGCGTGAAGTCTTTCATAGATAGATCATCATATCATGACCTAGATGACCTATCCTGTCGTGACAAAGCCAACATGCATCTAAATCCAAGAGATCTTATCTCATGACTTTATTGGATTTAATAGCTCGGATAGTGACACATAATCCACTAAAGAGACACATAAACTTCTCTAAGATGCGCTTTTGTTGGCAATCATTAGAGCTATTGCAAAGGAATACATTTTTTTTCTCTACACGCGATTTCGCATGGAATCCATTGGCTATTCTCGATTTGCCCTAAAAGCGTAAAGATTTTCGGTGACAGTAATTAAGGTGCCATTTGGCAAAGGGAACTTGGGCTATTCCATGTCCTTGAACTAATACAGATGACCCAGCTATCGTTATTCATAAGCCAACGAAGTTACATCATTATCTCTTAACCATTGAGAGAATCTAATCCAAGCACTAGTTAATACGAAACAATGGTAGTCGTTTAACTTCTTTTGGTAACTCCGAAATAAATATGAGCAGGTAAGTAGAGAGATGTCGATGGAGCAAAACTTGCTTAAGTACCACTTATCTCAAAACCTTCCTAGACATCATACTCATTTTGGATGAGCCTATGTGAAAAAAAAAAAAAAAACTAAACTAATGGCATTTACTACGAAGTAGATGGCAATTGCCTATTACATCTCTTGAAAAATAAAGATTTAAATAGAATTGGCGATCTATTGATCCCAGCTAGATTTGAAGTTATCAATCCTTCAGTCTAGCTCATCTTCTTGATCTTCATGTTCCACATAGTGAGCTTCTCTTGCTTCACAATATGTTTTATAGGTTGTGACAATTTTTTCACGAGCTCTACAAATGTGTGCCTAATGACCGGACACTCCACATCGAGAACATACATCTATTTGCTCAGATTCCATTGATTGAGGTACTTTGAAAGCATGATAAGGGTGGTTGTTAACGTTAGTGGCGCCACTAATATAGCCAAAGCCGTTGCCTCCCTCTCTCTTTCCACGTTGACCTCTTCGGTCCTATTTTGGTGGTTTCCTTCATTAATAGAGCGATTATATGGATAAGAACGTCCAGAAGTATTCCCAAAATTAGGGTTTCGCTCTTGGCGCCCTCTCAGGGGGCGCGACTATAATTGGACTCCGGAATATGCTCCGTTTCCATGGATCTCGAATTACAATTCTTCATAAGGATGTTGTAATACTTTTTAGCGACATTCATATCTCCAATGAGCTCATGAGACCTTATGATCTATCTTGCAGTAACATCGATTCAATAGTTCTTAGCAACCATCAATGTAGAGATGGGGAAGGTAGAAAGAGTCTTCTCAATCAACATCGCATCTATGATATCTCACAAAATTCCATCAATGATTTAACGTGAAGTGCTTCCAAGTTATGTTCAAGAAATGTCTTGAAATCACAGAAAGCGGAGGCTATTGCATCTCACTTCGAGGTCAAGAAGCAGGGAGTCACGGACGTTGCTAAATATTTCTTCGAGTGAGACCCACAACCTTCTGGGGTCTTCTTCCTATGGGTATTCTTCACTTATATACTCATACTGGAGCGAATCATCCATATGACGTGTCATTAGGAGGATGGCTTTCGCATTATTTGCCTCTAAGGCTGCTCTATTTGATTCCAAAGGCTTGAGCTTGCTCAATAGTTAGCACGTCCTAGCTAGGCTCGAGAATCGTATCCAAAATTCTATCGGCCTTGAGACGCTGGCAGATATCATAAACCACTTGTGATATCCAAAACCAGTTGTTCCCAATAGAGTGAAGTCTAGTTTATTCATGTTACTCATCCTGAAAGTGAACAAGAAATTAGGGTTAGTTTTAGAGCGTAAAAAAGTACTACAAAAACATATAAAATTTCTGAGCGTGCCGCTTCCAAGAAATTCCATTCCAAGAGGGATTGAATTAAATCGAAGCAATGATGCATTTGTGGTCGATCATAACTTCTCAAGAAACTCTAAGTTTGCAGGACTCTACAAGCTCTAAGCTTGGAGTGATCACGAACCCCCACAGTTTGGCTTTTTGGTCTCCCCTATGAAGAAGAAAGGGGGAGTAGAAAAAAAAAGTTTGTAAGTCCCCGAGAAAGGAAGAGAAAGACAATAAAAAAATTTCAAAAAACGGGAACTAAGAGAACCTTTAAAAGACACCTCAAAAAGTGTAAAAATTTGTCTGAAAAAGTTGCTAGAAAGTCGCTGAAAATAGGTGGTTGGCGGTGCCCAGAACTAAGCTGGCGGTGGCTGCAGGAGAGGCTAGTCTGGCGGTGCAGGGCTGCGAGTGGGGGGTTTGGCGAGACTGCTGCAGGACTTGTGCGAGGGGTAGGCGAGGGCTTATGCGGCTGGTGCGCAATCTGTCGATAGGTGTCGGCAGGTGCTCGGTAGGCTCTCGGTAAGCTCTCTGCAGGCTTCGATAGGCACTCAGCAGGCTCGACATGTGCTCGCAGGCTCCTCGGCAGATGTGCACAGGCACTAGGCAGATGCTCAACAGATGTGCACAGGTACTCGGCAGGGGTGTCACGCCCCGAATTTCGAATAAAAATATTCGAATTTGAAACACGAAAACTTAACCAACTTCCCGAAATTACATAGAGACTTTTTCAAATAAATCCGAGCAACAATAAAACGTCAACAAAGACTCGATCACTTAAGTTGAATATCACATCAACAAATGTTACAAAACTTGAGAGAACTAATATACAAATATACACGCTCGCTAGGAGGATACCAAAAATAGGTTCTGAACCTAACACTCCTGCACGCCTTGTCTCGATCTCAACCCTGGTGGTCCTGACCTGCAGGAATAACAGTTACACCATAGAATAGTGCACCTGGATTACAAACAACAAGTCGGTAAGCTTGTGAAGCTCGTATGAGTAAACTCAAATAACCACGATTGTATTCACAATTAAACTAAAATAAAACAATAATCCGTGCATGTATTTTAGTTTAGGAGATTACAATTAAATCAAACAATAGAATTCATGGAAATCTCAATCTCACTTAAATGCAAAAGAAAGAACTTCATAAACCTTCTCCAAAACTACTACAGACTAGAGCTCTAACTGTATCGTAACCAGTCCCCTTGGCTAAGGTGCAAGCATCTGATATTGTATCGTAACCTGCCCCCGGCCAAGGTGCAAGCATCCGATATTGTATCGTAACCTGCTCCCCTGGCCAAGATGCAAGCATCCGATATCATTACACCTAGGTTTACCACTGTAACCTTCGGACTTCAGACCTTTCGGCCCTTAGAACAAATCTAGGTTACCACTATAATCTTCGAATTTCCGACCACTTGGCCCTCAGAACAAGACATTCAAAGAAATCCTACACGACTCACAAATGTCACATCACAACTTCAAATCACTCTTTCAACAATATAATCATCAATTATATATATCACAATGCCACACCATCTAGATATATATATATATATAGTTCACGTAAATATATATATATATATATATATATATATATACTCAGTCATTCACGCAGAAATGACCACTAATATCAACTATAGTTCATACACATTAAAACCAAGAAATTCATTTTATACTTAAATTCATTTTTGTTACCAGTGAACTATGGTCCTATGAACCGTAGTCGATCAAGTTCATATCATTTGAAAACAAATCTTTATTTGTATAAAACAATTTCACGATTTAGAAATAAAACGTACGAAAAGTAATTCGGTTTGTAAATGAACCACGTGAGATTTACTCACCTCTAGCTCCTGCTGCGTCTTCTTACCACAGATAAGAACTCAAATACGCTCCGTCAATCACCTAAATACATTACGATCTTAACTTAGTCCACAAATAAAAAACGATTATATTCCGAACTCCCATTTGCCCTAAAATTCCTAAAGTAATCTCGATTGAGGTGAAACTTCATCCGAGACCATTCAAGGTTCCCGAAATCCTTATACGATTAATCAATCAAAATTTGAAGCAAATTCGACAGTCAGATCCTTGCAGATCGTAAACAGAAGCTAACGCGTAAAACCGAACCCCTAGCATGCATCAACTTTCTCCAAAATGACCTTATGATATATCAAAACGACCGTATCAATGTGTAGATGAATAATATGAAAACATAACACAAAAATAAGGCCGAACGCACTGCCATATGCCACCACAAGCGGCGGGTCAGCGGACGGTCAACGGTGGCGGTCAACGCCTGGTCAACCACCTCCGATGCAAAAGTCGTCAACTACAAACTTGTTCAAAATGAAGCGATGGTCAACTTTCATACCTAAAGCTAAGCGAGATTCGTTCTAGATCAATCTTGGAAGTCAAATTAATCTCGGCCCGCTGATCAGATTGCAGATTCAACATAGGACGTCAATTTTCAATGCTTGATCTTTTGCTCTACACTTCAAATCGTGATGTAAGGTTTATATGGGGATGATCAGGAGGAAGCGATGATCCAAAAGATGCCAACCAATCGCTGAGAAGTTGCCAGAAAAGCAGAAATCCTGTCGAGTCTCGTTGCGTGGCTTAGGCAGCCTTCGATCTCTGTTTGGGGCAGCGGCGGGGTGAGATGATGCCACAGGGCGGCTGGGCTCCGCGAGGAGTGCCGGTCTGGCAAGGGTTCGGAGTCGACGGCGGTCGAGAGGTGCCGGTTCAAGCCGGTTTGGATCACTCAGGTCGTACGGATAGGGAGGAGAGAGAACGAAGAGTTTGGGGGAGGAAAATGAGATTTTTGAAACTTTTGGGATTTATGAAAAAATCTGAAATTTTCTTATATTTATAGAATTTTCTCAATTTTCTATCGCTCATAACTTCTTCATATGAACTCTGATTTTTGCGTTCCGCATGTCCACGACCTCTTATCGACGCGTTCTACAACTTTCGTGAAGGAAGGTTTTGCAAAATCCTTATGTCTTATGTATAAAAAGTCAACTTCGTAACCCTGCCCCCCCCCCCCAAAATGTGCATTTCGAATTAATTAGTCACCCGAAAATAATTTCACTCCACCCTCGAACCACGAAATTGTACTAACGAACACTTTATTAATTCTCAGAAATTCTAAGAAATTAATAACGAATTTTTCGAGGTATTACAAGGGGTATGCAGGGGGTCTCAGCAAGGTTGCGCATGCTTCTCAGCAGCGTTGCGCAAGGTCTCGGCAGCGTCTGCACAGGCGCTTGGCAGGTCTAGGCAAGGTTGGGCAAGGGGTCTCAACAGGGCTGGCGAGGCTAACTGATCTGGTTCAGTATATTTCGATGGTCAGTTCATGTAGATTTCGAGCTGTTTTGGGGGTGGCGACGCCAGTTTTGGGATTATGGGGCTTTAATAAATGTGGAAGTGGTTGTTAGGGATTGAAGGGTACGAAAATACCGTTTCAGAGTTAGGGCTTCGTGTTGATAACGTGTTTAAGGAAAACTGAAATTAGAAGAAAATTGAGTCGTGTTTTCATTGATAATTGGGGACTCTTTATAAAGAGGATTACAAGACATAAAATCAGAATTGTACAAGGAAAGATAATCGTACAATTAATTGGATATCTATGAATATCTTCGAGAATATCTCTAATTCAAAACTCTATTATAACTAGGTCAAGTAACATAGAATTTGGGCTAGACACATATTCTGGATTTACTTGAACAAAAATTTATTTATTTACATCCTGCATGGTTGATTAAAAATCAAATTAACTTAATGGTGTCACATGTCATACTTAATGTAGTCTATTTTTGTGACAATAGGTTATGTCATTTTCTGACAAATGCCGGATCGATTCATACAAACAAGAAGGGCTTGTAGATAATATATGAAGGTAAGCTTAGGTCTTGATCCGCGCATGAGATCATTTTCATTTAAACTTCCTCCAAGGCTCTTGGTGTTTCATATTTTTCAAAGCAAGCGTCTTCAAATGCTGTACGCACCAACTACAGCTTGAAGTACTTCAAAAAACGCAGCTTCCAATTAAGAAGTTGTGTGTGTGTGTGTATAACATTGAAAAAGACTTCTTAACCATAAAGCACGCACATTGGTAAAGCATGCCCAGTTTAAACTTAAATCTTGATGAACTCTGATGACCAGGTCGAGCCTTACCAGGATCAATTCAAAGGCAAAATATTCAATTAGGTAGAAACTGATGAAAAGTCTCCAAGTTAGAGTCTCAGTGGTAAAACCATTAACGTAAGACGGTTTGTCAACCTAGCTATACTATATATCAATGCGCATGGGCCGGGATTGATTATTTAAACTTAGACTAGTTTGATGGACCGGCCCTGAGTTTTCAGGGACTCCAATGGAAAGGGGGGAAAAGGAAAGAGGGAAAAGAAAAAAAAATACTTCCGGGTCACAAAAAATTAAAAACGTAGCATAATTACCAGCTTTAGCACAAATTTCCTATTATGTTGCCGCCGGATCTATAATAAATCCAGCGACACTTAGTCTCACCCTGTCACTAGGCATCTAGCGTAGCGACCACTTTACAAATTAAGGAACTCGCCTCCTACGAGAGCAGACAAGACACTTTATGTGCATATACAGACACAAAGCTCGACTAATTCAACACATAAAGTCTAGTGACTTATCATTCGTAATAAGAGAACACAAGGCAAACAAAATAAATAATTATAAATAAAATAAAATCTGAGATAGGACCCACTATGTGAACCCAACCCAGAACTCTAGGGTAGATCGGGCGCAAAGGCAGAATCCGAGCCCAAACCAAATCAATAAGTGGATCGTTTCCAATCCTCCCGGCCCAAGAAAGCTGTTGCATCGTGCCGCCACCAATCCTGCCTCCCCTCCACTGGTGCCAGGTCACCGTCGTCCTCTAACCATTGGAAGGACGCGCTAACCAATACGATGGCCACCCAACACCAACCGAAAAAAAGAAGCTCGCCATCTGTCCAAGCACCACCGTCAAACAGGCTAACAAGCCTTCAATCCCTATCAACCAACCTTTGATCTACTCCAGCCGGCCATATAACCTGCCCTGCTAACCACTCACAGCAACCAAACGCATATCTAACCCATTCACAATCCGATCTCACTCCAATCTCAGCCCACCACCACGATGCTACCACTCCCTCCAACTGTAAAAGAAGAACAAACCCACATCCGGATCCTAGCTCTCGAGCTTGAGACACGCCCTCAAAACATGACACTTGTCCAACTGCATACATCGTGCGCCGGCTAGGCCAGAAGCCATCACCAACACCGCGGCGCAGCCGGACAAGAACAAAGGCAGACAACAGCGTTCTCTAGGTTTTCAGCGCGTTCTCTAGGTTTTTAGATGTTGTTGTTTCCGGATTTTCTTATGTAAGTTCTGTTAGACTATGGCATGTTGTTCATGTCTTGATTACTATTGCAATGAATTCCTATTCAAAAAAAAAATTTAATCCTCACTAATATATTCACTTCTCAAGGAATCCTCAAATTCTTTGAAGATGGTAGATAGACGAATTCATAAATTCATAGGTCATAGTTATTAATTATTATCAAGGATTGAAATATCTGTAATATTTCTGAGATATATCTCCTGATATCTCCCTTTTTAGATGGGCCGATATATCTTAGGGTGTTAATATCTTATCTTCTACTGTTTCCTCTGAAATTTCTCCGACATCGTCAAATATCCCGGATAAAGTGAAGAATTTTAGGAGATATTCCCGATAAAGAGAAGAAATATATGTAAAATATGAAAGAAAAAAAAATAGAAAAGATTATGTAATTCTCTAAATGCAAATCTGGGTGAGGAGAAATCCCCTCAAGGACTCATGGTGAATCCAGTGAAGAGAAATACTCTTAAGGAGCGTTTTAGTGTAAGAAGTAATTTTTCAAATGCAAATCTGTGTGATGAGAGATCTCCTCAAAGCGAATACGGATGAGAAGAAATCTCCTCAAAGTGAATTTGGATGAAGATTATTCCCTTCGAGGAAATTCCAAGTGAGGATTGGAATTCAAGTAAGGAGAAATTCTCTGAAGACGAATCTGAACAAGGAATATTCATGATAAAACAATTTTAGAAAGCAACTCATTCACTTCACCTTTCAACTTTCTCAATTGTATGGGATTGGCCTAAATTATATTAATGTTTTAGACAAATAGAACGGACTATTGTGTTATTATCCCCTTATAGGGGAAACAGTCGGTAGCTCTAAGAAGATCTATAGTTATAATGTTCATCACTATAGTTCGTAGTATATAGGTCATGTCTTGATCTGATTATTGCATTTTCATAGACCAACGAGCAGCTTTTCAACCACCTAGAATCTGGTTTTGGATGTAAAAAAAATTGACATTCATATGTATTTATATATAATTTCAACAAATTGACTCTTTTAAAAACAATATATTTTCTCCTATATCCCAATATATCTCTAATATTTCCAATATCTCTCTTTTCCAAGTTTTGATACATATGTAGATACAAATATTTTAATCCTTAAGTATTATTAATGTCACGCTTCAATCCATCACCCATAGACTTCAATTTGTCCCTGACTTCGATCTTCGATTCATCGTCAGGCTCCGCTTAGACTAAGGAATTCAATTTCTTTGTGGAATTGGACTTCACACACAACAATCTTGAACAAAAGCCCTACTTAAGAATTGAAATATCTGCGATTTTTTCGATATATCCCCTGATATCTCCCTTTTTAGATGGACCGATATATCTTAGGGGGTTCATATCTTATCTTCTACTGTTTCCTTCGAAATTTCTCTGACATCGTCAAATATCCCCAATAAAGTGAAGAATTTTAGAACATATCCCCGATAAAGCGAATAAACATATGTAAAATATGGAAAAAAAAATTATATGATTCTCTAAATGCAAATCTGTGTGAAGAGAAATCTCATTAAGAAAAATCTGGGTGTGGAGAAATCTTCTCAAGGTGAATCCAGTGAAGAGAAATACTCTCAAGGCACCATTTTGTGTAAGAAGTAATTCTCCAAATGCAAATCTATGTGAGGAGAGATCTCCTCAAGACGAATATGGATGAGAAGAAATCTCCTCAAAGCAAATTTGGATGAAGAGTAATCCTTTCGAGGAAAATCCAAGCAAGGAGTGGAATTCAAATTCTCTGAAGACGAATCTGAACAAGGAAAATTCATGGTAAAACAATTTTAAAAAGCAACTCATTCACTTCACCTTTCAACTTTCTCAATTGTATGGGATTGGCCTAAATTATATTAAATTTTCAGACAAATAGAACGAACTATTGTGTTATTATCCTCTTATAAGGGAAACAGTCAGCAACTCTAAGGAGATCTATATGTATCATGTTCATCACTACAGTTCGTATTATATCGGTCGCATGTTTTGGTATAATTATTGTATTTTGGTAAACCAGCAAGCGGCTTTTCAACCACCTAGAGTCTAGTTTTAGATGTAAAAAAAGTTGACATTCATATGTATTTATATATAATTCCAATAAATTGACTCTTTTAAAAACAATATATTTTCTCCTATATCCCGATATATCTCTGATATTTCTGATATCTTTCTTCTTCAATTTTTGATAGATATGTAGATACAAATATTTTAATCCTTAGGTATTATTAATGTCACGCTTCAATCCATCATCCATAGACTTCAATTTGTCCCCAACTTCAATCTTCAATTCATCGTCAAGCTCCTCTTAGACCAAGCAATTCAATTCCTTTTGTGGAATTGGACTTCACACACAACAATCTTGAACGAAAACCCTACTTTGACGGTGGAATCAAAGTTATTCCTTGCCTTTTTGAAGAGAGAGAGTCTATCCACACAATACAATTCAATCACAGTAGTGACAGACTGAAAGTACCTTTTTTGTTTCTTTTCTTTTCTTTTCTTTTCTTTCTGATGCACCTTTATTCATTCCTGGTGTTAAAGATATTTTGAAAAAAAAAAAAAACACGCATGTTTTAGAGAAACAATAATTGAGAGAAATTTGCTGTGTATTCTCATTGATAATAGGGGCCTCTTCATATAGAGGATTACAATGCATAGAATCCAAATCTAGATCCTTCTAATGTAACCCTATTACCACTAGATCAAGTAACCTAGAGTTTGGGCCAAACACAAATTAGAGATTTACTTGAACACTCCCCCTTGTGTTGCACAAACGCAGTGCTTCTCTTGTTGCCTCGCTAAAAACCTTACCGAGTAACAAAAACCCAGTGGGACAAAAATAACCTCGGTCGAATGGGAAAAAGAGCACAACACACCCTTCACGTTTCGAGACTATACATGTAGACATCTCCCCCTGATGACTACGGTCATGGGGATTCGGATAACTTCCGCAAACGATGCTACTAACATGTTTCTTAAAAGTGAAATTTAGGCAATGACTTAGTAAGCAAGTCTGCCACACTATCCTCAGATCAAACCTAGTTCACTTTGATCTTGAGGAGAGTCTATTGTTACTAATTATCCTTGGTGTTGTCGCTTTCGGTGTAGCCTTTCTTTATTTGTTCAAAACAAGTAGCATATCCTAAATTCTTGTAGGCTCATCGGTGGTAGACTTCAAACTACAATTTTTGAACATGTGTAATTATGGATCCAATCTATATACATTCACGAACCACATCGTGAAGAGCAATAATCTTTGCATTGTTCAAAGATATAGTGATTACGGTCTATTCTGTAGACCTTTAAGATATCACGGTCTTTACCCAAGGTGAACACTTAACCAGTTTGGCAATGACCTTTGTATGGGTCAGAGAGATACCCTATATCAGCAAAACCTTCCAAAACACATGTTGTTCTGGGATAGGGATAGAGGACGCAGGCCAGTGTTGGTGGCGTTCCTGGTGTGTGATGAGTCCGAATCCATCATCTCTCTGTAGGGATAGAACAAGTCCATATCAATCATACATCTTAAGTATCGAAGGATATCTTTTACACCAATCCAATGGTGTCGCGTTAGCGCAAAGCTATATCTAGCTAACAAGTTCACAACATATGAGATGTCTGGTCTTATGCATGAAGCTAAGTATAATAATGCGGCTATTGTACTTATGTAGGGCACTTCCATCTCTAGCACATCTTCATCATCATCCTTAGGACGAAGAGGATCCTTTTAAGGATGAAAACTATGGACGATCATGGAGGTGGTTGAAGGCTTGATCTTGTCAAAACGCCTAAGCATCTTTCAACACGATGCTCAAATTCCAAACCGAGACATAATTGTGTTCTCCCAAAATCCTTCACCTCAAACTTGGATTTCAAGTGTTCAGCGGTTTCCCTTAACTCTTTAAGGGTTTCCAATGAAGATCATGTCCAACATGAACTGTGATAGAATCCGAAACTTGTTATGAAAACGCATGGACATATACCTTTCCAATCAAGTAGTAACTTTAGTGAGCGTTTAAACCTTATTGTAAACGCGCTATGTGGTCTAGAGCCACTTGACTTAGGTAAATGAAGTCGACCATGAACCTTTATGTATATTATGTGTCTAGATCCCTACAAAGATACTTAGTGACCACATTTGTAAGCTGCATGTTCAGTTATTCGGAAACTACCAAACTGACAGGGTAGTGGAGTGCAATAACATCCATTACGAGAGAATATGTCTCATCGGAATCGATTCCATGGCGTTTTGTGAGAAGTCTTGCGCTATAAGGCGAGATTACCATATCTTTTTCTCATCACGCTTTATAACGAAGACCCATTAGTTAATAGGTTTTATGTTAGGAGTTGTTGGCATTAAGGCTCAAAGACCTTCCTCTTCGTTAGAGAATCCAACTTAACCAAAATCGCATCTTTCCATTTAGGCCAAATCTCTCTACGTTGGCATTCATTCATTAACGAAGTGTGGTTCGATATCACCTGACTCAATAAACTCATGCGTAACGAAATGCGTGACTACATCATCAATTATGATGGAGTTTCTATCTCACATCTCATGTACACTAGTGTAATTTTCATAGAGCTCTATATTCTCAAAATCAATTTTGATGCTGAGGCGTCCCCCAATGATAACCATAACCCGGAAGATTCTCATGAGACGGATTTTAAGTGTCGGTGATCTAAGGATTGGGTTATGCCAAAGTATCCTTCCAACCCACGGACCTCCCATGCATCCTAGCTAGGGCCATGGCCAGTAACGTTAGAGTGCCACTCTATATGGCGTTGACTCGCTGCTTACTTCTGTGTAGGGTGGCACTACGTCCTCTCGTAGGGACGTCCTTCCTTACAGGCATATTTGCAGCAAATGTGTGTGATCTCTTCACTTTAACAGAGATCGAGATGAGACACAGTGGGGACAGATCACGACAATTCCTGTCGTTCCTACTGAATATTCGTGTTCTTATCTCCCCCTAACGACGGGAAGACTGTCTCATCAAAGTGACATTCACAAATCTAGCGGTAAAGAGATCGCCTTGCAAGGGCATTAAGTGGCGGACAATAGTTGGAGTCTCAAATCTAACGTAGTTGCCCATTCGTCTATAAGGACCTATCATATTGCACTGTGGCGGCACAATCGGCACATAAATGACTCACTTAAATGTGCTTAAGTATGAAATATTTGTACCCAGTCACTAGCTGTAACGCAGAGATACATTGAGTTTCAGTAGGTCGTAGACGAATTAGCATAGCTGCATGAAATATTGCATTACCCCAAGCGGATATAAGGAGATTGATGTGCATTACCAATGTCTCGACTACCATCGTAGTCATTTCCACAAGACCATTTTGGTGTGTTCATGGGAATATGATGTCCAACATCAGTCCCAATGCAATAACCATCGAAAGTCTTCGACGCAAACTCTCTAGCATTGTCAAATCCAATTGACTGAATAGGATAATCCGGGGAGTGAGCCCATTTGTTATATGGTATATGCTAGGAGCGTAGTATAAGCAGCATTTACAGTGGACAATGGCACCACACGTGACCAGCGTGTTTGCGTGTCAACCAACATCATGAGATATTTAAATGTCCGCAAGTTGGTTGAGTCAGGTCCACAGAATCCCCACGGATTATATGTAAGAATAGAATGAGTATATTCATTTCCTTTGCATAGGATGGTCTTAGTCTTAATTTCCCTAAGGAACGGGCTATGTAAAATGAGCGAGAGGTTTAGAAGTAACCAATGAGTATTTTGGTTGGGCATAACGCGATTTGAAGCAAAGTTGGTGACTGTAGCATCACCTGGGGCACCATCACTATGATGGATGTCATCCATGGCATCATAGATAGGGACTATGACAACCTTAGGCTGGTGGTGGACGGCAGCGGTGCCAGAGGCAGCGACGACGGTCACCCTTAGTCCAGGAATCAACTTTCGATTCATGCTTTGTTTCGCTCGAGAGAAAAGATGTCTATGTGAAGTCTTTTGTAGACAGATCATCATATCATGACTAGGATGACATATCATGTCGTGACAAAGCTAATATGTGTCTAAATCCAAGAGATCTTCTCTCATAACTTTTATTAGATTAATAGCTCAAATAGTGACATAGAGTCCACTAGAGAGACACATAAACTTCTCTAAGATGCGCCTTTGTTTGCAATCATTAGAGACATTGCAAAGAAACTCATTTTCATTTTCTACATGCATTTTTGCATGGAATCCGTTGACTATTCATATGTGCGATTTGCCCTAGAAGCGTAGAGAGCTTCTGTGACAATAATCAATGTGCCATTTGGCAAGGGAAACTTAGGCTATTCCATGTCCTTGAATTAATATTGATGGCCTAGCCATCGTAGTCACAAATAATATGCTCAGAATCAAATTGAGTCATAATGAAAAGAACTCGAATTTTTTTTTATTCATAAGCCAACAAAGTTACATCATTGTCTCTTTGACCAAAGAAAATCTAATCCAAAATGCTCGCTAATGCAAAACAATTATAGTCGTCTAACTTCTTTCGGTAACTCCAAAATAAATGTGACCAGGTAACTAGAGAGATATCGGTGGAGCAAGGCTCGCTTAAGTACCACTAATCTCAGAACCTTCCTAGACATCACACTTACTTTGGGTGAGCCTACTTTGAAGAGAGACTAAACTATTGGCATCCACTACAAAAATATATGGCAATTGCCTATTACTTCTCTTGGAAAAATAAAGACTTAAGCAGAATTAACTATCTATTGATCCTAGCCAGATTTGCAATCTTTAACTCTTCACTCTAGATCATCTTCTTGATCTTTTTGTTCCACATAGTAAGCTTCTCTTGCTTCACAATATGCTTTGTAGGCAGTGACAATATTTCCACAAGCTTTACAAATGTGTGCCCAATGACCGGACAATCCATATCGGGAACAATCATCTCTGTACTGAGACTCCATTAATTGACGCACTTTGAAAGCGTCATTAGGATGGCTCTTAGTGTTGGTGGCGCCACCAACATGGCTAGAGGCGTTGCCTCTCTCTCTTTCCACATTGACCTCTTTGGTTCCGTGTTCACCTATTTTGGCGGTTACCTTCCTCATTAGAGCAATAATATGGACCAGAACGTCCAGGATTCTTCCTAGATTTAGGGTTTCGCTCTTGGCTCCCTCCCTTAGGGGCGCCACTGTAATTGGACTTCGGAATATACTCTATTCCCACGGGTCTTGAATTATAGTTCTTCACAAGAATGTTGTCATGCTTTTCAATAACATTCATAGCTCCAATGAGCTCATTAAGCCTTGTGATCCATCCTGTAGTAACATCTATTCGATAGTTCTGTGCAACCATTAAAGCAGAAATGGGAAAGCTAGAAAGAGTCTTCTCAATCAACATCGCATCTGTGATATCTTTTCTAAAGAATTCCATTAAGGATTTAATGCGAAGTGCTTCCGAGTTGTAATCTATAACTGACTTGAAATCACAGAAGCAGAGGCTATGCCATCTCACTTCTAGTTCAGGAAGCAAGGAGTTACGGACGTTGCCAAATCTTTTTTCAAGTAAGACCTACAACCTTCTGGGGTCTTCTTCATTCATATGACAAGTCATTAGGATGATGGGTTTCACCTTATTTGCCTCTAAGGCTGCTCTATTTGCTTCCAAAACTTGAGCTTGCTCAACAATTGGCACGTCTTGGCTAGACTCGAGAATCGTATCCAGGATTCCATCGGCCTTGAGATGCTGGCGAACATCACGAACCCACTTGTAATATCCAGAGCCAGTTGTTCCCAATGAAGCGAAGTCCAGTTTGTTCAGGTTACTTATCCTAAAAGAGAACAAGAAATTAGGGTTAGTTTCGGAGTGTAAAAGGCTACCACGAAAACATATAAAAATTTTTAGCGTAGTTGCTCCTAAGAAATTAGGGATTTCTTAGCGTAGTCGCTTCTAAGTAAATCTCATTCTAAGAGGGGTTTTGGATTAGATCGAAACAACGATGTATGTTGTCGATCGTTTTCTTCTCAACAAACTCTAACTTTGGAGGACTCTACAAGCTTCGAGCTTGGAGTGAGCATGAACCCCCACAATTTGGCTTTTAGTCTCCCCTATAAAGAAAAAATTGGGTAGAAGAAGGGAGATTGCAAGTCCCGAGAAAAAGAAGAGAAAAGAAATAAAAATTTCAAAAATGGAAACTTCTAGTAAAAAATACCTTGAAATAGATCGCCGGAAAATTTGACAGGAAAAGTTGCGGGAAAAATCCGGCTGTCGCCGGAGCTGACTTTAACTTTGACCTTTTCTTTGATATTTTCTTTTCTTTTCTTTTCTTCTCTTTCCTCTTCTCCTTTTTTTTTCTTTCTTTTCTTCTTCTGGGCCGGTCCCTTTCTTTTCTTCTTCTCTCTTTTTTTTTGAGTGGTTTTATTCATACTTCCCAAATTAGCATCTAGACCTCCCTCAATTTTTAAATAATTTTTATTCCCTTAATACCCTCTGCAAAAAATAGGAAGAAAAAAAACCAGCCGTCTGCTTCTCTGCTTTCCTCTACACTGTACTCTCATTCTCTCGATGAAGATCATCTTCATCATCACGCAGTTCTAATCATCCCACTATTCTCTCCTGCTATCCTTTATCTAAAGCCATAATTCTATTCTCTTCCCTCTTTCACCGGTACTATTACTCTCGTAAAGATTGATGTTGGTTTTTTTTTTCTTTTCTTTCTTATTGCTGATTAATTCGCAGCAATCAATTGAAACAATTATAATTAAACTTTATCAATTGTCCATCATGGTGCGATTTGATCATGGATGAATATAATATCAATGGTGTACTGCAATTTAAGTATGTGCAAGAAGAGAGAAAGAGAAACAAGGAGATTGAGGAAGAAATAGAGCTGGAGATGAGGTTATGGTTGGGCAAGATTCGGGTTATTTTTCTTATTTCTTTCAAAGGGTATTATAGGAAAAAGATAATTTCAAAAATCGTAAGAAGTTCAAATGTAAATTTGAGAGGTATGAATAGAAGCTCACTTTTTTTCTCTCTTTTTCTTCTTCTGGGGCCCGCGTCCTTTTTGTTCTCCTTCTTTTTTGATTTCTTTCTCTTTCTTTTTTTCTGGGCTTGACAAGGCTTGGGTTGTGGCTAGTGCTGCGGCTTGGGCTGCAACTCGTCCTGTTCCCCTTTTTTTGTTTTGTTTTTTTTTTTCTGAGAATACGATCTGCTGGTTCAAGACGTGCATCAGTTTCGAGACTAGTCCGGTCAATTTTTGGTCAATTCGGGTATTCTGGGATTAAGGAGCTACTTTTGGAAAATTTTGGTAGCAATTGGATGTCGTAAAGTTGGTGAACCGGTAAAATATTTACTACAGGTGGTTTAGAGCGTCCAATGGCCGGTTCGGTACGTTTCCAGCCAGTTCTGGTTGTTCTGCCGCCAGTTATGGACTTGTGGTGTCGAGGGCTTCAAGGTGTGCGGCGGGGGCCGAAAGGGTTTCAAGGTTTTGTATTCGAATTTAGTGTTTTGGCTATTAGGTTTTAGGGTTAGGGTGTCGTGCTGATAAAGTGTTTCAGAAAAACAGTAATTGAGAGAAATTTACTGTGTATTCTCATAGATAATAGGGGTCTCTTTATATAGAGGATTTCAATGCATAGAATCCAAATCGTACAATGGAAGTAATCGCACATTGAATAGAAATTTAGATCATTCTAAGGTAACCCTATTACCACTAGGTCAAGTAACCTAGAGTTTGAGCCAAACACAAATAGAGATTTACTTGAACAACGCACACATTTTGACGACATAATCAAAGGTAATCAATTTCTGCTATTTTGATAAATGAGGGACTCCACAAAAAACAATTACATCCAAAATCAGTAAAAGTTTGAAAGTACCTTTTTTTTTATCCCACCTCGCGTACATATGCTTAACATTAGTGAGATTTGGACACGTAATCTCCACGATATCAATTATTCAAAACTGCCTCTTCCGCAAAAGAGTTAAACCAAATACTTTTGTGCATATCACACCCAATCATTTTCTGTTAATTTGGGCGTTGATATGAGTACATTTTGGGTGTTTCTTTGCATACTGCATGGTTGAGTAACAATCAAACTTAATGGTGTCATTGAGTTTTTAATGAGTAGGAGAGGAACTTATCTAAAAACTTGAATCCTAAGTTCTTAATTTAGTCATTGATGTCATTGTTGAATGACCAGGTCGAACCTTACCAGGATCAATTCACTTAGCTAAAACCGGAAGAAAAGTCATCAGTTTTTACTCTTAAGTGCTAAAACTATTAATTTAAGCCCTTGACAAACCTACACCATACATCAATACTAGTTTGATCAATCTGTATGTAGCCAAGAAGTTCTTTCCTGTGTGTGTAAATGGCTTCTCATCTTCTATAATTTCTTTGCTTCATCGTTCTCGCGCTTCTTCCTTGTTCTATCATGGCTCAAACGTCGAAAAGCATATATTTAGGCTCATCCCTCATTGCACAAAACGACGATAACTCCTCCTAGCCATCCCCATCTGGTGAGTTTGCTTTTGGTTTTCGACAGATTGAGAAAGATGGTTTCTTACTAGCCATCTTGTTCGATAAAATACCAGAGAGATGTGGTCAGTGAATAAGGACAGTCTTGTGCCACAAGGATCAAAAGTTGAGCTCACCAGTAGTGACCAATCTGTGCTCCGTGATGCAAAGGGCAGTCAAATATGGTATGCCGATTTCTCTGGTACTGGCGTTTACTACGCAGTTATGCTCGACACTGGAAATTTTGTGCTGGCTAACGGAAACTCCACCAACTTGTGGCAAAGTTTTGACCAGGCAACTGACACAATACTTCCCACACAGAGTCTACAACAAAGTGGCAAATTCTTTGCTTGCTACACGGCAGAAAATTACTCGACAGGTAGATTCATGTTTACACTACAATCTGATGGAAATCTCATGCTTTACACAACAAATTTCCCTCAAGATTCTGCAAATTCCGCATATTGGTCAGTCAAAACTGAAATTGGATTTCAAGTCATCTTCAATCAATCTGGCCTTATTTACCTTACATCTAAGAATGCGACCATACTTTTGATGGGCAATCCCTCCTTAATGGAGGAGGAAATTCATGTTATGATTCACCACATGAAGAAAACATAGGTTGGAAAATTCAAAGAAGGTAGATAGCAAGCCATCTTTGAAGCTAGGCATGCCAAACTTGGAAGAAAACTTGACTTTACTTCCAATTGCATACCATATCCATGAACCCAATTGCCTATAAATAGGCATGAAAGATTGTAGCAAAACAACCAAGACAAAGTCATTCCAAACTAATAAAGTTTGAGATAGTAGTGAGATCCTCACTTGAGATATGAGTAAGAAGAAAATTCCTCTTGAGAGATAGAGTGTGTGTTACCACTTTGGTGAAGTTTAGCCACTAAAGTGAGATTGCCTTGTAATCCCATTATTTATATAGTGGAAGAGAGTATTACTACTACCCTGAGGACGTAGGCATATTTGCCGAACCTCATTAAATATTGTGTTTTCTTTTATTTATTTGTTGCTATTCCACAAATCACACAAGAGGTGGGAAAAGTTAGATCTTGGGATAACCAATTATCCATTGGCCTTGTATTAAGGCAGCCCTTCTTTCCCAACAAGTTGTATCAGAGCCCGGCTCTCATTGTTCGTGGCATCTCATGGTGATCAAGATGACAGAGTCCTCATCATCGACAACAACAATGGTTAAGTTGACATCATCGAATTACTCCAGTTGGAAGCCCAGAATGGAAGACATCCTTTACTGCAAGGATATGTATGAGCCTCTTCAAAATGGTGGAGAGAAGCCAGCAGACAAGACTGACAAAGACTAGAGCATCTTGAACAGAAAAACTGTTGCAGGAATTCGTCAATGGGTTGATGAAAGTGTTTTTCATCATGTGGCACAGGAAACCAATGCCTACTCAATGTGGACAAAGTTGGAGTCCATGTACGAGAGAAATACCGCACAAAACAAAGCCTCGTTCATTCGGCGGTTGGTGAACATAAAGTATAGGGATGGTCAAAGTGTTTCGGAACACTTGAGTGACTTCCAAGGCATGGTGAATCAATTGACGAATATGAAGATGGTGCTTGATGATGAGTTGCAAGTACTATTGTTACTAAGCTCGTTGCCAGATAGCTGGGACATGTTGTTGGTGTCATTAAGCAACTCAGCTCCTCAAGGCGTTCTCACACTGAGCACTATAAAAGACAGCATGTTCAATGAAGAAGCAAGGAGGAAGGAGCAAGGAATATCGATTGAGTCAGAAGCCCTCGTTACCAACAACTGTGGAAGCAGTAGAAAGTTCCACAACCGAGACAAAAGGCTAGATCGGTCAAAAGGAAAGTTCAGCCCAAAGAAGGACATCGAATGTTTTCACTGTGGTGGAAAAGGCCACATAAAGAGGGATTGCATGAGGCTCAAGAGAGAGCAGTCTGAGAAAGGTGGTGCCAGAGACACAGCTTTTACTACCTCATACAAAGAAGAGGTACTCATCATTTATGGAGAGGGTCATGTTAATTTGACATCTCAAGATACATATTAGATCATCGATTCTGGTGCATCATTTCATGTAACCTCACGAAGGGAGTTCTTTACATCCTACAATACTGGAAATTTCGGTAATGTCAGGATGGGAAATGATAAGAGGTCCAAGATCGTGGGAAGGGGAGATATTTCCATTGAAACCAACACAGGCCACTGCTTGGTTCTCAAGGATGTGAGACATGTTCCAGACATACGTCTCAACTTGATCTCCACAGGATTACTTGATGATGAAGGCTACACAAGTGTCTTTAGTGGTGGAAAGTGGAGGCTCAGTAATGGTCCAAAATTCTAGCCCAAGGGAGGAAAGAGAACACTCTCTACATGACTTATGCAAAAATCTGTGGTGGGTATGCGGTTACACTCGGAAAAGAGTCACCGGTCAATCTATGGCACAAGCGGTTGGCTCACATCACCGAGAAGGGACTTACTATTCTAGCTAAAAGAGAGGTATTAACTAGTATCAATGTTAAAGATATGCCTCTAAAACCATGTACGCATTGCTTGGCTGGAAAGCAACATAGAGCTTCATTCCATTGTACTCCTGCACCAAGGAAATCCAATGTTTTGGATGTTGTATATTCTAGGAGTTGTATGATACTTCGTCACCTTCATTGATGATCATTCCAGGAAGGTATGAGTTTATGCACTGAAAACTAAAGATCAAGTGCTTGAAGTATTTAAGCAATTTCATGCCAAAGTTGAACAAGAAACAGGCAGGACATTGAAATGCATTCGCACCGACAATGGGGGAGAGTACATGGGGGCATTCAGACACTATTGCAAAAGTAACGGAATTAGGCATGAACGATCTGTTCCAAAGACTCCTCAGCACAACGGAGTGGCCTAGAGGATGAACAGAACTATTGTTGAAAGAATCAGAACAATGTTATCTCATGCTAAGCTGCCTAAGAGCTTTTGGGGTGAAGCTCTAATGACTGCGGTTGATGTGATCAACCTTTCTCCCTCAGCTCCATTAAATGGTGACATGCCAAACAGGTTTTGGATCAGAAAGGACTTCTCATACAATCATTTGAAGGTATTTGGCTGCAAAGCATTTGTTCATATTCCCAAATATGATATATCAAAAATTGATAGCAAGTCGAAAAAATGCATATTTCTGGGATATGGAAATGAAGAATATGGGTACAAGCTGTGGGTTCCTGTCAATAAAAAGATTGTCAGAAGCAGAGATGTTGTCTTCTTCGAAGACCTGAACATCGAAGATACTCAGAAGACTGAGAAGCCTAAACAACCCAGAGAATATCCGATGAACCCAGATAAAGTTCCTCGCCAACAAACCAGGATGGCCAGAGAGATACCGAAGATGTCGGTGATGCAGCAAATGACTCGATGATTAATGATCCAGTTGATGATGCAACTAATGATGAGGAAGAGGCGCCAACCCCTCGAAGATAAGTCAGGGAATGCAGACCCTCAAGCAGATATCCTCTACATGAGTTTGTTACTCTCACAGATGGAGGTGAGCCAAAGTCTTATGAAGAAGCTCGGACATATGGCCACAAGTGGGAGTGGTTGGAAGCCATGCAAGAAGAAATTAAGTCCTTGCATGAGAACCAGACTTATGAGCTGGTGGAGTTACGAAAAGGTAAGAGAGCACTCAGAAACAAATGAGTGTATAGATTGAAGACTGAGGAGAATAGCTCACGACCCAGATTCAAGGCAAGACTGGTCGTTTCAATCAAAAAAAGGGAATAGACTTTGAATAAATTTTCTCCCCTGTGGTGAAGATAACATCTATCCCAGTGGTACTTGGTTTGGCTGCAAGTTAAAATCTGGAAATTGAATAACTTGACATGAAGATGGCTTTCCTTCACGGTGACCTTGAAGAGGAAATCTACATAGAGCAGCCAGAAGGATTCAAAATCAAAAGCAAGGAAGATCTAGTCTGTAAACTGAAAAAGAGTTTGTATGGACTAAAGCAGGCGCCGCAACAATGGTACAAGAAGTTCGATTCCTTCATGATTGAGCAAGGATATCAGAGGACAACTTCAGACCATTGCGTATTTGTGAAAAATTTCTTAGGAGGTGACTTTATCATACTACTCTTGTACGTTGATGACATGTTAATCGTAGGATAAGATGGTGACAAGATTAGCAAACTGAAGAGAGAGCTCAGTAAGTCTTTTGCTATGAAAGACTTGGGATCAGCAAAGCAGATTCTTGGTATGAATATTACCCGCGATAGACAGAATGGAAGCTTTGGTTATCACAAGAAAAATATATAGAGAAGGTATTGGAGCGGTTCCACATGGAGAAAGTAAAACCAGTTGCTACTCCACTTGCTAGTCACTTTAAGCTCAGCTCGAAGCAGAGTCCTACAAGTGAGAAAGAGGAGGAAGAAATGGTGAAGGTGTCATATGCTTCAGTGGTAGGAAACCTGATGTATGCAATGGTGTGCACAAGACCAGACATAACACACGCGGTTAGTGTTGTTAGCAGATTTCTGTCTAATCCAGGCAAAGAGTATTGGAATGCTGTGAAGTGGATTCTTAAATATCTCAAAGGTACTTCCAAAATGGGTTTATGCTTTGGAAGTGGGAAGCCTGAACGAATAGGCTATACAGATGCAGATATGGCCGAAGATGTTGACTCAAGAAAGTCTACATCAGAATACCTGATTACATTTTCAGGGGGAGCTGTCTCATGGAAATCAAAGCTACAAAAATGTGTTGCTTTGTCAACTACGGAAGCGGAGTTCATAGCAGCTACGAAAGCCTACAAAGAAATTTTGTGGATGAACAAATTCCTACATGAATTGGGCCATAAGCAACAAAAGTATGTTCTGCATTGTGATAGTTAAAGCGCAAATCATCTGAGTAAGAATTCGAGTTTTCACTGAAGTCAAAGCACATTGATGTCAGGTATCACTGGATACGTGATGTGCTGGAAGCCAAGCAACTACAGCTTAAGAAGATTCACACAGATGAGAATAGTTTAGATATGATAACAAAGTCCTTACCAAAGGACAAGTTTGAATTTTGCAGAAGCGCGTCAGGATTGGTGCATCCCTCCATCTAAGTCTGGAGGGGGAGATTGATGGGCAGTCCCTCCTTAATGGAGGAGGAAATCCATGTGATGATTTACCATATGAAGAAAACATGGGTTGGAAAATTCATAGAAGGTAGATAGCAAGCCATCTTTGAAGTTAGGCATGCCAAACTTGGAAGAAAACTTGACTTTGCTTTCAAGTACATGCCATATCCATGAACCCAATTGCCTATAAATAGGCATAAAGGTTGTAGCAAAAACAACCAAGGCAAGAGTCATTCCAAACTAATAGAGTTTGAGATAGTAGTGAGATCCTCACTTGAGAGATGAGTGAGAAGAACATTCATCTTGAGAGATACAGTGCGTGTTACCACTTTGGTGAAGTTTAGCCAGCAAAGTGAGATTGTCTTGTAATCCCATTATTTATATAGTGGAAGAGAGTATTACTACTGCCCCGAGGACGTAGGTACATTTGTCGAACCTTGCTAAATATTGTGTCTTCTTTTATTTATTTGTTGTTATTCCGCAAATCACATGAGAGGTGGGAAAAGTTAGATCTTGGGATAACCAATTATCCATTGGCCTTGTATTAAGGCAGCCCTTCTTTCCCAACAACTTTATACAATACCAGGGAACCCCATTGCAACGCAAGATTTCTACCAGCGAGCAACACTCGACCATGATGGAGTTTTGAGGCACTATGTTTACCCTAAAAGCAACAGCACAAGTAGGGAAAGGTCGCATATGGCTTGGTCTACTTCCTCTTCCATACCTTCAAATATCTGCACGTCAATTATTCAAGAGGTGGGAGGCGGTGCATGTGGTTTCAACAGCTTGTGTAAGCCTGATGATCAAAGACCAACTTGTCAATGTCCAAATGGTTACAATTTTATTGATCCAAATGATACGCTCAAAGGATGCAAACAGGATTTTGTTCCACAAAGTGTTAGTATAAAATATTGTTGCCATTCCAAAACTACTCTACTAGCCGTGTAAAGTATAAGAGTAATTGTTTTAGCGGAAGTATGGTGTGGTTGCTTTGCTCTCCGATCATGAATTCATACGTACTGACGAATTGGTGGCTTTTGTTATTTTAGCATGCAAGATTGTTTAATTGTATTGAGGAGAGAATGCTGTCAAAAGAACAAAGCCATGGGTCTTCTTCACTTTCACGTGTGGCCCAAAAAGAAAATCCCTTTGTTTAATCTTATGGGGTTGAACATAGCAGACAAAGCATGGTAGTTGTTGGCATACAATTGTATTTGTAGACTTGCTTTTTATGCATGCTTGAAAAGACCAAAAGTTGAAGAATATTGTCGTGCACCTCCATCTCCTCCATATGAACAACCTTTCAATCTCAAAACAAGCAATTGCATATGGTTTTCTCTTGTTTTCTCCTTCATGGAGAACTAGCTATCCATACACAAAAGGTAGAAGAGGACAACATCTTCTCATGATGAAAACCTTACTGTCAAAGAAGAAAGGAGGAAGCAACGGTATCAAATTTCTATATTCACCTCGTGATCTTCTTCAACCAAGCTGAAGTTTTCTTGGTGATTTATTCCTTGTATAAATATATGAGTTTTGTGGTTCTTCTAGGCATTGAAATCGTGTTGAGTTTCAATCCTTTGATTGTAAAAGAGTCAATCTCTTTGTTGTTCTATTTTATTCCATGTTAAAACAGTTTGTGAGTCTGTCCAGTAAGGATTGCAGCAGTCATTGCAATCCCAGAGTTAAATGTGTAATCTGTTTTAATTAGTGAATCACTGGGTTCTCAAGAGTTAGAGCCCCGCAATGTTTTTTATCTCAATTGAGGTTTTCACTGCGTAACCAATGTTGTTGTGCTATGCATATTCTCTGTTCTTGATTGTGTAGAGATTATAATCTATCATTCTTTCTAAAGCTTGTACATCCTTGTATTTACACAAAGCTGCAACTCTGGAGATGCCCCATCACCGGCGGATGATTATGAGCATTTTAAAGTGGTGGCTGAGGATTGGTACAGACAGAATTGCTTAGAGGATTGCTATTGTGCTGTTGCCATTTTCAATACCGCCGGAGACTGTTTTAAGAAGGGACTCCCTTTTTCGAATGGGATGATTAATTCTATTCTTATTGGGACGAAAGCTCTGGTCAAATTGGTACTAAAGGAGGCAAATTGCATTGGGGACTGCTAGAGGGCTCTTGTATTTGCATGAGGAGGGCAGCAGCCAAATTGTACACTGCGACATAAAACCTCAAGACATTCTTTTAGACAACTCATTCACAGCAAGGATCTCCAATGTTGGATTAGCCAAGCTTTTGAGACTAGACCAGACTCGAACTATTACAGGAATTAAGGGAACAAAAGGGATGCGGCACTCGAATGGTGCAAGAACTTACCTATCACAACAAAGGTGGATGTCTACAGCTTTGGTATTTTGTTGTTAGAGATCACTTGCTGTAGGAAGAAATTCGAGGAAGAAGCAGAAGATGAAGATCAAATAATACTGGCTGACTGGGCATATGACTGCTATAAGCAAAAGAAACTACATCTGTTGTTGGAGAAAAATGATGAAGCAATTGAAGACATCAAGATGATGGAGAAGTACGTGATGATTGTAATGTGGTGCATTCAGGAAGATCCATCACTCAGACCTACCATGAAGAAAACCATTCATATGCTTGAAGGAACTGTTGAAGTCTCAAAACCACCCGATAAGTCTTCTTAAATACTGTTTTTATTTAGTCAATTTGTGACTTCTTAAATACTGTTTTTATTTAGTCAATTTGTGATGCAGTTGTGGACCTGTGGTTGAGAGTCGTTGTGAATTGAGAAATGTTTTATTATGTCATTATGGTGATAAATGCTTCCTGTTGAAGGAAAGAAAAGTGATTTCTTAGATTTGTTGTTGAGATTTCAAATAATTTGGTTCGTCACGGTAGTGACATGTGTTTTCCTTAGATTTTGAGATAATAATTGAGTTGATTTGTTGTCCTTGAGTTGGAAAGGTGTTTTGTGGTTATTTGAGTTCACTCACATGAGCTTGCAAAAGCTTACCATGTTGTTGTTTCGACCCGACGCACTATTCCATGGTGTACGGATTATTGTGCAAGTCAGAGTAACGAGTAGCTGTCGTTGAAGCAACGGCTTTGTTGCTATCATGGCTCGAATGTAGAAGTACTTTTAGTTCTAGCCTTTCCGCTATATAGTGAGTGTGGTGAGTGTGTTTTTATTAAAAAGAAAAGGATTTGACTTTGAGATAATAATTGAGTTGATTTGTTGTTCTTGAGTTTAGTCACATGAGCTTGCAAAAGCTTACCGGTTTTATTGTTTATCCGGCGCACTATTCCATGGTATAGGGGTTATTGTGCAAATCAGAGTAACAAGTAACTGTCGTTGAACCTGAGGCTTTGTTGCTGTCATTGGTTGGATGTAGAAGTACTTTTGATTCTAGCTTTTCGCTGCGTAGTGAGTGTGGTGGGTGTGTTCACTCATTGAGTTGTTATTCAATTTAATTTGTAAACTTTTTTTTTGTAATATATGACTCAAAAAAATGAGTTGGTATGACACTGTGAGCTCAGTTTGTTTTGTTGCTTAGTTTAAATGAAGAATTTTCTTAGCGTTCTTTTGGGTTTGTTAGGTTATCACGTTTGGATTCAAATTTCTTTATTCAAAATTCGGAGCGTGACAACAACATACTGCATGTTGTAAAAGGCGTCCTCCTCAATGCAAAGGATTCTCATGACCTTGACGCCTCTACAAAATCTATATTTTGAGCATGTATTTTAATGTTGTACTTTTAGTGATAGCAAGAATTTAAAGTGGACATAATAACCTACCTGTAACATATATGCGTAGTAGTCACAACATATTTCCATGAGTATTAATTTCCCATCCATATGTTCCGTAAGGTAATAATAATGGATATTTCATGGGTTCATAATATCCAATTGAGTCTTTGATGTTCCAAAGTCGTCTACTAATTTCTTGAAGAATAAAATCTCTTCCATTTGGATTGATATCTTCACCTCCTACTATAATAGCACCAACTTGTTATCTAGATGATAAATTGTATAGAGGACGATTAAAAGGTTGCTCTCTTATAATGAGTTTGCAGTTAGGCAAATCTTGACGTTGTCCGAGACTTTGAAAAGTTTGAAAAATATTGATTAAGGATTTTCTGTATCTTTTCAACTATTCCCCTCAACAAAACTTCACTTTCAAATAATCTATTCTCAAGTTCATGTGTATATATATATATATACACAGTCCGGTTATACTAAGGACGTCCTTACCTAGCCTTAGGTACGGATTTCCGGTTTTCACCCACTTTCCGATCACATTTTCACATCTTAACTGTTCAGTTTTTAGGTCCTAATGTATAGATCACCTCTGCAAAATTTCAGCCAATTTGGTTATCGTTAAGGCATACAAAACTGTAATTTACCATTATAAATATGAACGGTTCCGGTTATACAGATTCGGTCCGTTCGTGTAAATTGAAGTTTTGGACGCCTTAACGATCACCAATTTGGGTGAAATTTTGCAGAGGTGATCTATACATTATGACCTAAAAACGGAACGGTTAAGATGTATAAATGTGATCAGAAAGTAGGTGAAAACACCAAATCCGTACCTAAATCTTAGGTAAGGACATCCTTACCTGAGAAAAATCATATATATATATATATATATATATAAAAGCTTGTAGATATCGTGGTCTTCTCTTGTCAACTGGTAACAGATGACCGATTTTATGATATATAGAAACTTAAGCATGAACGGTATAAAATCCACGGACTTGGATATTAATTCTTTCATCAACATGTAAGCCCATTGAAGTGAACGAAAATACATTATTGTAGGCTCTAATATTTTGTCTGAATTTTCTACCATCGTCAATTTGGTAAAAAAAAAGAGTTGAACCATATTAGAGGGAGACTGTATTAGAGTTATAACAATATTCCCCTTCAAGCAACAGAGACTAAAGGTCTCTCGATAAAATAACCATGCATTACAATATAGGCATGTTTTTGGTGGAGGCAATTAACAATGTTGGACATCCATGATCTTCATGGAAATCTGTAGCTGAAAATTGTAACTTATTCTTTCCCGTCTCATACGCCGTATTTGATGAACGTTTTTGCGACACTCCTCATGATTATTCACGGGATCACTGTCATTTGTCTTTCTCCTCATCGATATTCACAGCCTCAATGCAGGTGGTTTGTTCTTCATCATTATTCATTGCCACAATGTTGTTACGCTTCTCGTGATTATTCATGGTAGCATCAGGTAACTCTGGATATAAGTGAAAATATCGAATTTTATCAAAAGTTGTTTACAACAATACAAACACATGATGTACCACCAATAAATTTAATATATTAATCTCACCATAGCGAGTAGAATTCCGGATAATTCCATTGCTTGCACGTGACCTATCCGAATGGGCTAGCTGTCTTATGTGAGTTAAGCGAACTCGTGAATGGTCTTGTTCTTGGTTGTTGGAATTTGATGAAATTCTTGAACTTGTGCCTTGATTGTCAAATTCTTCTAATAACACAAATGAATTAGCATTGAATGTTTTATTGTTTGTACATGGTTTAGTTATACTGTTGAGGAAAATCCTATATATGAGTGCCTAACTCTTAACAGTATAATTGTTTTCAACAATTTCATGTAATTGAAACTATAAATTAGCTAATTTTTATATTAAAAGGAAGATATTTTTATGTTAATGTAATGTTGGGCCTGGGTTCTCAGCCCAGAACTTGGTGATGAGACCAACTTACTCTAGAAACCCAACCCACTCTTTCATTTTTATCTCCACCCAGGCACGGATGTAAGGAGGGGATGAGGTGTGTTGCAGCACACCCCAACATTTTGGGAAAAAAATTATTATTATTATATATATATATATATATATGTATGTATGATTAAGTTAGGTTTTAGACTGCAAAGACTTTCTCCTGTCCTTTTCTCCTACTTCTCTCATCCTTTTCAGTTTTCTATCTCGTCCTTTTCTCCTCTTTCTCTCCTCCTTTTCAGTTTTCTGCCTCCTCTTTCTCTCTACCCGGTTTTTCATCTTTCTTTCTCAACTCTCACTTCTCTAATTCTCTTTGGACACCTCATCCTCCCCTTACATCCGTTCCTGCTCTCATTCTAACTCTCTCAAGTCTCAACCTTGCTAAGGTATTACACTTTAACTTCTCTTTTAGAATGAAATTTTTTGACGAAATTAGAATGTAATTTATGTTAGAATTTGAGTAATTCATGTTAAAATTTGAGTATTTATCGATTTCTTGATGTAAGTGATTAAATTTAATGATCCCTAAAAAACGATATTAAATTTGTATTATTAATACCCGAATGTCCATGATAGTTAGCAACTTAAGATTGATTGTTTTCATGTTATCTTTCTTCTAGGTTTTGTTTCTAATGACAGATCAACATCAAAATCCTAAGCCACGAAAAGTTCAGAAGAAAGTAAATTCTTATTTTCTGATAAATGATGTTGTTATGGGTGATATTCCATGTTCGGTTGATGAGCAAAAACCTTCTTGTTCTGTAAGAGTTGAGTCCCGTGAAATTGATGTTGATCACATTGAACGTGATCTGGGAAAACGCCCTCCAATGTCATCATATCCTATTAATGAGCGTGATGAGGTTCGAAGAAAATATATACTTTATGGTCTCTATCAACCAAGATTAGAAGAGTATCCAACACATCTTTGTGGAGATCAAGATCGCAGATTTAATGGGAAGTGGTTTGAAAAATATCCTTGGCTTGAGTACTCTGATGAGAATGATAAGGCATTTTGTTTTCCATGCTTTCTTTTTTATAGCAATTCTATGAGGCATCCTTTGTTCACTTCTTATGGGTTTAACAATTGAAGAAAGATCGGTGGAGTTCAATGTTGCTTTAAAAAGCATGTAGGGAAGACCGGCTCCCCACATCATAAGTCTATGCAAGATATGTTGGGCTTAAAACATGTGTGTAGACATATTGATAAAGTCATCAATCCACAACCGCCAGAATTGGTACAGCGAAATTGGTTGAGGCTTAAGGCTACTATAGGGGCTGTAAGATTGTTAGCAAAACAAGCACTTGCTTTTAGAGGTGATGATGAATCTGCTCAGTCATCTAATCGTGGAAATGTTATTGAGGTGGTGGATTCCTATGGGAGAATGAATGAGGAAGTTGCAAAAGTCACCTTAGAAAATGCCCCTCGAAATGCAACTTATACTTCACCAAAGATTCAAAAAGAAATTCTTAGTATTCTGGCCAATAGAGTTAGAAGAAAAATTTGTGAAGAGGTTGGGGAGGCTAAGTTTTGTCTGCTTGTTGATGAAGCACTTGATGAATCAAAGAAGGAACAAATGGCAATTATCTTGAGATTTATTTATTCTCATGGGTTTGTTCGTGAATGATTCTTCCATGTTGTCAGTGTTAGCGATACTTGTGCTGCAACTCTTAAGAGTAAGATAGACAATGTTCTTACTGAATACAATCTTCAAGTTGAAAATTTGCGTGGTCAAGGATATGATGGTGGTAGCAACATGCGTGGTGAGTGGAATGGATTATTGCAAGCACTATTTTTGCAAAAATGTCCATATGCATATTATGTACATTGTTTTGCTCACCGCCTACAACTAGCTTTAAATGCTGCAACTAAAGATGTGGGTGTTGTCTATAAAGATGTCGGTGTTGTCTATTTATTCTTTCAAATGCTGACTAGTATCATTAATGTTGTTGACTCATCTGCTAAGCGTGTTTCTGAGTCAAAATCTATTCAAGAAGTTCAAGTTGTGGAACAAATTGCTGCTGGTGAACTTGAAACTGGAAAGGGAGCTAATCAGACATGCAATTTGCAAAGAGCTGGAGCTACTCGGTGGAGTTCAAGGTATTATTCTATCAAGAATTTGATGAAATTGTATAACTCAACTAGTTCAGTTTTGAAAAACATGATAGATAATGGACTCAATGGAAAAATACGTGGAGAAGCTTTGGGTGCTTCTAAAGCTCTAAGATCATTTGACTTTGTATTTTGCTTATTGTTGTTGGACAAAACCATGGGAATCACAAATGCTCTTTGTAAGTCACTGCAAGAACAGTCTCAAGAGATCATAAATGCTATGAATCTAGTTTCTAGTACAAAGGGTCGTCTTCAAATGTTGAGGGAAGATGGTTGGGTTGATTTCTTTGCTAGTGTTGTATCGTTTTGTGACGCACATACAATTGATGCTCCAGATTTTAGTGCTCGCCATATGGAAGGTACGGGTCGTCTTTCTCAACAACAAAATTGTGTCACTATTGAGCATTATTATCGTGTTGACATATTCAATGCCGTAATTGATTTTCAATTGATGGAACTGAACAGTAGATTCAATGAGCAAACAAGAGAACTCTTGATTCTTAGTTCTGCATTGGATCCTCGATTTGATTTTCAATCTTTTGACATTGACAAAATACGTTTGGTTGAGAAATTCTATCCTCATAATGTGCCTCATTTGAATGATCTAAGAGACCGGTTGGAGCATTTTGCGTATCAATTCTCTGAACTTTCAGAATTTCAAGATTTATGCACCCTTTCTGAGCTATGTCAAGAATTTGTTAACACAAGGACACCATTCTTGTTGATTGAGCGACTATTCCGTCTAGTGATGACTCTTTCTGTTTCTACAGCTATAACTGAGAGAGCATTTTCAGCCATGAATCTCATTAAGAACCGACTTCGAAGTAAGATGAGTGATGATTTTCTTGTAGATTTAATAACAGTGCATATTGAGAGAGAAATTATTGATACTATTAATTCAAATTCTATTATCGATGAGTTTTATGTTTCAAGTAACCGAAGAGCACAACTTAAGTAGTTGAATTTGTATTGTCAGCATAAGATAAATTTGCCCACCTCAAATTTAATTCCTGGTTCCGTGTCTGTCTCCAGCCACATGCCTTTCCCAAGCATTTTTCTCACCAGCCACATATTTATTCGACTGTTTTTTTTAATTAAATAGAGGTAAGGCGATATTAGTTTCTCTGCGACAGCCAATTTGAGATGACTGGCACCCATCCACAATCTCGAAAGAAAGAGGGTCATCGCAACCGGGAACCCACCGTCCGTCCCTCAATTTTATTTTATACATATTTGTTCGATTGTCACCTCCACTACGTACTCAAGATGTCCCTTCTTAATCTTTCGCTAATTTACTGTGGAAGCAAAAGATTAAGGAGTGAAGCTAATTTACTGTCACCTCGTCGAGTTCGTCCTTTTAGTCCAGTCCTTCATCGTAAGCCCACCGAATCCAACACAAAATTTGGCCTAACTGAAGCCTTCCATCTTCAATTCTAATTTTCATTATGATTATTCAAAACCGGAAAGCCAGCAGTTCATTTACGCTGTTCATTCACCTGCAGCAAGAGCCCTTCGAGAGAATCCGTGTCCAAAAAAGTAAGATTGATTTTTTGTTTGTACATGTTAATTAGCTAAATTGGAATAACATGCTGGAAATTTAGGTGCTTTCTTAAACAACTCTTTGCCAATCCCAAATTTTTCTTCAAAAGTTGTTCGATTATGTGCTTTCTTGATAGCAACATGTTTGCTTCTCTGTCGTATTTATATCATAGAATTGCAAAGGTGAGTAAACTCTACCCCACCATTGAAGGTGTTAATCTCAGATGTTTCACATACATGGAGCTAGAAGAAGCTACTGATGGATTCAAGAATAAACTCGGTGGTGGTGCTTTTGCAAAGGAGTTTTAGTGTCTGATAATGGGAAAACGTTCTTCTAGATGACACGTTCACAGCAAGAATTGCTGACTTTGGATTAGCCCAGCTTTTGAGCGCGGATCAAACTCGAACCATTACTGCAATCAGGGGAACTAGAGGTTATGTGGCCCCTGAATGGTTCAAAGCCTTGCCTATCACTGTTAAGGTGGATGTTTACAGCTACGGAATTTTGTTGTTAGAGATTATCTGTTGTAGGAAGAATCTTGAAGCGGAGGCAACCAATGAAAATGAGATGATACTAGCTGATTCGGCATATGATTGCTATAACCAAAGAAAGCTCCATTTGCTACTGCACAGTGATGATGAAGCAAATGATGACATGAGGAAGATGGAGAAGTGTGTGATGACTGCATGATGGTGCATTAAACATGATCCATTGCTGAGACCCACGATGAAGGATGTCACGCATATGCTCGAAGAAACTGTTGAAATCTCGATTCCACCAAATCCATCCTTTTAAATCTTGAAATTGTACCATATTCACAAGTTAAAGGAAGAAAACCTTTTTCATTTTTCTGAAATAAGCCGAGTTAACAAATGAATTATATTTACTACAACTGCAAGCAAATGAGTTTCACCTTTCAATTCTGTCAACATTTTACCGTAGCTCTCAATTATGTGAGCCAAGTACTTCATTTAGTTTGCATTTGCAGATAATCGAAACAAAACGCATCACTCAATTGAAAGAGTCATTTTCACAAACATATAGAGGGCAACATCATCTCCCCAAAACCCATTTCATTAAGATCTCAAAAATCAAACAAGATATACAACCAGAGCTACTTCATCATTCTTCGAAAACAGATTTCTCAATCTAAATAAGCAAAAAACCAAATCTACATCTAATTCTAGATACCAAAGCAGAGTGGATCAATATGAGTTTTTCCTAAGCCCTCTCGCCTCTAATTCTCCTCGCAAGCTGAATATCCTTGGGCATAATAGTAACCCTCTTTGCATGAATAGCACACAGATTCGTATCCTCAAAAAGCCCCACCAGATACGCCTCCGCCGCCTCCTGAAGCGCCGCCACAGCGCTGCTCTGGAATCGGAGATCAGTCTTGAAATCCTGAGCAATCTCCCTCACAAGCCTCTGGAACGGAAGCTTGCGGATCAGAAGCTCCGTGCTCTTCTGGTACTTCCTGATCTCTCTCAGCGCCACCGTTCCCGGCCTGAACCGGTGAGGCTTCTTCACTCCTCCGGTCGCCGGAGCAGACTTCCGGGCCGCCTTGGTCGCCAGCTGTTTCCTAGGCGCCTTTCCTCCGGTGGACTTGCGAGCGGTCTGCTTGGTACGAGCCATTGTGAAGAAGAAGAGGAATTGGGGTTAGGGTTTTTGGAACTTAGGCTTTGGCGATTGGAATTTCAATTTTGGATTTGGAGAAGAAATGGTGGGTTGTATTTGTAAGGGGAAAAGCGGGAGGTTTGAAATTTTAGGGGGGGGGGGGAATAGTGAATATGAAGCGTTGATCTGGTCTTGTGTTAGTCTTGACGGTTCCGATTTTGTTTTTATTCTGAACTATATGGATTGCGATCCGCGTGCTCTGGAACTGGCGAATGGGATTGCTTTGTGTTAAAGCGCGGGGAGTTTTAGAAGTTATAGATTTTGAAAGAATTTAGTTCCCGCGAACCGCTCTTGGTTTTTATATGAGATTATGAGGCCTTACTTAAGTTTAGGCCTAAATGTTTGTGTGATAAACCCAAAAGAAATTTTTTATGGGGATCACAGAAGACCCAAAATGTAAAATTCTAAAAGATAGAGGCAGAAAAATTGACAGATTGAGGCCTAAAAAAAGAGGACCGGCGGTGAATTTTCGAATGCAGTTGTTTTCTCCTTTTGTGAGAGGATAAGCACCAAGCGGCCCACTGTGAATTAGTCCATTTGTAGCGAATGAGGCTCTTTAACTTTTCATTGTTGTAGTATAAATGTATAATACTATGTATGTCTATATCATGTAACAAATACTTAAAGTGTATAGATAGGTACTTGAGTGTATAAACATAGGTACTTGAGTGTATGAAGACTTACGTAACATGCTTTACCAATTGGCAACAAGCATGACAGAATTCATCATTGAGATGGTTATCATTTTGATTTTCTCTTTGAGCTTTCACACTATAAATGTATTCCTATAAATACCCTATTGTATGAGATGAATAAACACACTTGAAATCTCTATTCTCTCTGAAACATTACTCTCTCTCTCTGTCAAATTAGCTTGTTTAAACATTCATATTTTTTTTCAGACAAGTGTCTTCAAATGCTGTATACACCAAGACCCAGTCACCAATTAAAGCTTTTTTTCTTTGGCAGAAAGTCACCGATTAAAGCTTGAAGGACTAATTCAAAGAATGCAGCTTCCAAGAAGTGTATTATATACAAGAAAAAGACTTCTTAACCATAAAGCATATTGGATTATTGGTAAAGCATGCCCACTGTAAACTTGAACGCTAACCTATTAATTTAATCATTGATGAGCTCATTGCTGATGATGACCAGGTAGAGCCTTACCAGGATGAATTCAATTAGCTAGAAACTGATGAAAAGTCTTCAGGTTAGACTCTGAGTGGCAAAACCATTAATTTAAGAGCGTTTGTCAACCTATACCAGATATAGGATTGCCTATTCAAGAGTTTAAACTTAGACTAGTTCGATCAATCTGTACGTAGCCAAGTACTTGCTTCTTCCTCTAGTTTCTCTCCTCTCTGTGTGTAAATGGCTTTTGATCTTCTATACCTTCTTTGTTTCATCGTTCTCGCGCTTGTTCCTTGTTCCACCGTGGCTCAAACTTCAAAAAACATATCTTTAGGCTCATCCCTTACTGCACAAAACAACGATAACTCATCCTGGCCATCCCCAGCTGGTGAGTTTGCTTTTGGTTTTCGACAGATTGTGAAAGATGGTTTCTTACTAGCAATCTGGTTTGATAAAATACCAGAGAAAACAATCCTGTGGTCAGCCAATAGGGACAGTCTTGTGCCACAAGGATCAAAAGTTGAGCTCGCCAGTAGCGGCCAATTTGTGCTCAATGATGCAAAGGGCAGTCAAATTTGGTCTGCCGATTCTTCTAGTACCGGAGTTTCCTATGCAGCTATGCTCGACACTGGAAATTTTGTGCTGGCTAACCGAAACTCCACCTACTTGTGGGAGAGTTTTGATCACCCAACTGACACAATGCTTCCCAGACAGAGTCTAAAACAAAGTGGCATACTCTTCGCTCGCCTCACGGTGACAAATTACTCGACAGGTAGATTCATGTTTTCACTACAACCTGATGGTCTCATGCTTTACACAACAAATTTCCCTCAAGATTCTCCCAATTTCGCATATTGGTCAGTCAATACTGAAATTGGATTTCAAGTAATCTTCAATCAGTCTGGCCTTATTTACCTTACATCCAAGAATGGAACCATACTTAATACAATATCAGGTAACCCCATTGCAACGCAAGATTTCTACCAGCGAGCAACACTCGACCATGATGGAGTTTTGAGGCACTATGTTTACCCTAAAAGCAGCAGCACGAGCGGGGAAACATGGTCTAGTTCCTCTTTCATACCGCCAAATATCTGCTTGGCAATTCACGAAGAGGTAGGAGGCGGTGCGTGTGGGTTCAACAGCTTGTGTAGGCTTGATGATCCAGGACAACCAACTTGTCAATGTCCAAATGGTTACAGTCCTATTGATCCAAATGATGTGCTCAAAGGATGCAAACAGGACTTTGTTCCACAAAGCTGCAGCGCCAGAGATGCCCCATCGCCGGAGGGTGATTTTGACTTTCAAGAGATGCCAAACACTAATATGCCTGGTGATGATTATGAGCATTTTAAAGTGGTGTCTGAAGATTGGTGCAGACAAAATTGCCTAGAGGATTGCTTTTGTGCTGTTGCCATTTTCAATACCGCCGGAGACTGTTTTAAGAAGGGACTCCCTTTTTCGAATGGGATGATTGATCGTAGTCTTAGTGGGACGAAAGCTCTTGTCAAAATAAGGAAAGACAATTCTACTTTAAAAGATGCAGGAGCCAATTCAAAAAAGAAAGATGATTCAACTTTGATCATTGTTGGATCAGTGCTCCTTAGTAGCTTCGGGATTCTGAACTTCATCTTACCTCTGATAACATATGTGGTTGTTTCTCGAATGTATTCTAGAAAAGCTGTGCCAATTCATCCTAATTACCAAGGCATGAACTTGAAGTATTTCACTTATGAAGAGCTAGAAGAAGCTACGAATGAGTTCAAGGAAGAACTAGGCCGCGGTGCTTCTGCGACAGTTTTCAAAGGAGTTTTAGCATGTGACAAGGGAAAATGTGTTGCTGTCAAAATTTTAGATGCGAAGGTTAGAGAAAATGATTTGGAATTCAATGCTGAAGTGAGAGCAATTGGGAGAACAAATCACAGGAATTTAGTCCAACTACTTGGATTTTGCAACGAGGGGCAGCACCGAGTTCTTGTGTATGAGTTTATGAGCAATGGTACTCTAGCAAGCTTCCTTTTCGGAGAGACAAGGCCAAATTGGTACCAAAGAAGGCAAATTGCATTGGGGACTGCCAGAGGGCTCTTGTATTTGCATGAGGAATGCAGCAGCCAAATAGTACATTGCGACATAAAGCCTGAAAACATTCTTCTAGACGACTCATTCACAGCAAGGATCTCTGATTTTGGATTAGCCAAGCTTTTGAGACTGGACCAGACTCGAACTATTACAGGAATTAGGGGAACAAAAGGGTATGTGGCACCCGAATGGTTCAAGAACTTACCTATCACAGCAAAGGTGGATGTCTACAGCTTTGGTATTTTGTTGTTAGAGATCATTTGCTGCAGGAAGAAATTCGACGAAGAAGCAGAACATGAAGATCAAATAATACTTGCTGATTGGGCATATGACTGCTATAAGCAAAAGAAACTACATCTGTTGTTGGAGAAAAATGATGAAGCAATTGAAGACGTTAAGATGATGGAGAAGTACGTGATGATCGCAATGTGGTGCATTCAGGAAGATCCATCACTCAGACCTACCATGAAGAAAACCATTCATATGCTTGAAGGAACTGTTGAAGTCTCGAAACCTCTAGATCCATCTTCTTACATAAGTTCCATACTTTTAGACCTTGCACATTAGTTTGTGATCGATTCAAATTATCACAATTATGTTTGGCAATGCATGTATAATAATTTTAGGATTACTACTGTTTAAGATTTCTTAATGTAAAGAAAAGTGATTTTTTTATCCAATACCAAGCTTATGTTTTAATATATCCAGTACTCATTTGAGTACTTAGGAACAATGTCAAGTGCAGTTGATGGAACGACTGAAAATATGATATAGAGCTTTAAATCTTTAATCCATCCTCGCGGAATTTTTCATAAATTGCTCTGAACTTGTCTGTTTCACTCCTCAAGGAATCCTCAAGCTCTTTGGAGATTGTAGATAGCGAATTCATGAATTCACATTCATCATACTTAGACTTCAGTTTAGAAAAGCCACCTTAATCAAAAACTCGGAAAATACGAAGTGATTTTGAGAAGGCATTCTAAGGTTTGAGTTTTAAGGAGGTTAGGCGGCTGCTTGTCCAGCGGCCCTACCGCGTTGGCATCAGCGTCTTACTGCATTGGCATAAGGTAGGCGCAGCCGGACAAGCATTGTTTCATCTATTTGGTTTGGTTCTTCTTTGGTCGTGGGTGAGCATGGTTTTCGGTTTTCTTCTCAAATGGCTGCGACAAACTGCATGAATTCCTGGTGGTCTTTGAAGGACTGGTGGCTAGTGGCCAGATCATGGTTTCATGCCATGGATCGAATGGTGCTGGCAGCTCTTTGGAAATCTTTTTCACGATCAAGCTACTCTTCGATCCTTGCTGCCATCCGTTCTACATCAAAGGAATAGCAAACTGAACTTCATACACATATTTGAACAAAAAACAGACTTCGACGACCAGAATCAAAGGTTTCATTGCCATTTTGATGAGAGAGGGACTCCACTGTCCACACTACAATTTGATCTGAAAATAGTGAAAGTTTGGAAGTTGAAAGTACCTTCTTCTTTTTTTCCACCTTACCCTACTCATCTCTAATGTTACTGAGATTTAAATTCGTAACCTCCACAGTATTAGTTAAATATTTTCGTGTATGTCACAACCAAAATCATTTTCTATGACAAGTCCTCCATTATTTATATATGATGGTAGACCAGTAATTTTCATATGCCTTGACGATTTCATACTAGATGTTGAAAATTGTGATTTCATAGAAAATAACTTTTTTAATTCCACCCTTAACAACCTATATATATATATATACATATATATATATATATATATTGTAATTACAATGAAGCCTAAAGGCAAAGGAAAAGAAACGTGAATCACAATTTACAACTAATTTTGACCTAGATAAACTCATAAACCTAATAAATCAGCTTCCAGAAGAGGAACGAAATCAACAGGGAGAAAAGTAAAGAATCTGCAGTCAGGCTCATAATCATGACCAATATTTGCTAACAAACCAACCACTAAATTACACTTTCTGTATATTCGGATAAGGAACGCATTCCAATCCTACTCAAAAGCTCTTGACAGTTTGCCACAAGACTATAAGGAGGGGAAGTAAAGAATCTGCAGCCAGGCCCATAACCATGACCAATATTTGCTAACAAACCAATCACTGAATTACACTCTCTACATATTCGGATAAGGAATGCATTCCAATCCTACTCAAAAGCTCTTGGCAGTTTGCCACAAGACTATAAGGAGGATGAAATGATCATTCAGAGAGAAGTAACTCGACCGCAACAAGTGAATCCGTTTCTATTTCCAGCAATCTATAACTATTCGGGGATATGACCATGGTTTTATGGCCAAATTACATCCTCATGATTCTAGAGGTCATTTGGAAGCAGTTGTCATACAGCTGATGAGGTTTTTGACTTTCAATTACGGACAAAAGAGATGACATTAATGTCTTCCCATAAAAATAATAGTTTTGTTGTCGAGATGGAGTCACGGGAGACGCTTGTAGATGGTTCAAAAAAAAAAATACTGCAGGTGAACATTTGAAGAAATATGAGGTGTTTGGTGATCAAACTTGTGTGACTTTCACTGGGGATGTCCAAATTGTCAAGGATTTTATTACCCATCTTCCTGGCAAGCTCAAACAAGAAGAAAGTGACTTTTTCTACAGTTATTATGACATTCATCCAGAAAGTGAAGGGAGCTAGCAGTCATATTATTAGGTGACTTTTGAAAAATGGGACACTATGTATGCATAGATTTTTGATCGACTACGACACAAAAAAATTAGATATGAAGAAAACATGCCTATTTTTCAAACTACCGGATAATCATTTTACAATAGGCTATGGCTGGAAAGACATAGATATTGTCATTATGGATGTCAAAAATGCTTCTTTGGATCAAAGAACACTAGTGAAAGAGGGCTATGGTATGTGCCTGCTGTACAAACGAGATGTTTGGAGGCCTCATCTCCGTAATTCATCTATAAACAAATAAACCATGTAATGAGTCACATTGCAAGCCTGTTGATGGATTTGTGGATTATTTTTAATATTTTTCCATAACAAGCATATACAAGACCGCTAGTTTTTTGAATGCTGACTGAGGAGGGTGATATGTAGAATCAAGTTCTGCATCTGTTCGCCAATATCGCAACTTGATGGTAGCAATCTAGTTGTGGCCCTTGTAGACTTTGGGGAAGTAGAAGATGTTTAGAACGTCCTTCATCTAGGTGAAGATTACACCTATATGGATTTAAGTGTGAAAAAATATGAATCTGAGTATAAAGAGTTTTTCCTGACTTCATATATCGAAGATTTTTTTATTGGTTTAAAAATTAAGCTTAAGAAGAGGTTAGATTAGTATCATCTAATCCCCAATGGGGCCAAAAATGATAAAGATTATAGGGATCTATAGATATATGTATTCTTAAGGATGAACATGAGACATATATGTGGTTATGTGATGCAGGAGCATATGTGGCAATATCAAATGCATCATTTGACATTTAATTATGGATTTGTAATTGTCGATAATTTTTGTCTAGACATTTTTAGGGCATCTTTTTTACATCTAATTTGGGTTTTTTTTTTAATTCACTTTCCAATTTAGTTTAAATCTACTTATTATCCAAGAATTGTGAACCCTATATTGTAATCGTTGTCAGATAGCTTATAGTTTATGAATAATATCAATTTATTTGCAGCATGGATTTGGCCTATTTTACAAGTTTGTTACTCCTTATTTCTGGTGCCTGTTGAGTGATTGTTGGAGGCCTGTGTTCGATACCTTTTCTCCATCAATTGGTATCAGAGCTCTGGTGAGAGCGTGGCGGATTCCATGACTCAAAGCAAGCTTGATGGGGGAGGTTCTCAAATGGAGGGTCGTTATAGCAACAACATGGAGGAAATCAAGATGATAATTCAACAACTTGCAGAACGTACCAATCGCATCGAAACTCGACGCCTAGGAGGTAAGAGTTACAACTGGAAGAGCTACGTTTATCAGCGTGTCACATGCATCGAAATCTCTTACCAAGATGGTGTGGGTTTTGACGGGGAGGGAGACGTTGGCCCTTTTCATCACTGTGCTCCGTTGTGTGAGTCGGACGAAAATGTGGAACCGGTTAGTTTCAACTATGAAGGTTCAAATATTATCTTTAATTTTTTAGTTGATAAAAGTTTGGAAAAAGAAAATAAAGATGGAGTTGTGGATTTTAGTTTGCCACCAATTTATAATTGTTTTTGTGAGGTGTGCTGTCGCAATTGTGATGATCAGATTTGTGATGGAAATTGTTTGGAGGTTGAAAGTAATATTTATGAACATGGTAGCAATACTATTGATAAAGGGTCTGAGCAAGCAGTACAAAATATTACTATGCACATGCAAGGAATTGATCCAATTATACAAGTTGTTAAGCTACTGTACCATTAATTGAAGTGGAAGACCTTTACCCATATATAGGTATTGACAAAATTGATGTGGGTGAAAGGATTAATGATATGAACTCAAAACATAGTCACATTGGTGATACCGACGTGGGTTTCAGTCTTGGACTTCCAGGAACTAGGCATGAGCCGGATTCAATCCTGGATGAGAGTACTACAAGTGTGAGTTTTGGAGGCATTACCTATAAAATAAATGGTCACATATCCGTCGATTTTGTTGGGTTTAATGTTTTCAATTTTCACATTCCTCAGATATTAGTTGATATTGTCAATCAAATAAAAAATGGTGGTAAAAGTTTTGAGTTGGCAAAAACCAAATCTCTCAAGTCAAGATTAGGAAGGTATTCTAAATATTTATTTATTTGGAATGGACGATTCCAATTGCAAGCTAAATGATTCACCATGATTTGGATGCAATGGATGATTGTGCTAGGATTCTCTCTAATTCGTGATAGAATTCGAGGACGAATTCTTTCCAACCAGAGGAGTCTGATGCAGGAGCATATAGGGATCAACTGAGTGACTTTAATATCAGCCAAAATCAAGGTAACAATAAACGTGGCAGAAAATTAATATTGATTTCTTTCTAATATATTTATTTGTAATTGCATAGATTTAGCAGTATTTTTATTATTAATTGGATATATGTGATATTCATTTTGTAACTTTCTATTTATTACTTTTCCTTATTTTGATTTGACTCTTATGTTATTTAAGCAAGAGTTTGTCATCTTTGTAAGGGAGTTCTTTTTGACATTATAATGAAAATATAGCAGCTTTTTAGCTATCTATAATGAGTTGTGTTCTTTTTATTTCTGGTGACGTGTGCTATTAGTTTTAGACCTATGGTTTAGGACCCATCCCCCATCAATTTGGATTGACGGGGGAAAAGTATCGAACACAGGCCTCCAACAATCACTCAACAAACACCAGAAATAAGGAGTAGCAAACTCGTAAAATAGAACAAATCCATGCAGCAAATAAACTGATATTCATAAATTATAAGCTATCTGACAATGATTACAATACCCATATTTATAGGATTCACAATTCTTGGATAGTAAGTAGATTTAAACTAAATTGGAAAGTGATTTAAAAATAAATCCCAAATTAGATGCAAAAAAGATGCCCTAAAAATGTCTAGACAATAATTATCGACAATTATATATCCATAATTAAATGTCAAATGATGCATTTGATATTGCCACATATGCTCCTGCATCAGACTCCCCTGGTTGGAAAGAATTCACCCTCAAATTCGGGTCATTGATTGAAGAAATCCTGACAAAGTCTTCCATTGCTTCAGATCTTTTGTTGAACCTTTAACTTGCAATTGAATCCTTCCTTTCCAAACAAACAGATCTTTGGAATAAATGATTAACCTTGACCCCATAAATTTTCTCTCCGACATTAACTTCGCAGTCCCAAAAATTTTCTCACCATCTTTTATCTGAGTGACAAGATTAATGAATTCTTTGGGAATGTGCTTAATCAACAAATTTATGCTCAATATCTTTCCACAATATTGACTTGATTGCGGCTTTATTGTCGTCTTCATCATCACAATTTCTTGGAACAAAATCATTTTCCTTTGGTCTTCCACACCACCATCACAAACTTTAGAATCTTCATAACAATCATACTTCAGCAGTATATCAAAACTCATGAATTTTTTTCTTTCTAAAAATACTTCCTCAACAAATGGAAAATTAAAGATAGTGGACTTACAGCCGAAATAGTTGAAAGTACTGTGTCCCTCTTCATTTGACTCACACAACGGAGCACAATTATGAATTGGGCCAACGAATGTCTCCCAGTTGGGACCGTCACCATCTTGGTAGAAAGTTTCGATGTGGTCAACGCTTTGATGATAGGTGGTAACATCTCTCTCCCTGTCAGAATTCCTACGACCTCATCGTCCAGCTTCGATGCGATCAACACGTACCGCAAGTTGCTGAATCATCCTTTTAATTTCAGCCATGTTGTTGTTGATGCCACGACCCTCCATTCTGAAACCTTCCCTTCTTCACCCGACCTGAGACATGGAATCCACCAGGCTCGTGCCAAAGCTCTGATACCAATTGATGGGGAAAAGGTATCGAACACAGGCCTCCAACAATCACTCAACAGACACCATAAATAAGGAGTGGCAAACTTGTAAAATAGGACAAATCCATGCCGCAAATAAACTGATTATTCATAAACTATAAGCTATCTGACAACGATTACAATACCCATATTTATAGGGTTCACAGTTGTTGGATAATAAGTAGATTTAAAGTAAATTGGAAAGTGAATTAAAAATAAATCCCAAATTAGATGCAAAAAAGATGCCCGAAAAATGTCTAGACAATAATTATCGACATTTATATCCATAATTAAATGTCAAATAATGCATTTGATATTGCCACATATGCTCCTACATCATTATGTATGGCACCAAGTATCTACTACTAGCTTATGTCCGTCGTTCTAAAGAAGTTCTCCAAAGAAGATTTTATATTGGAATCTTCGAGGCATTGCTAATAACCCTATTCATAATGTTTTATTGGAATTCATCTAGACTCACAATCCGGAAGTGTTATGTATAGTTGAACCTTTTGTTTCCTTAAGTTCTATCCATACATTTTTTTGGCGTTCCATGGGCATGGTGTCGGTGTGCACTAATGATCATTCAACTTGCCGAACTTATGGATCTTATGTGAGTCTTCTATGGTTCCCTAGGTTCATCTGTTATCTAGGAGAGATCAGCAGCTTCTCATCAAGTTGTGTTTGATTCAATGAATTGTGTTATCACTTCAATTTATGCTTGCACCACCAGTGGTGTACCCAAAAATCCCTCTTATGAGGGTCAAATTTATAACACAATGCTTTTGCCCAAAAAATAAAAATAAATAATTAACACATTTCAAAACATATTAGAGCAACTCCAACAGATTCCCAATATTTTGATTTTTCTCTATTTTAGGGAAAAATGAGCTTCTTTTGCTCCAACAGATTCCCTATAACTATCTCTATTTTATGGAAAGTGAGGAAAGAGAAAATCAATTCCCTATATTTATAGCAAACTCCAAAGTTTTAAAGAAGAATATGGAAATTTTAGATATTTTAGAGATTACTGCAAACTAGGGAATCTGTTGGAGTTGGAGATAAAAAAAAAGAGGTTAAAGGTTTGACTTTTGCTTCCTTATAATACAAATATTATAGAGAAGTTGTTGGAGTTACTCTTAGTATAAGAAAATTTAAGTGTAATATTTATGTACTAATCCGGAAATTGAAAGACCCTTAAGTCATGTTAAATTAGTTTTGGGATTTAAGATGAACGATAAATATAGAAAAAATATGTATTACTTCGATTTAGCATATCAACAAAGAATCGTAAATATACGCATATGCGCATATATGATCAAGAGAAATTTTATTTACACATCCTAATTTTCTTATACACATACCACATTTTTTGTAAAATTTTAAATTTCTTTTCTACCCTTTTATTATCAAAAAAAAAAAAAGGGGGAGATGAGAAGGGAAAAAAAACTCCTTCAACTCTTCAACAACTATGAGAATATGTCAACAATTTATTCAAAATATTTGTTCATGATTCTCTTTGTCAATTCAATAATCAATTTAACGAACCATTGAACTCATTCCTCAAACTAGCAAAGCTTGAAACTTCATCAAAGCTCTGTTGCAAAGCAAGACCTATGGTCTTGTCTTTCTCTTCAAGTCGGAGTTTTCCAAATGACAACAATGTCCTGCTTTGTAGCTTCAATCGTTGTCCCAATTATGCGAAGCAATGAAGAAGAAGGTGGGAAAAATCACATGTTGGATGCCCTATGATCTTTTTTCCTTTTTCTTTCAAATTATATGAACTTGCATGTTCAATACTTCTTCATGATCCTCAATTTTATAATTAATTTTGGGCCTAGATCTAGATGGTGTTGTGGTGTGTATAAGAAGAAAGAATTGTAAGAGAAGGGAGAAAAACCGACAAAGAGAGTTGGGCTGGGCAGAAAAAGGGAGAAAAAGAGGACGAAAGAAGAACAAAGGAGGAAAAACTGGGGAAAAATTGACCAAAAAAATATTACGGATGTGTATTAAGGAATGAAGAATGTGTTAATAAAATTACTCTATGATCAATAAGGTAAGAAAACCTTGAAAATATTTGTATTAATTGGATGTATGTAGTGTATTAATAATGTAAAATATTATTTCATTCCATAAAAGCTCAAGAATAATTAAGACTAATTAAGATAAATTTGTTTTAAATTTTGAAAACTAAGACTAATTAAGGCTTTTTCAAAAATTGAGAATGATCAACTTTATTTCATTCCATTAAGGAAAACTAAGACTAAATAAAGATTTTCCAAAAATTGAGAAGGCTAGCTGCGCCCATGCGCACTACTGCAGCTGAACGATGCAGATTATGAACTGATATTGTTGATGTTATGGGCATGTTTATTACTGGACTATGGTTTGTTTTTGGAGATTTCAATGCGGTATTAGGGGCTCATGAAAAGAAACGGGGAGCTCCTGTTTGTCAACAGTCACGTGCAGAATTTCAAGCTATCTCCGATATCTGTGAATTGGTTCACGTGGATACGAAAGGAGCTAAGTTTATTTGGGTACGAAGAAGAGGTATTCAGGTAAGGTTGAGCTGCGTTTGGATAGAAGCCTAGCCAATTTAGCATGGTTAGATGTGTGGTACAAATATGATTGCTGCCTCGGCATTGCTCAAATCATTATCCTCTCTTAATGTCCTTCTCTAAGGCCATAGGGACTCGTTTTCGCAAGTTGTGGTTGGAGCATAGAGATTTTAAAAGCTTTGTCATGCATTTCTGGTCTTCTATTTCTTCCCATGGTTGCCCATTGTCGGTCCTTGTTTTGCGTAAAGCAGAGGTATATGGAATTGGGAGGCCTATGGAGATATAAATCGGTGAGTTACTGATGATCTAAATTCCTTAGAAGCTCTTAAACATGCAGTTGCTTCTTCAAGTGAACGATGATAACTATGCAAAAGAGAATGAGCTTCAAGCCAATTTAAATAAACCTTCAAGGCTGCAGGAGCTATTCTGGCGTGAGAAGTCTAGGGTGCGATGGTTATCAGAGGAAGATCATAATACTTCTTTTTTCCATGCACAGTCTCATCCCCACAGGATGAGGTCTTCGATCTCTATTCTTCGAGATGATAATCAAGTTTATGAGGATCCTGTATCTATCCAGAATCATATTATTGAATATTATTTGGAACTCTTCGCTAGTCATGCAGATTTTATTGATAATAGACTCGTGGATGGTGTGATTCCTTCAATAGTTACTAATGACGAGCATATGGCACTCACCCTAATTTCGTCAGTCGAAGAAATATTTGGTGCAATGAAATCCTTGCATATGGAAAGCGCTCCAGGCCCTGATGGCCTTAATGGGCATTTCTTTAGTTCTTGCTGGGACATAGTCGGTATTGATGTGGTAAGTGAAATTCGTTATTTCTTTACACATGAATTCTTTCAGTTCCGGTCTCATCATCTTAATCCTGAAGGTTGTGTTGCGAAAATTGATAGAATGGAAATAATAAATCCAACCATAAAAGGATAATATGCAAAGAAATAAAAGGAGTAAAGGAAAGTGAACATCGGATATAACGTGGTTCGGCAAGGTACCTACGTCCACGGGGCAGCAACAACAAGAACTTCCACTATGGCAATATGGGTACAAGAGATACACAACTTCAAGAACACTACTTGAAGGAAACTCTCTCTCTTACACTTGTTTTACTACCTAAGTACTACCACACTCTTAACAAGAAGTGGACACTCTTCACTCTCTACTTGGATGAAGATGTTTCTTACTTGAATGATTTTGTTCTTGCATTTAATGCCTTTATATAGGCATTGCTCTTCATGAAATTCAAGATTCAATGTATCATGCATGGAAGCAAAGTCAAGCTTCCTCCTTGTTTTATGTTCAATGTTGGCATGCTAATTGAGCATATTTCCTTCCAACATTCAAAAATTGCTACACCCTACCTTAGTTATTCAAAGATGGCAACAGCAGTCCCAAATCATTCAAAGAACCAGTAAAAGTACTTCATATTCCCACTTGAAGGTGTTTGGGTGCAAAGCATTTGCACATGTGCCAAAGGAGCAAAGATCAAAGCTAGATGACAAGGCTATGCCGTGTATCTTTCTTGGATATGGCAATGAAGAGATGGGCTATCGGTTGTGGAATCCAAAGACCAAGAAATTATTTAGAAGCAGAGATAGATGCAGATTTGGCAGGAGACCTTGATAAAAGAAAATCCACTTCTGGATACTTATTTACTGTTTCAGGGGAGCTGTGTCATGACAGTCCAAGTTACAGAAGTGTGTTGCCCTATCCACCACAGAATCAGAGTATATAGCAGCAAATGAAGCCGATAAGGAGATAATATGGCTGCAAAGGTTTGTTCAAGAGTTGGGTGTGAAGCAAGAAAATTATATGGTGCCTTGTGATAGTCAGAGTGCTATCCACTTGAGCAAAAATTCAATGTATCACACTCGCACTAAGCACATTGATCATCGTTACCATTGGATTCGAGATGCAGTGTCAAAGAAGTTTTTCTAGTTGAGGAAAATCCACACTAACAAGAACATTTTCAGATATGTTGACTAAAATTGTGCCACAGCAGAAACTTGAGTTTTGCAGAAAAGTGTTAGGATTGGCGAATCCCTCCATCTAAGTCGGGAGGGGGAGATTGTTGAATCAGTCCCTCCTTATCTCTCTCATCCGACCTCCAATCGACTTGATTCTAAAAGCAGTTTTGCTCACCTTGAGCTCATTTAGAAATTTCAAGAAGACATCGATGGGAAATAACCATCATGGTGGCCGCTGCAAGTCGAAGATCATGGTTCAGCCGAGTTGGAAATCGCCACACCTCGCCACTATTGTTCTCCCTCCTCCGGTCACCTTTTTCAGTGATTCTTGAAGGGATTATGCACTTCAGAGGATGTAGATCATTTCTCCTAAGGTGGGTTGCATCAAATCGAGCTGTGGTGATCGAATTTGCACGACTTGGAAACTTGGGTTCATCCGATCTCAAAATTTTGTGAGGTAAAATTCGACTCTTTTGACTTATATTCTGACTTTGATGTATTCATGAAAGTTGAATTTAGAGTTGAGATGAAGAACTTTTGTGTTGGGAATTTTGTCAAATTTTGAATATTGGATGGGGTGGCGCCGCTGCCACTTTGGTGGGATTTTCCGGCCAGGTCCGGCCAGGTTCTACACATTTATACGAATACGTTGATATATTATATGCAATTTTTGGATATCGTATGATTTAGTTATGAATTTTTACGTTTTTGATTGTAAGATTTACGATCTATGAAGATCGGACCGTCTGATTGACTTGTAGTTTTGATATAGTGATCGTGTGACTGTCCCAGTGACTTTGTATGGTCATGGATGAAGAATCCGACCGTTGGATTGTCATTTAAGTATGTTTTTGAGTTATTGACTAAGTCAAGATCATATTTGATTAGGTGATTGATGTTTTACGTGGGTGAGCGAGTTCAGTTGTGATTTGTAACATTTGAAGACGTATCGGGAATTTCGAGGTGAGTAACTCTCTTGTCGTTCATATTACGAACCGAGTACTTTTAATTACTAAATTTTTGTGGTAATTGTGCGGAAATATTTATAGAATAAATATTTGTTTTAAATCATATGGACTTGATCAACTACAGTCCATAGGTAAGCAAAATGATTTTAAACTATACAAATGAATTTCACGATTTTTATGCTTGAACTATAGATGGTATTAGTAGTTATTCCTGAGTTAATGATTACGTATATATATATTTACGTGATTATATACGAATTGGTATGACATTGAAGAGTGTGGAATGGTGATGATGTAGTTTTTATTATGGATTGAAATGTGATTTACCATATTCATATGCGATGATCATGATTGATGAGTTTATGTTGGATAATCATGGTTGACATTGTGGGTTGTATAGAGGTAGAGAATGTAGGGTTCTGAGGATGGGGGGATGTCCGAAGTTTGACGGTTAAGGATAACCAGAGTGTTTTTGTTCTGAGGACAGGAATGTCCGAAGTTCAACTGTTTAATGATAACTAGAGTATATTTGTTCTGAGGACTGGGAGTCGAAAGTCGAGGGTTACTAAGTTAACTTGGGAATATATCGATTACTTAAACCTAGGCCAATGTGACAAGTATCGATGTAGTTAGAACCCTAACGTGTTGTGGGAAAGACCACATTGGGGAAATTTGTAGGTTGTGGGAAGGATCACAGTAGGGATAATTGCAAGTTGTGGGAAGGACCACATGGGTGATTTTGAGGTCAGGGGATTGTGGGGATGTATTCCTTGTTGTTTCTAGCGAGTTGATTTGATATTTTCTTTGTGGATGTTGAGATTGTTGGATGCTTACTTGAGTTAAAATAATTGTGATTAATAAATCAACCGTTCATTTCTTATTTACTCATAGGAGCTTTTAGAAAGCTTGTCGGGTTTTGTGTTGTTGCAATCCCTGTACACTATTCAAACGGTGTAGCGGATAATCCTACAGGTCAGGATAATCAGGGAGGAGATTGAGCTAGTTAGGAGTCGCAGTGTTTATTTTGATTTCATTCTGTTGTGAGGTTTGTTATGCTCATCTGAGCTTACATTATATTTGGAGAGAGTGTGCTGTAATAAATAAACTCTTTAAGGATTTGGTTATGTATTATTGAGTGGTGTGAGATGTGTTTATTTATGAAAAAATATTCAAGATGTTAATTCGTTGAGTGTATTTAATTCATGTTTTGAATTTGAATTTATTCGAAACTCGGGGCGTGACATCTTGTCTAAGGGAGCCATTGTTGGGATCACAATCGGGTGCGCTGTATTTGTGGTGATTTTAGCTTATAGAGTTTACTTGTATTAGAGGAAGAGGAAGCTGGAGGATGAAGAAGATGATGAGATTGAGGATTGGGAGATGGAGTATTGACCCCATCAATTTTCGAATGAAGAGCGGAGTGAGCCTACTGATGGCTCTTCAAAAGAACACCTTTTGGGTTCTAGTGGGTTTCGGAAGGTTTACAGAGGAATTTTATCGAACAAGACGGAGATAGCAGTGAAATGTGTGAACCATGATTCAAAGCAGGGGTCGAGAGAATTCATGGCTGAGATTTCGAGCGTGGGGATGCTACAGCATAAGAATTTGGTCCAAATGCGAGGGTGGTGCAGAAAAGGAAACCAGAAGAGAGAATAAAGCGTGAAGTTGCAGAGAGATAGGAGAGAAGAGAGAACTTTGGAGAAGATGAATACTAAAAGGATAGAAATACCCTTGAAAAGTTAACAAGGTCAACATTTTTACTGTTCCTAGGTATGAAGATTGGGTCAGGCTTAAATCCTCATATACTATTTTGATATTTCCCAAAACTCAGGTATGAAAATTAATGGTTGGGAAAAGTTCATGTACTATTTGGATGATTTTCCCTTAACTTAAATACTGATGATGCTTGAAAGCAGGACTCAGGGCGTTAGGTATGGAGTCGTTTTTTCATGACTATAGAGGAGAATTCCTTGGTGCATTTGCTTATAACTTTAACATTCCTATTTTAGTAGTAGCGGAGGTAATGGTTTTTATTAAGACTATTGAGCTAACTTGGGTAAGGGACTAAAAACATATATGGTTAGAGGTTGGCTCTTCTCTAGTTCTAAATTTCATGCGGTCCCTCGTTTTTTGCCTTGGCAGCTTCATATTGAGTGGGGCAATTGTTTATACGGCAGTTCTCAAATGTAATTCCGATCTTTGCATATCTTTCGAGAAGGAAATCAAGTTGTAGATGCATTGGAGAATTATGGTTCGACTTCTAGTGAGTCGATTTGGTGGGACTTAACTCCTTTCATTCATAAACATTTTCAGAGTGACCGTTTAGGTATTGCCGAAGTTTCTTTTTTTAGTAGTTTGGTTTTTCTATACCTTGTTCCCTTTTTGTATGGGAGCTTTTGATTTTCAATATATTTCAGAGATTAGGATTGCTTTTTGCCTTTTTTAACCTTTGACTCTAACCAAAAATAAAAAAAACTATCCTGCCAAGTCATTAGTGTTGATTAGTCAAAAAATACGTCTTTCGTAAATTAAAGAGTGATTCTTTTCCCCAAATCATTTTCTATGAATAGAAAATCTTCTCTTCTGTTTTTTTTTTTTTTGAATAATAGCAAATCTTCTCATTTCTACGAAAGATTTAGCAAATCTACAATTTTGGTATTTTTATATTCTTTTCTACCATTTTGAATCGGCAGAAAACACTTTGTATTTTTCTTTGTAGATACCATAATACCAGCTAGAGAGACAAAAAAAAAAAAGGTGTAAAAGTAAAATGAGAAATGGAATAGATCTACGAATTTCATTTCATTTCATAACCCCTTTATATAGTGAAAGAATTACAATAAAAATATCAATTACAATGATGACATTAGATGCTGATTGATTGGTAATCATTGATTCCTTGATTCCATCTGCGGTCCCTCTTGTCTCTCTGTAGGGAAAGAACAGTTCCAAGTCAATGGTTCCTTTTAGGTATCGAAAAATGTTTTTGATACCATTCCAGTGACGTTGCGTTGGCGCTGAGCTAAATCTAGCTAATAAGTTTACTGAGAATGCAATGTATGGTCGAGTACATTGGGTTAAGTACAATAATGCGCCTATTGCACTTAGATATGGAATTTCAGCTCCCAACACCTCTTTGTCATCTTCCTTTAGACGAAATGGATATTTCTTTGTATCCAAACTTCGACCGATCATGGGAGTACTAGCAGGATGCGCTTTGTCCATGTTAAATCGCCTGAGTATTATTTGGACATACGCAGACTGGTGGATTAGTATTCCACAAACTCGGTGTTCTAGTTCAAGGCCTAAATATAATCGAGTTTTCCCAAGATCCTTAATCTCAAATTCGGATTTCAAGTAGCTCGCGGTTTCTCTTATTTCATCAAGAGTACCTATTATGTTCATATCATCGATATATACAACTACAATTGCAAATCCGGAACTTGTTTTCTTTATGAATACGCAGGGGCACAACTCATCGTTCTCATATCCCTTCCTAATTAAGTAGTCACTTAGACTAGTATACCACATCTGCCTGGATTGTTTCAATCCGTAAAGTGAGCGTTTCAACCTAATTGCAAACATACTCCGTGGTTTAGAGTCACTTGATTTGGGTAACGTAAGGCCATCAGACACTTTCATATATATCTCTGAATCAAGATCCCTATAGAGATATGTAGTAACCACATCTATGAGCTGCATTTCTAGTCTTTCGGAAACTACCAAGCTAACTAAGTAGCATAACGTTATAAAATCTATTACGGGAGAGTACGTCTCCTCGTAGTCAATTATAGGGCATTGTGAGAAACCTTGCACCACAAGGCGAGCCTTGTACCTCAAGACTTCATTCTTCTCATTACGCTTTCTAATAAAGACCCATTTATGTCCTGCAGGCTTTACACTTGGCTGGGTTAGCACTACCAGGGCAAATACCTGTCTCTTTGTCAGAGAATCTAATTATGCCTGGATTGCTTATTTTCATTTAGGCCAATTTGCTCTTTATTGACATTCTGCAACAGAGTGTGGTTCGATATCATCATGCTCTATGATTTCTTAAGAAACAATGTTTGCAAATATATCATCAATGTGTATGGAAGATCTTTCCATCAACTTATATGCACTCTCATAATCCATTGAGATTTCTTTGTTCTCTGGAATCATTTCAAACATCGGAGTATCCTCCAATATTGATTCATGGACATAACTATAATCAAAGACAATCTCATGAGAGGGATTCTCTACATTGATGATTAATGGATCAGTTTGTTCTTTACTCACCCTCTTCTTCCTTGGGTGAGTGTCAATCGAACCAAGTGGCCTCCCCTTCTTCCTTTAAGGAGCCACGGCCTTAACCACACCTCCACTAAGTGTGGTTGCAGCTGGTATATGTGATCTCGTCACTTTTGAGATATCAGTAAACGCATCAGGCATCGAATCTGCTACGTTCTGAAGATCGATTATTCTTTTCACTTCACTTTCACATTGTGAAGTGCGGGGATCAAACTGAGACAGAGTGGGGACAAACCACGACAACTCCTGTGGTTCCCTTGGAAAATCTTTTTTCCTATCTCTCCCTAACGACGGGAAGATTGTCTCATCAAACCGCAAATCTAGCGGTAAAGAGATCGCTTGTCAAGGGTTCCAAATATCAGATATTTGTTGGGGATTCGTATCCAACATAAATATTTAATCGTCTCTGGGGACCCATTTTGGTGCGTTGTGGAGGCGCAATAGGCACATATACTGCGCAACCAAATATGCATACGTGTGAAATGTCAGGCTCATATCCAGTTACCAACTGGTATGCAGAAAATGGTTGGCTAGCTATGGGTCTAAAACGAATGAGCAAAGCTATGTGCAATATTGCATAACCCCAGGCAGATATAGGCAGATTGATGCGCATAACCAATGCCCTAGCCACTATCTATAGCCTTTTGATAGTGGGTTCTGCTAGACCATTTTGTGTATGCACATGGGATACATGATGTTCTACATCGATCCTAATAGACATGCAATAATCATCAAATACTTTTGATGTAAACTCTCCAGCGTTATCTAGTCTTGTAGACTTGATGGGATGATCAGGGTGGTGAGCCCTTAAACATATAATATGTGCTAAGAGTTTTCAAATGCAGCATTACTTGGGGACAATATTGCGACATGTGACCAGCGTGTCGAAGCATCTACCAAAACCATAAAGTACTTGAATGGTCCGCATTCTTGATGGATAGGTCCGCAAATATCTCCTTGTATCCTTTATAAGAATGGAATGTTTTGTTTTATATCTTTAGCATAGGAAGGTCTCGATCCTATTTTGCTAAAGAATAGGCTTTGCAAAACGAGTTATATGCCTTTGAAATTGTCAGTAAGGCATAATGGGATGGAGGCAGTGCTTCTGGTACTGCAGAAGGCAATGGATGCTTTGAGTAGTACTAGGACCGACACCTTGCAGTGTGGCGGATTTTTATCCCATTTTATTTTTCACTCGAAAAGAAGGGATGTCCGTGTGAGTTCTTTAAAATACGGATCATCATGTCACGACCGGGGTGCCCTAGGCGGTCATGCTAAAGCCTGTATGAGTCAGTGTCTCACATTTCATTGTTGGTGACAGCATATGATTCAATGATTCGAATAGCAGTGAGGTACAACCCACTAGATTGACTCATTAATTTCTCTAAAATGTGTTTCCTTCCATATTCATTAGAGGTAATATAAAGGTATTTAGTTCCATTCTCACAGTGGGTTTCTATATGATAACTGTTGGCATGAATATTTTTGAAACTTAACAAGGTTCGATTAGCTCTTGGTGCATACAAAGCGTTTGTGACATTAAACATTGTGGCCATTAGGCAACAAAAATTTGGCAGTACCTCGCCCTTTTATTACTGTGATGATCCAATCATCGTAGTCACAGATGAATTATAAGCTATTAATTCAATGAATAATTTCATGTTCCTTAATATGGTGTGGTTAGTCCTACTATCCACTAAGCACTCAAGTTCTCCTCGATTCATTCTGCAAGTAATCAGGAGGTATTCATTAAATAATTTGAAAATATATCTCATATTCTTTAGAGTATTTCGATTTAGGTAGAATGATATTTTTTTCATTCTAATAATAATGATAATTTTTCCTCTAGATGTATTGCTTTACATCTTTATAGTGCTCTTTCGAACCATGTGTAGTAAATAAATTTGAATAAATTCAATTGCTTCAAAATAAAATCAAAAATTTATTAATAAGCCAATGATAATCAAATCAAGGTCTTGGTCAGAAATCGAATTCATCAAATCATTCTTTAAGACCAAACAATAGTCTAATTAAAAATGAGGCATTATGCCTTCACAACTGTCTTTGAAAAATAATAGGTAAAGCAGATTCATCAAAATCTAGTGCATCCATTGACTGAGCAAGTTCCTTGTTGCCATTGAAGTCTGCAATTATGAGGTTAACATCTAGGTCATGACCTCTTCTTCCATATAGTGAGCCTCTTGTTCCTTAGACTCCCTATACCTCTTGTAAGTGGCTACAAATATGTTGCTTGCTTGGCAATTCTTGTACTAATGTCCAATGACTCCACACCTATAACATGGTTCACTGCCAACTTACAGGGTTCTTAAGTGCCCTGTGCACCTTGTTTCCATGCCCACTAGGGCCAGCACCACCATCTTTGCGCCATACATTGGGACGGCCTCCACGACCTATACCATGACCCTCACATCCCTTGCCACCTGGTGCATTATTGCCACGTGGGTAGGGATCAGCACGTCAATCCCTTTTACATCGGGGTTCTTTCCACCTTTCACTTTGCCATAATTAGCTTCGGGAATTTTCTTTATCCCAATAGGCCTGACATTGTTGTTCAAGAGCACCTCATTATGCCTCTCAGCCACTTGTAGTAGGTTGATCAGTTTATTGAAAGTTGTGATTCTTTTGTGGTCATACTTCATACTCCAGCCTAGACTAATTCGCTGTATAAGTGCTAAAGTAGAAGAGGTGGAAAGAGTCTTTTTGATCATATAATTTTCAGTGATTTCATTTTGAGGCGTACCTTTAGGCGCAACATGTCATTGTTGAAGTCATTGACCCTTTTATAGTCAAGCAAGTGGATTTCATTCCACTAAACGATCAGTTCTGGGAGTAAAGTGTCATGAATGTTCCCAAAACATCTCTTAAGGGCATCCCACAGTTCTTTGGGTGTCTTCAACTGAAGGTACTCCCAGCGTGGCTAGGATCAATATGTCGCCTCAGAAACATTAATGCTTTTGCTTTTACCTTGTCAAACGGTTCATTGTCTTTGGGGTCGATAATGGTGGCAGTGTAGTCTTTTGCCATAAAGGCAGTTTCTACATCGGAAACCCAATGATGGTACTCAAGTCTTTCTGAGTCCAAAATGTCAAATTGAGGTCGACTTGGATCAACCATCTACATAAACAAGAGGGAAGATATAAATTACGCAGTCATAAAGACATCCACGTAAATTATTTTTCAAAAATATGAATTAGATTTCAAGACCAAGATTCGTAATGGTCACATTTTTTCTTCCGATGCTATGTGAAAATGTTTTATCACTGTGAGTATGTATTTATAATGCGCATGAATTTTCATTATCATGGCAAAACAGAATTTATATGTTGCATACTAAAAGTAACCATAGCACATGTAACAACATAGCATATATAAAAATAAAGTACATGACATGCTCAAAAATCACAAATAAACAATAAAATATATGCTACACATAATAATAGCAATAATATATCATGCGTAAAATATAAATCACGAAACATGCTTAAGATTTCATAATAAAAACATAAGCAATAAAATATAAAGCATGCTTAAACATAATTATAAATCATGTTTAAAGATAATCATATAAAACATAAATAACAAGGTATGCTTAAAATGATCAAAATTATCTAACTAAACATGCTCAAAAGTTCTAATTTATAAATAATTTAATATACTGGAGTATGAAAATAAATGAATGAAAGAGAACATACTTGGTATCGAGAAAATAAAACGATCATAGCGCACGCTGGTGTTGATGCTAGGTGTGCGTAGCGATGTTTTTGGGCTTGAGAAAAAACTGGGCCGGGTGGGCCTGTTTCTATTTTTTTTCTTTGGGCCGGAAGGCCTTTATTCTTTTGGGCCGGCTCTTTTACTTCGGGCCGGGTCAAATGTGCAGGCGCTGGTGAGCAGGCTACGGCTATGTTTGGTATGGATGTGCTTCTCAGAATAGCTGGCTTCTGCTTATTTCTGAGAATAAGTGACTGAAAAGCAAAGTAGCTAAGTGTTTGGTAAACTGGCTTTTTATAAGTGCTGTAAGTAACAAAAGCAGTGTCAAAGTGTTTGGTAAACTCAAACTGACTTGTGCTTTGTATTTGTAGAATGACCAAAGTAGACATAAGAGATTATTTTGCCTTGATTGTTTGGTAATACAATGTTGTTCAGATGCTCTTGTTATCATTTGAATCTTTACTATGTCGTGATAAATTTTTGTTAACTTTTGATTTTTATAAATCACAGTGAGCATATGATTAATATTAGATAACTGAATTCTACTTTTTTAGTTCATTTTACCGAATGCACAATAATAATCAATTGGAAATCCAATTGAATGCAAACCATGACCAATATTTGTACCAAAAGCCTTGTGATACATCAATTTATCAAATACTAAATTTAACGAACATTGTTATTGCATTCATACATTTCAGTTTTCAAGTTTCCCAACTAAGTTTTGCATGATGAGAGATAATACAACTTGCTATGTTGCTTGGTATTCCGCTTGATATCCCAATGACTCTGAATTAATACCAGTTGCAACAACATACATATCAAGTTTTCCTGTTGGTATTCCAGTTCCAAGAACTCCAAGGTCACATATCTAGTAGGAAAAGAAACCAAGAGACTTTTAGTATAAAACAAAGGAAAATGAAGGATAATGATGAAAAATAAAAGCAGGGGATGGCAACAAACATACCCATGTGATGGTATCTCTTTAAACCACTTATCCACACAAAATATGATACAAAATTATGTGATGGTGCTCCATTGATATTATCCATTTGTAATCTTCAAAGTGCAGATAGAGTAAAAACTGTAACATGTGAAATGATGTCGTATCTACATTCTTCCAATCAGGAAGCACATTTGAAAGGAATACAAGCATATAGAGATGCTCTAGCTGTTTGGCTCTAGTTTTTCTTGAGCTGGTCAACAGTCTCTTTTCTTGTGTGGGCGTGCCAGCACCGTTCGGGTGCGGTCGTCGGGGGTGTCCCTTGACCTGACTTCTTCTGAGCGATTGTGGACTAGGAGAGCACCAACCTCGTCGTGGGATTCTTTGTGCCTAGTGGCGAGGACTTTTGCTGAGCTTCTTCAAAATCACAATCGATACTCGATGTTGTAGATCGAGCAGAGTGAAATCCACTGGGAAGTGAGGAGAACTTGCTAAAGCGCGACTCTAGCTTGGCTGGTTTGTGAGGGCGTTACCCTTGCTTGGCTAGTTCCGTAACCGTTGTGGTCGTGGTACTACAGTTGGCTCCCGAGGAGACTAGGACCAAAGCACTTTGACAGAGGGTTTGGTGGTACTGAAAGTTGGCTCCTAAGGAGACTAAAACTTGGAGTGTGATCACCGATAAGAGAAAGAGAATGAGAGGAGTTGCTCTTAGAGAGGTTGCTCTAGAGAGAACTTAGTTCATCTTATAGATGTTTTGATGAGTGAATTGGTGAGATGATACTTATTGTAGCCTCTATATATAGGCTTCCAAGCAACACTATTTGGCCTTTAAACAAATCATAGTGGGTTAGGTTTGAGCACACAAACACTTAGTGGATTTGTTAGGTAAAATTCACTAACACTTAGTAAATTTTTGTTAGGTGAGAGCACTAACACTTCTTTATTCCTTTAATTTGTATCTCTACTAAAAACTCATATTTAACATTCGACTTCTTCATATGAAATGATCCACTATGGATGTAGATTATTGTGGTAAAATTTCAGAATTTATTTCCATGTGGTTGGGCCGGAAATGCTACTCGACTCCTTACAGGTCCAGTTTTCCAGATTTGCTTCTGTAGAAAATTGGATTGATTGTTTGAAGGTTTTCCACTCCGAACAAGCTCTAGCACTCTTCATAAGAAATGATCATTGGGATGTCTAGAATAAATCTGGAAAGTTTCAACTCATTTGAAGTTCGGATGGTTAGTCTGCCGCCCCTCCTTCCTTGTTAGCTCGGTTTCTCCTAGCCGAAGTAGGAAAATATGCTAAAGTTGACTTTTCATTTTCATGCTTCCATAGTAGGCTTTATTTAGCCTCTAAATATATATATATATATATATATATATATATATATATATATATATTTCAAACTTGTCGACAATATATAGCTTGAGCCACTGACATTGGCTCAATTTCTCCAAGACGTCCCTTGTCAGGCCAAAATGTTCATTTTGGGTCCAAACATTGCCCCCCAGACATCGAAGTCAAAGGTCTTCGTCTTGATTGAAGAGGTCTTGAATCAGTACTACTCTTATAATGTCGTTGCTCCGAAGCCACTTGTATTGGCTTGACTGAAATTACTTGATTGATTCCATATAGGCCTCCAAATAGGCCATAAAGCTTGGATGCCACAATCTGAATTGCCTTTGTCATGAACTGATGCTTTCTTTGCCAAATTTATTGCCCCCGTATTTGATGTCTGGTATTCAGTGAATTGGCGAAACTTAGACAGGTTGTAGGATATCAGAACTTTAGCGTGCCCCCCATGCGAAGGAGACTGCTTTTGATTGCGAATAAGGATCATTCTCTTCTTTGGTGGTAGCTTCGCCATGTGTATAGCAGCAAGCATCTGCCGTGATCGCTGGCTCTCTGTTGATTTTCTCAAATGTGGGTGTTTGGAGCCTTTTTGCTGGCTAGATCAAGTTTGATCAAGGCCTATAGTACTTGGCAAAATAAGATGCTGAATAGAAAACTGTTTGCTGCCATTTAATCCTTCTCTTATGCTGAAGAGGATGATTGAATCATGGTTGTCGTCATCATGACATGTGACGAAGTGAAACCACCATATTTACTGCAACTTTAGCATCTAAAACCGAATTGGTTTTAATCATGTTTTATTAAAAAAAAGAATCTGGCCCTACGGTGGTAGGAAAAGGTGGAATATCTTCATTGTCGCCTTAGATGCGATTCTCTAGATGGAATAGTGATTTATTAATTATCAACTAGGGCCACTCACTGGCCCAGCTAATAAATTAATCTCCAAAAACACATGAGCTATAAATCAAGGTGTAATGGAGAAGTGTTCCTTGTGAACCAGAAATGACATCCAAGAAACCATTCGTTATCGATCAGGCAGATGAAATCACTGAGAAAGCCACATTCACATGGCGGACTAACATGAGTGTTCGATGTAAAAATCAGACCGGAGAGAAGAGAAGTCGACTGATGGGCTTTGGTGGCGGTGATAGTCAAGCGAGTCTGGGTCCCACACCTCGAGATCGTTTGCCAGATGATGCTATGGCCTATTATGGGCTTCCCATCCGCCATCCCATAGCGGTTCTTCGGCAGGTGCCTGGTGATTTTAGCGGTTGGGGACTAAGGAGGAAAGTGGGCTTTTGGCCTACCATAGCTCTCGAGGAAAAGCTTTGGTATCAGGAGGTCCGAGCGAGAGATTTGGCCCGATGGGATGCGGTGGGTATCACCCAAACCATCGATCTATGCTTCTGTCTTCCCCATAATATTAGCCCTGCACCGCTAGCCGTCACTCTTTACTTCTGGAACACCTCCAGAAATACATTCGATTTCCGATTTGGGCAGATGAGCATAACTCTGCTGGATGTTCTTACCATCACGGGGTTGCCCATTGATTTTGACCCCTATGTGCATGGTCTGTTTGATGGTATTCAATTTCCTTTGAGAATGGATATGGCTGGTCGGGGGCATCACAGTAAATCCTACCCTATCTGGCGTGATTATTACCGCACCCAGTGTGACCATATAGGAGGTATCGCATTCCTGGAATTCTGGCTTTGCAAATTTATCTTTTGCACTTCTTCCAACAAACCTACTGGGCGCTGGAATTCTCTGGCCACTGCTCTCTACAATGGTATTTACATTGGCCTTGGGAAACCTGTATTGGGTGCGTTATATCGCTCCCTTTATAGAGCTGTAATGCGCCCCTTTGATACCGACATTAGTGGTCCATTCTGGATCCTTGCCTTTTGGTTGCAGATTTATTTCCCTCGCTTCCGTCACGGTGATATTCCAAAGGAACCTCCAGTCGATTCCCTTTTGGGGAACTGGCTTTGTCGCAACGTAAGGTATCGAGCTCCACCCTATTCCGAATGTTTTATTTACTTGTACTTGTTGGGAGAGATGCCGGACCCAAAAATAGTCCTTTCTAGGCGATTCCCTCCTCCCCTTGATGATGGCTTTCTACCCAGTGGACGCGATCATAGCGAAAGAGCCCTCTTGGCCTTTCGTTGAGCCATCTCCTGCTTGGATATTCATCTTACCACCGACCGCATAAGTTATGAGCTCTATGCCCCTAACCACTTTGCTCGCCAATTTGGGTTGGCCCAGTTGGTACCCTGGCCTTTGGTTGATTCTGCCAATTACTACACCTCTTGGCGGAGATTAGCCCCACCTGGGTCTGCCTCCTTTCAGAGTCAGTTTACTTTGATAGTGATTCCCCCTTGGGTCAGAGCGCTGTATCCCTTCAACGATGTTGACAATGATTATGTTGATTGGTGGAAAGAAGTGTCTGTGAACTGTTGGGACCTGCCACATGACGAACACTTCATCTAGATCATTGGTGGAATGAGTAGTCCTGGTCCGGAGGACCGCAAGATTCTTGAGCTCTTCTCGAACCCTGCAGCACAACCTCCGCGACTTACTCTACCTTCTCGCTCATCGCGTGCAAGGATACAAATCCACGAGCCTAGGGCAACAGTAAGTTTTTGTCTTTCTTCACCATTCCTTTTCCTTGTCTTGATTTTCCCGCTCTTATTCCTAAGTGTGTTTTGCAGCAAACTACCCGGAGCAAGACAGCCTTTGTTCAGGCCGGGAAACAAAAGGCAATAGTAGAGGGGACTCCTGAGGGAGAATCTTCTCATGATGAAGATTCTGCTGAGGTAATTTGGTTAAAAACGACCCCAAACTTGCATTTTTGGTGCTTTCCCCCTTTTTGAGTTGTGATTCTTTTGTCGTGCAGGCCACTGCTGTCTTTGCTTGCAAATGCGATCTAGCTCAATCCATCGAAGAGAGTTTTGAAGATGACGAACCTCTGGGAATGCGATTGGTAAACTCCGGCCCCATCTTATTCTATTTAAATTTTAGAATCTGTGCAAGATCTTCATTATGTATCTTTTGACAGGTTCGTTAGAGGACCACTGATCCCTCTCGCCTGAGCGAGGCTAGATCCTCAGCCGCTGTAAAAGAGCCAACTCTCTCGCTAGTTCAAGCATTAACTAACCCCGTGGCGCCACTTCCATCTCCCATATCTACAGAGCATCTGCAAGGTCCTACCATTCTAATAACGATCTCCGATGATGAGTCCTTGGAGCATGAAAGCGTGGAAAGCCACTCTGAGGCTTCTGCCGCTTACGAGGAACTGATGACGACAGAGATTCTCGCGGCACTAGAGCTGCAAGAGCTGAATGAGGTGAGGCCTTTTCCTCTTGGAGACCACATACCAGATATTGACCCGACAACTCGAGAGGTGAGCCACTGTTGGCCAATGCTTTCCATTTCCCTTTCTGATCCAACCCCGCTCTCTGACATTTCTGAATTTGACCAGGATTCTATTTGTACTGAGGAGGTGGCTGCAAACGCTGAGGGTTCTATCGGCGGGACAGATGCCCCAGAGATGGAAAATGATACTGACGGAGGTGGTGCCCCCCAAGTCTTGCAAATAAATGAGACAACCGTCGGAGCCGTGGGCTCTGTGCTTGAATCTGCTCCACTTGCCCATGGTGAGCCACGAGTTGAGTTTCCAGATTCTTCTGCGGTTGAAGGGACAGACCAACCTGTTGAAGACGAAGAAACTTAGGAAGCTGTCCACCCATTTGCAGTGGTGGTTCGTGATCCTGTGGCGCCTCCCCCGCCTCCTCCTCCTACCAGATTCGAGAGATTGATGAGGGTGTTAGAGGTAACTCATCCTTCTACTATGGATGAGGCTAAGTTGGTGCTTCGTGAACATCTAGATCCTCGGGTATTGGAGATTGACATCCTCCCGTGAGTCTTGGAAGCTCTAAGGTATCTTCACCAGGAGAAGGTTTTGACTCCATGGCAATTTAGTGTTATTGACTCTCTGCTGAATGAACTTGATATGGCCCGCCGACGTCAATCGGCCACGAACACCCAGGCTCACGATGCTCAAGAGGCTTTGAATAGTGTCTCTCGAGAAAAGGACCTCTCCCGCGATATTTTAAATGAACGAGCCATCCGCCTGCGGGAACTACATATCCAAAGGTCCGACTTCAAACTTCAAATCGAGAACCTCCAAGTCCATTTAGCCTTTATTGAGAATGCAATTGTTGCAGAAGAAGCTCAACTCGATGAACCTTTGGCTGCTTCTGAAGAAATGGGCCGCAACCTGGCCTGTACTAGAGAATGGGCCACTCAGGCTGAAGCTGGTGTCATTGAGGTGAAACGCCACGTGGAGGAACTTTGTTTGGAATTGAGCTTTGCGGGCCAATCTCTGTAGGCCCCCTCGAAAACCTTTCGGCTTCCCACATGCTATTAATCTCTTCTTTTCCGAGATTTAAGGCATTAATCACTCGTTGAAAAACAACAATCGTAAAAAAAAATAATCTCGTGAAAAGAACAGTTACCTACTCGAAAACCGTTCGGTCTCCTCACATGCTATTAGTACTCTAATAAAAGCTAACTCCTCAAAAACCGCTCCTCACATGCTGCTAGTCCCTTTTTTCCCGAGATTTGGAATCACTAATCTCGATTTACTGACATCAGTTTTGAAATTGAGCTTCATCCAAGGGTGGGGATTTGCCTGAAGTCCCTATAAATAGTTGTATTTGGGAAGGGAACACTCACAACAACTTTTCTGAAATATTCAAGAAATGTCCTTTCAGTTCATGCTTCTTTTTCTCCTTCTTCACAAATCTTCCCCTCATGAAATGACCTTTAGCCTCTAAATTTTAGGCTTTATGGCGTAATCTTAAGCCTGGGTTAGGCCTTATGACGTAATCTTAGGCAACCCCTTGTTTCGCCCTTCTGAAATTTTGCAAGAACAATGCCAGGCTTCAGATTGGTTTAGAAACGCTAGGGGGCTCCGAGTGTGGGATCCACGATCATGCGAGATCATTTTTGTTAGAATCCCACACGCTGAGTGAAACGGAGAAAGGGAGGAGGGCCACCTTCTGGTTCATCTTTCCTCCTCTGTTTCCTTCCTTCTGGACCCGGCCCGTGTTGTGCCCTCCAGATGGAAGGGGCTTTGGTTCTCACCTCCTTCTCCCCCTTTCTCTTCTTGAAAGAATCTTGGAGGGATAGGCTCTTTGAAGGAATGGGTTCAAGCTACAGAATGGCTGTTCCTATACTTCACGTCTAACTAATGGTGGTTACCATGGCTAGAGGGGGTGCATAGACTCAAGCTGATATTCGGTTCCTTCACTCTCTGCCCTTCCCGAAGATAATGGCGCTGCTCAACCGACATTGGATTCCATAGCTGCTTCCAATTGAGGGGGCTTGGAGGCTCCATTTTCTTTCACTAGAGTCTCCCCTTCTCATGGATAATGGTGTTAGCCAAGCCTATGTTGTATTCCTCTACCGCTTCCATGTAAATGGGGCGCGGAGGCTCCATTACTTCTCTTTTTCCTTCCCTGAAGTCTGCCTCTCCTTGGTATAATGGCGTTGTTTAACTCGACGTTGGATTCCATAGCTGCTTCCACTTGAGAAAAGATTCAAAAGATATCCGAGGATTCCTGTTTTTGTATTTTAGCCACCTTTGGCTTTGTAATGAATGTACTGCTTTTGGCTGCAAAGCCACTTTATGAATACAATAATATTTTTTATCCTGATATTCCAATATCCGTGAAAAGCCAAGAATTGTGTCTCGCAAGGCCTCAAATATAGGCCCCCATAGTTGTATATTGAAAATAATATGAACTTTTAAAATATGTTCTGCGTCAAAACGAGCCTCGCGATGAGGGTGTTGAGAAAATATTTATCTTTTGGATCCACTTGCTGGCCCCAACTCAATTTGCATTAATTAGCTGTTGAAAACTCCACCCTGAAAAAATAATCTCGTGAAAAGAACAGTTACCTCCTCGAAAACCGTTCGGTTCCCTCACGCGCCAATAATCCCTTCTTTCCGAGATTTATGGCAACTTTAATCACGCTTTACTGACACTTAGTTTGACTCTTCTCTTTGACCATCCATCCAAGGGTGGATATTTGCATGCCTATATCTTCCTCCACATTATAAACCCAAATTTCCAATCCCAAAATCGTTTCATCAACTCGAATATTTCTAACAGCAATCTTTCTTAATTACTCATCATCACCACTCTTCAATTTTTGCATTCTCTCAATCCATCACCAATGGAACCACAAAACCGGCATCCAACCAAGGATGGAGGAAGTAACAAAGCAGCTGGGAGTAGTGCTAACATGCTTCGCAGGAGGAGCAGTACTAGGTGGATTCCCACTACAGATCAGATAAGAATCTTCAAGGAGCTTTTCTACAACGAGGGCGAAAGATCCCCAACTATAGAGCAGATTCAGAGGATCTATCTCCAGCTGAAATGGTATGGCAAGATCAAGGTCAAGAACGTCTATTATTGGTTAGTGAACCAAAGGGCTCGGGAGAAGCAGAATAAGAGGTCCACTTCGGATGTTCATGTGCCCATGCAAAGATTAGGGCTTGTTGGGCTGATAATGTTACCAATTGGAAACATGAGGATCAATATATTAACTTTGGATCTTCTGCACCTGTTTCTGCTTCTTCCGCTGGTGTGATGATTGCTTTTAACAGGCAGATGGGGAACTATGGCTGTTATGGATCTATGAACATGGAGAATAGTGCTAGAGATTGTTCAATCTCAGCTGGAGGGGGAACTAGTTCTACTTTCTTTGACATGAATGTAGAACAAACTTTCATGGAACAAAGAGGAGAAGATCACCAGGAGATTGAAACCCTTTCACTGTTTCCCGTGCATGGTGAGGACATCTTTAGCAAAATGAAAACTACTTCTGATGGAGGTGGCGGTCACGGTGGTGGCTCTTATACTTCCCTTGAGCTCAGCCTTTCCTGCAAGGCAAAGCTGGAAAAACCTTCCGGAGCCGCTGACTCGGCTTAGTAGCTTCGTGAGTACAGGAACACTTAGAATTGTCCCCTAAGAGTTGTATCTATAACTATTTTTTTTTAATAAAATAGCATGAATATTTATATACAAAGCTACCCAATGGGCGGGTTTAGGCTTAGTATGGTATAGTGTTGCCCCCCTAGTGTTGCTAGGCATAGCGAAGAAATGATTATGGGCCTTAAAAACAGGCCTTCATAAATGGGCTTTGCGAGTGTAGGAACACTAGAATTGTCCCCCATGTCTTATGCCAATAAATTGTCTACCACTCTTCCGAGTCCCAAACATTGGGAAAGTATTTCTTCAAGTATCTCCCATTGATAGGGTTATGATGGACATCTCCATCTAGGTCATTGAGATGAAAAGCTCCTTTCTCTAAGATTTTATAGATGATGTACGGGCCTTCCCATCTTGGAGTCCATTTGCCGCGACCATCTAATTTTTCGCCAAGCGAGAGAACTGCTTTCCAAACCAACTCTCCTTCGCTGTAACTCCTTCCCTGCATCCGCTTGTCATAGGCATGAGGGACTCGTTGCTTTTCCATGACCAAATTATCTAAAACCTCCAAGCGCTTTTCGCTAAGGTCTTCTTGTTCCTGCCACATAGCTTGAACGTAGTCTTCTCCAATGAGATGATGTTCCTCTTGAACTCGTAATGATTGGACGTTGACTTCCAACAGCAGGACTGCATCATGGCCAAACATCAAAGCATAAGGTGTTGTCATGGTGAGATTCTGCTTAGAGGTGCGGTAGGCCCAAAGAGTTTTATAAAGTGTCTCATGCCACTGTCGTGGATTAGCTTCCAACATTTTCTTTAGCAAATTGATAATGATCTTGTTGCTGGCCTCCGCTTGACCGTTAGACTGAGCATAATACGGACTGGAATGGATGAATTGTATCCCCCATTCTCTTGCCAGTTTATCAACTTCACCACCCATGAAAGCTGCCCCCCCCCCCCCCCCCCCCCCCCCGGTTCTAAACAAAAACTTCTGGGATCCCAAATCTGCAGATGATGTTTCTGAATAGGAATTGTCGCAACGTGCCACCAAATGCTTCCTTCAAAGGTTATGCTTCAACCCACTTTGTAAAGAAATCAGTCGCGACGATGATGAACTTATGTTGAAGTGATGAATGTGGGTGAATCATCCCAATTAAATCCAGCGCCCATCCTCTTACAGGCTAAGGCTGTATAATGGGCTGCACTGGAATATTAGGAACATGCTGGACCGGCCCATGAGCTTGGCAGTCCAAACAACCTTTAGCGAACGCGATACAATCCTTCAAGATACTGGGTCAAAAATATTCATGTCATCTGAGCAACCATCGCATCTTTGGACCAGCTTGGTGAGCTCCACAAATGCCAGAATGAACTTGGTGCATGAGTTGTTTGGCTTCGCGGCCATAAACACATCTGAAATCCATGCCATCTTCTCCTCGTCTGCGAAGTTCATCACCTCTGACGAAGTAGTTGAGGGCAAGATAGCGAATCCTTCTATCTGTGGTCTGATCAGGACACTTGAGATAATTGATCAAAAGGATGCGCTAATCCACGTCAATGGATTCCAGGGTTGCGACTGACGTATCATCTGGAGGATCTCTTCTCGCCATCCATGAAGGAAGGGTGCGACACTCGACTTTAAGGATTCTCTCCCGCACGCCATATCTCAATGTTACCCATGTTGCCAGCTGGGCCAACTCGTTCGCGGCAAAATTTCTCTCGCGAGGAATGTGCTCAAGATGTACGTTATCAAATTGGTCCAACAGTTCTAATGTCCTATTCCAATAAGGGACCAACGTGAAGCTATTGCATCTGAACTCATTGCACAACTGATTGATAACCAAGAGAAAATCGCCAAGTATTTGAACATCTCTAATTCTCATTTCCTATTCTAGGCCTATGATTAAGGGCTCATATTCTGTCTGGTTGTTGGTACATTGAAACTCCAACTGGAATGAGTATGAAAAGTGATCTCCAGCCGGATTCTCCAGTACAATTCCTGCTCCTGCTAGCATATCCGTTCTTGCCCCGTCAAAATATAAAACCCAGGGCTGGAGTGAGACTGTGGCTTGATACAGTGTGGCGTACTCTGGGCGATCTAAATTTGTGACAGCGACCTCTAAATCTCTAACCGCAGGGAGATCTAGCATAGGGTGATGTGCCAGAAAGTCCGCAATGGCTTGCCGCTTTACTGCTTTCTGTGGGACATACTGTAATGAGAATTCTAATAAGGCGAGCACCCACTTGCCAATACGGCCTCTCAGGATAGGTCGCGATAGCATATATTTGACTAGATCGGTTTGAGCAATGATGCAAGTAGTAAAGGATAACATGTAATGCCGCAACTTGCATGCTGAGAAGTATAATGTAAGACACAGCTTTTCCATTGGAGTGTACCTTGTTTCGCAATCTGTGAGTGTCCTATTGAGGTAAAAGACGGTATGTTCGACACCCTCTTCATCATCCTGAGCGAGGAGGCTGCCAATGGAAGCCTCAACTGCTGAAACATACAACTTTAATGGAAATCCAGCTCTAGGAGGAACAAGCACTGGCGGGCTTGCCAGATAGGCCTTGATTTTGTCGAAAGCCTCTTGATGTTTAGGTTCCCACACAAACACGTTTTGTCCTTGCAACTTCAGCAGTGGGGAAAAGGGCTGGATTTGGCCCGCAGAGTTAGAAATGAAACGTCGCAAAAAGTTGATCTTACCCAGTAGTCGTTGTAATTCTTTCTTCTTCCGCGGGGAAGATGCGTTGATAACCACGTTTGCCTTATCCTCAGGGACCTCAATGCCCCTTTGATGGACAATGAATCCCAGGAAATCACCTGCCTGAACTCCAAAAATGCACTTGGCGGGATTCATTTTGAGCTTGTGTAGCTGCATGCGCTCGAAAACTTTTCTGAGATCCGTGAAGTGATCTCCACTCTTCTTAGACTTCACGACGACGTCATCAATGTAAACCTCTAAGATCTTCCCAAGTATGTCGTGGAAAATTAGGTTCATGGCTCTCTGATATGTTGCTTCGGCATTCTCCAGTCCAAAATGCATGACCACATATTCAAAAACTCCCGTGAACCCAGGGCAGCGGAATGCGGTCTTGTGTCTATCTTCCTCCGCAACCGGTATCTGGTGAAATCCCGCTGTGCCATCCATGAAAGACAACAGTTCGTGCCCTGCAACTGCGGCTACCAACATGTCCACCACCGGCATGGGGTAGACGTCTTTAGGTGTAGCCAAATTAAGGTCTATGTAATCCACGCAGACCCTCATCTTGCCATTCTTCTTGCGAACAGGCACTATATTGGACAGCCACTGATTGTACTTGGCTACCCTGATAATGCCTGACTTGTGCATCTTTTTGACTTCCTCTTTGACCAGTACTTAGGTCTCTGAGTTCATTCTTCGCGGCTCTTGCTTCAAAGGCCTCTTATCAGGTAGCATTGGTAGTTGGTGGCATACCAAGTCTGGTGATAGGCCTGGCATGTCCTCGTATTTTTCCGCGAAGCAGTCCTTGAATTCTAACAATAAGTCGATGAGCCTATGTTTCTCGCTAGGATCTAAGTAAATGCTGATAGCCACTTCTATAGGCTCATCACTTGTTCCCAGATTGACCTTTTCAGTAGGGTCCCTAACCTTCGGAGGTGTGTCATCCAATGCCGCTAGAGCAAGCTGAATCTCTTCTTCCTCCTCTTCTTGGTCCATGAACTCTTCATAAACAATTTCTAAGGTCGCAACTAGATCATAGGCCTCTTTTTCCACCAAGTATGAGGATAGCCTCTCGTACAAGGAATGGAAGGTCTCTATCCCTTCCTCTGGAAGGTCGTAATCCATTAATTACCCATTGCGTGGGGCATGGCCGGGCCTTGTTAGGTCTTCTTTTACGAGCGTGAGTCCCCACTGTGCCAACTCAGAAGCCGTCACCCCTGTGAGGCTACCGACTTGCAATGGAGTAATTGGCTCCAAGTAGTACTTGGCATCTACGTAATTCGCGGAAACAGAAAAAGGGCGGGGGTCTACTTTAATTAACTCAGACTTATTTGTCACCCTATTCCACATAATCAGCTCTTGGTGGAGTGTTGACGGAACACAATAGCTTCGGTGAATCCAATCTCTTCCCAGGATGGCACTGTAGGCCGCGTAACAATCCGTAACAAAGAACGCATAAATGCTTTCTGAGGGACCCACCTTGATTTTTAGGAACAGTAAACCTAACGTCTTAGTTACTGTGCCCGTGAAGTTCTTCAATGTGAGAGAGGTAGACTGGATCTTCTCCTTCTTAATTCCCAAAAGCTGCATGGTCCTTGTAGTAATGACATTCACAGCCGCGCCGGTACCAACCATTATCATGTTGACCTTAGTCCCATTAATTTCTGTTGTGATATACAAAAGTCGTATGTGTTGCACTATGGCGGGTATGGGCCTTGTGAAGCTCATGAAGAAACCCTTGCTGTTAGCATCTTCAGTCTCAAGGAACACTGCTTCTTTCACTGACGTTGTTGTGGCTGAAGTGATCTGCAACTGCTGTTCTCCAATTGCATCAGCTTCTATGCATTCCTGCACAGCGATTAGTAAGGCATACTTAGCAGGGAGCACATAAACCATATTGCAAGAGATATCCACCATTTATGTTTCGTCCATGTCATCATCAAGATTGAGCTTGGGTTCATCTACTGGGATATCGACGTTAAATTGTTTAACCATGAAAGCAACCAATGATTCCTCTGCGGGGACCACTGTCTTGGCTTGTTCGTGCTCCTGTACTATAGGAATCTGGTTCAGTGACTCTGAAATTTGTTTCGTCCTTGGCACTTCCTCTGGGAGAGTGACCACTAAGTTTTGAACTTTCTGCACAATCGCGGACCGATTGTCTTTGCCCCCCAGCTTGTCGAAGATGGAAGGCTCGCTATTTCTTCCTTCGTGAGATATTCTCCACCAAACATTGACTTTACGAGCTGGCGGAGGTTCTTGCCTAGCTAGAACTAGGGACTTTTCCTGAGCGCTGATCTTAGGGGCACATGGCTTTTGTCCTTGGCACAATACTTTGGGCTGTGGTTTCTGAACTTACGGGGAAACGAATCTCTCGGAGGCCAGTACCTCCAATTGTCTTTGATACTCTTCTGGAGGTTTCAGTAATTGTGATGGTTTGATCAGTCCTTGATCTAGTGCTTCCAAAGTTTACTTTGCTTCTCCAAACCTCCGCTGGAGTTTTCGCTTCTTTGAAGAGCTCATCTCCACCGCCTTATCATTCTTTTGGGTATACCATCTCCCTTCTTTGATGGAGGATGTCGATACTGGTGGAATGTAAGGTCTGATAAAAACCCCTTGCCACTTATCTACTTGCCCTTCTTCCCTTGCAGTCTTCAACTTTTTGAATAAGTTTGAGTCCCTTGGAGAAGGAGTTTCTAAACCACTGTGTACTCTTGGACTGCATGGTTGGAAGTTTCTAGAGGATGATACTAACCGTATTGGCGGTAGAGATCCAAACTGGATAGTATGGGATGTTCCTCATGTAGGGCTTGAGTGTCACATTCTTCCTTGCACCGGGAGCATAGGACAATGGGTAAACGAGTCTTGAATTCCCACTTCACGGCTTTGTCTCCAGCCCGTATCAAATCCTTAACCGCATAGTCTGGACTTTGATTCTGCTGATCTTTTTCACCCCATGCCACATCCACCATGTTGATGCCGGTATCTGGGAAGGGATCTAGGTCCACCAACGCTGCTGCTGTTGTTGGCGCCTCTACTTGCAAACTACCATTATTTAACTAGATTTGGATCTGATCATTTAGCTTAACACAATCGGCTGTATTATGATTCCACATATTATGGAGTTTGCAATATTTCTTCCCCCTTAGCTGCTCTGGTTTGGGAAATGGGCCGAAGTCGATTTTCACCATCTTCGCGGCGATCATTTCATCCAAGATTTCATGCGCTTTGTTCGCGTCGTAAGTATAACTTGCGAACTCTAGTTTGGTGAAAACCACCGACTTGAGCTTCACCGGTTCTTTGCACAGCTTCAGTTGCTTTAGTGTTGAAGCCTTTTTTCCGGTGAGTTCCAGCGCAACAATCTCATCTTCTTCAGACTCGTCAGCCTCTCCTGTACTAGATTCCTCACTCTTGTAGTAAGGATCAAAGGGACTGGAAGGATGGCTGAATGCAGCCACTATTCAGCGTTTCCCTGGGATGTATGTCCCTTTTGAGGTGTTTTTCATAGCGTCCATCTCCCTGAGCAAGTGCTCGAAACTTCCTACTTCTGTGATCAGTTCCCCCATGGAATTGAACATGCTTCCATGCTGTTTTTTACGTTGGCGAGGCTCTAAGCCTTTGATTGCCAACTTCACCAGTTCTTTCTCTGGCAGAATCACGTTCAACTTTCCTTTCTGGATCTGAAAGCGCTGAAGGTACATGACAGCAAATTCAATTGGTTGCTGAGCCATCTGAGTGAGTTAAGCCATATCTACTTCCAGCTCGATAGTCCCGAAGGTTTCCTTGAACAGCTTCTCCATCGCGGGCCAACTCGCAACTGATCCCGGTTGCAGCTTAGTGAACCAGGTGAAGGCAGACCCCGATAAAGAAGTAGCGAAGATATTACACTTCAGATTGTCATCGTTCTGGTACTGGCCACACTGTACTCGAAACCTAACCAAATGGGCTACGACATTTTCGACTTCCTCTCCCGAGAAAGTAGAGAACGTAATGTTCTTATATCCCCTATGATAAGGTGTCTGTGTAATATGCGGTGGGAAGGGCCCCTGGTGGGCCTCCTCCAGGTTAGGCCTCTGGTTCACGGCCCTGATCATTGCTTCTGCCTCCTCTCTCCTTACATATCTTAGATCAGGAGGAGGTGGGTGAACCACTGTATCTTCAACTGACCAGATCAACAGTGGTGCCTGTGAAGCTTGATTAACCAAAGATATGCCGCCTCCGTGGGTCATTTTATGTCGGGTTGACGTCTGCGACGCAAAACCCACTGCTGGCTGACCCTTTGTGGTTACGGTGACCTTCGCTGGACTTTCAACCCTGTCGATACCATAATGGCTTGCTGGAGGTGGATCGTGGTGCACGTATTCAACTCTGTCACTGTCATATTGGGGAAACGGGCTATGATCAACAAAGGCCCCTTCATTGATTTTCAAAGTCCTAGTCCCTTGTGTGACTGATGACGCGGCGTTGTTCTTCCCACCCGTTGCCAGAGTAGTCTCTTTACCTCTGACTGATGCGGCAGTAGCGGATGTGGATGTACTGCCGCCGCGAGCATTTGGTGGTATGTACTTAGCAGATATGGGGGACTGACCTAGAGAGCCTAGAATGGCACTAGGATCTCCTAGTGTTTTATGTAGAACCTCTCTGGTCTGATCTAGGTCAGCCTTCTGCATAGCCACCTGGGTTACGACGTTGGATCCTTCTTTTCGAATCGTTGCGACTTCCGAAGCAATGTGTTTGCTTGCGACCAACAACTCTTCGTGGTTCTTCTGCATTTTTTGGTTCATGCCATCCAATTGCCCTTATGTTTGTTGTGCCCCTAGCTCAAGCCTCTTGATCGAGATCGTGAACTCATCAAACCGTCTACGGTCCTCCGCAAAGGCTTTTTCCATCTTCTCATGGTATGAGGCAGAATTCTGTTGAAGGATATTAAGCCGCTCTTCTATGGTCGCATTTTCTGAAACGAGAATAGGCACAAAGTCAATAGTTATAACTGCGCTCGCGGCTTCCTGGGTGATGCTAGATGTATCGCCAGCCTGATTAGGTTGGGCGGCGGGAACTTGCTCGGCTTCAGTAGTAGGATGTCGATTTCCTCCTCGTTCAGTTGACATCTCTGTCGATGGAGGGTGGGAAGAAAATCTTTGGATTACCTGTTCTTCGGAAAGACCACGACAGTTTGCACACGAGTGCGGTCTGCAATGGAGGTCTTATGTTTCGAGCAATTAACGTAAACCTTTTGATAAGGGTTTATGCTTGAATTCCCAATGGCTTCTAGAAGTCTGAATTGAATAAGTAGCTGAATTCAATAAGACACTGCGAATCAAGGTTTAGACCTGCGGCCCAAGTATAGTCGCCTAAACACAAACTTTCTTTCAAATCCTTTGGGCAACCTTACTGAAATGGCCAGGTGGGGGAGGGCGAACAAAAGAGGCAGAATCCATTTTGGCATGAACTACTCCCACATAGTGGTTTAGGCCTATTTGCACGCACTTCTGGATTCAATAGCCTGTTATGAACGTTGTGCCCTTTCTAGATACTATTTCACATAGGCTATACTTACTAAGATGAGAAAGATCATATGTGTGAAGACAGTTCAACAAGTGTTAATAAAAATCGCCCTTAACCTTAATGGACCTGAACTAGGCACCAATAAGGAGTTTAGGTCAATATTAACAAAAGAGGCTTCACCTATTCCGTTATGATTCACAACCCCTTACCAACCTCATCTTCTTAATAGTGGTGTGGTTTACAGCTCGCAGTATGTCCCACTGGGCGTGCCAAAATGTTTGGCTCTAGTTTTTCTTGAGCTGGTCAACAGTCTCTTTTCTTGTGTGGGCGTGCCAGCACCGTTAGGGTGCGGTCGTCGGGGTTGTCCCTTAACCTGACTTCTTCTGAGCGATTGTGGAAGAGGAGAGCACCAACCTCGTCGTGAGATTCTTTGTGCCTCGTGGCGAGGACTTTTGCTGAGCTTCTTCAAAATCACAATCGATACTCGATGTTGTAGATCGAACAGAGCGAAAACCACTGGGAAGTGAAGAGAACTTGCTAAAGCGTGACTCTAGCTTGGCTGGTTTGCGAGGGCGTTACCCTTGCTTGGCTTGTTCCGTAACCGTTGTTGTCGTGGTACTACAGTCGGCTCCCGAGGAGACTAGGACCAAAGCACTTTGACAGAGGGTTTGTTGGTACTGAAAGTTGCCTCCTAAGGAGACTAGAACTTGGAGTGTGATCACCGATAAGAGAAAGAGAATGAGAGGAGTTGCTCTTAGAGAGGTTGCTCTAGAGAGAACTTAGATCATCTTATAGATGTTTTGATGAGTGAATTGGTGAGATGATAGTTGTTGTAGCCTCTATATATAGGCTTCCAAGCAACACTATTTGGCCTTTAAACAAATCATAGTGGGTTAGGTTTGAGCACACAAACACTTGGTGGATTTGTTAGGTAAAATTCACTAACACTTAGTAAATTTTTGTTAGATTAGAGCACTAACACTTCTTTATTCCTTTAATTTTTATCTCCACTAAGAACTCATATTTAACCTTCGACTTCTTCATATGAAATGATCCACCATGGATGTAGATTATTGTGGTAAAATTTCAGAATTTATTTCCATGTGGTTGGGCCGGAAATGCTACTCGACTCCTTACAGGTCCAGTTTTCCAGATTTGCTTCTGTAGAAAATTGGATTGATTGTTTGAAGGTTTTCCACTCCGAACAAGCTCTAACACTCTTCATAAGAAATGATCATTGGGATGTCTAGAATAAATCTAGAAAGTTTCAACTCATTTGAAGTTCGGATGGTTAGTCTGCCGCCCCTCCTTCCTTGTTAGCTCGGTTTCTCCTAGCCGAAGTAGGAAAATGTGCTAAAGTTGACTTTTCATTTCCATGCTTCCATAGTAGGCTTTATTTAGCCTCTAAATATATATATATTTCGAACTTGTCGACAATATATAGCTTGAGCTATTGACATTGGCTCAATTTCTCCAAGACGTGCCTTGTCAGGCCAAAATATTCATTTTGGGATCAAACACTAGCTATACAAAGTATGTAACCAAAAAGTTGAAAAACACATGGACATGTTCCCACAGAACAGTGAGATATGAATATATGATGAGATTCGGAATATCACTTTCCCTATAAAATAATTTTATCAATTTCTAAGCTTAATCACCGCCTTGAATGATGACATCCAGAAAACCTTTTTAACACCGAAACAAGCAATTAATAGTAGTGCAGTGACAGCAACATCTACAGAAACGGATTTAACTTCCACACAACCTACTTCAAACCTGTGCCATTCATTTGACCAGGCTTTCCTAACATATACTTGCCAGAACTTCCACACTGAGATTAGTAAGCGCTAGCAGAAAAATATTAAACTTATTTTAAAAAAAAATTCTCCTTGAGAGAGTTGAGGAAAGGGTACCCAATGGTATTTCAAACGTATTGTTCCAGATATTTTTAGCAAAATGGACGATGACCTGTGAATCTGTGATGGTGGACGGGGAATAGACATAAGAGAATGAAGATGCAGAATGAAGGAACAAGCAAAAACGGAACCGCAGAATGAAGGAACAAGCATAACTATACATGTTACATAGCTATTTACATTCTCGAATTTATATATGTAGTATAAAATTCAGTTTTTTTGAAGAATCAAATATTACAAAAACTATGGAGTCTACCCCTTACAGGTACTATTTTTATTAAAATACTCTGGGTGCTTCTTCATATTATCATATACATACATGTTAGACTAGTATATTAAAAGGTAAAATTCCACTGGCAGCGAACAGACCATGCTAAAAAATTGGATAAAGAATGGAAAGATATGCTTCTAGCTCATGACAAGGTATGGGACCAGAATTCTATCCCAAAAAAAAAAAAATATATATATATATATGGGACCAAAATGGGTTTCATGATCTCCTAAGAAAGCAGTTAGGACTTAGGAGCATCTGATCTATCAGGTTCTGCAAATGGAGCAAAGGTAGCAGAGAAACTAAGGTTTGAGCAAATCATGACCAATAACAAACTAAGCAACTGGAAGGAGCAAATCCTAATCTTGCAGCAGTGTGTAAATTATCATCAAGACCAGTAACAAGCAAAGTAACTAGTAGGAGCAAATCCTAATCTTGCAGCACAGAGAGTGCAAATTATCATCGATCTATAACTCTATCTAATCAACTAAAATAAAAACAACAAGCAACCAGTACAAAGAGTGAGAACAGAGAGTAAATTGCAATCAATACAGCTAAATCTAATCTTGCATCACAGAGTGTATAATCCCAATCTATAACTGTTGCATAACCATGATGTTGAGATCAGTATCCAAAACCAGAAGGGAACAGTTCCCAAAATTAACACTCCTCAGTTCCAAAATCATAGTTCCAACTTAAATATCTACTAACATGGGTCTATACTGATTGCAGAATATCAACATCTCAAACATTTAAAAGCATCACAACAGTCTCTTGTGTCTGTGCTAGAAGTAGAAACAAAAAGGGATCAACACCAATCAACACAAGTGAAAAGGGTCTAGAAAATTCCCCAAATTAAACAAAATCTAACTCAACCCACTGATATCAAATGATACAAGGACGCTGGCAGTACTCAAATCATAGGCCTTCATCAAAATCATAGAAATTTGAACTGAAATAGATTAAAAACTAACCTGAATCAAATCGCCAAGCAGCCTTGCTTGAGTGAGGCTTTGATTTCCAACCCAAAATCGAGATGAAAGGCTAGATGAGGCGGCGTCAGAGGGAGACAGATTGATGAGGCGTTTGTGATCAGAGATTGATGCAGTGTCAGTGATGAGAGGGAGAGAGATTGCTACGGCATCATCTAGCAAGACAGGTTTCATGGCAATCAAGTAATTGCCTCAACCAAGGGAGGATAGAGATCGGTATTATCAAAATTTCATTAATCTACAATAACCAGCGCTACAGTGATTTCCTGGCTTCTGGCTTTTAAAAGCAAGGGGGAGGCCGCTTCTGCTTTTCGACGGAAGCCACAGCAGCTTCTGGAGAAAGCTGCTGAGAAGTTGGCTTACCAAACACTTATGGGTCTTCTGCTTATAAGAAGGGGAGCTAAAAAGCCCACCCAAACACAGCCTACAAGGGTGCTGAGGCTGGGCAGGCGTGCGGGCTGTGCAACGAGGCGTGTGGGTTGCTGCAGGCGGGGGCGGGGTGTCTGCAGGCGTGTGCTGAGGCCGTGCGTGCTGCTGCAATTCGAGGAAGCAGCGTCGTTTGGTGATGCAAGCGCGGAGACCGCTGGGTGGGCTTAGCAAGCGCGGGGATCTGGTCGAGGCCGGTTGTGGGAGGCTGCAAAGCGTTGAGCAGAGGCTGTGCAAGCGCGGGTGAGAGGCCCTGCATCGGAGGCGCGACGCTGGTGGCTATGCATCGGAGGCGCAACGCTAGTGGCTAGAGGCTGCGCAAGGCTAGGCCCGTGTGGGCTACGCTACAAGCGGGGAGGAGGCCGGTCTGGATCGGAATTTTTTTATTTTTTTAGGTGGCGGTAGAAAAGAAAAAGTAGGGTTTTTTTTTTTTTTTTCAAAGCGAGGACTATCTGATAACGTGTAAAGTAAAATGAAAAATGAAATAGGTCTCTACTCATTTCATTTCATAACCCCTTTATATAGTCAATAAATTATAACGAAATATCAATTACAATGATGATATTAAATGCTGATTGATCCGTAATCGATGCTGATTGATCCGTAATCACTGATTCCTTAATGTGTCTTCGTCAGTTACTTTGAAGAAAGCACATAATGTTATTTTCTTTTAACAAAAGAAAACTTATCCAATTACACCATAACTTTTTAACAGTTTTTATTTTTTAGTTTTTAAAATGAATTTTCATTTTCCTAAAATAAAAAGAAAAAAAGTAAAAGATGACCGTTGGGGCTTATGTCGGTTCACTAGCTTCAAATATATTCCCTCTTTTTCCCATTAATCTCCTGAAACACAAAAACAGAGCACATCAGAGAAAGAAAGGAGAGAGAGGAAAGAGAGAAAAAGCAAGAAACTTTGGGCTACCAAGGTCTTGAAGGCAAAACCCAGAAGGATTTCTCGTCCTATTCATCAAGATTTGGTCATGGACACCAGAGCAGTTCTTCCTCCACAACCCAGAGGTATCCAAGCACTTGTTCTTCGTTTTCGTTTCATAATTCTTTGTGGTTTTGTGATTTTGGTTTAGATGCGTAAAAAAAGTTGTTCAATTTTGGGTTTTGTATGAGTTTCGTCAAGCAATTGTCATTTCTATCGGTTTTGGAGTAATCTATTTCTAGGGTTTTAGGATTATATTTATCGACATCTGATTGTTATTTGGGGGTTGGTCTTGGTTTTGGGTGTTGTGATTTGAACTGGGTACTCTCTTCTTTACCTGATTATTTAATGGTTAGGGTTGTTCATGTAGATCAGCACGAGAATGTTTTTTGGGATTTTATAATTCGTTATTTTATCTTTGTGTTTCTGGGTTTGTGGGGTTTAGATTGTTGGGTTTCTGGGTCTCTGCCTTTTTGTTTTCATAAATTCAGAATCTTGGGTTTCTGGGTTTGCTCCTATCTGAATGTTTCCGGGTTTGTGGGGTTTAGATTCTTGCGTTTCTGGGTTTACTCTTATCTGTATGTTTCTGGGTTTGTGGGGTTTAGATTCTTGGGTTTCTGGGTCTACTCTTATCTGTTTACCTTTGTATATATATCTATTTGTGGTTCTTTTGTGGGTTTACTCACCAACCAGGTTTTGTCTTCTTTCATCTATTTCTTGGAACTTCTTGTGTTTGAAATTTTGAAGGACTTCATGTTTTTCTTTACAAAAAAGTTGAATTTACAAAAAAGTTGAATTTGAATGTATTACTGATGCTTGTGTTTTTTGAAGGGGATGGTAAAGTCCATGGAGAAGCACCAAGAAGGAACCAGAGAGTAGCTCTTCGAGACAGGACCAATGTTGAGGCAGGTCAGGTCGAAATCAAAGGGAAGCCCCCTGTTCAGATCAATCGCCCCATGACAAGGAGATTTCATGCCGAACTGTTAGCAAACAATGCACAGAAGAACAATGTGGTAATAGCCCTTGACAACTACTTTTTCACATAAAATTTTAGTTTTTGAAACTTGGAGTTGATTTGGGACTTTGTAAATTTGTAGAACCAAGTGCTCGGTGTTGTAGACAAGGCAGCTCAGAATAGAAAATGCGCCCCTGCAAAGAATGTTACTGAGAAGGTAACTGATGAAGAGAAAGAGAAGCCTGTCAATAGAAGCAAGCCAGTACAAGGTCCAAGGAAGGAAGTCAAGGCTTTCACTTCAACTCTAACAGCTCGAAGCAAGGTGAGCTTACCTTATCGAATTGTAAACACATGTTCTCACAGTACTGCTTCTGTTTATTTGTTGGGTATAGAACTTTTGTTTACTGCAGGCTATGGCTTGTGGAGTCACCAACAAGCCAAAAGAGCAGATTGTGGATTTTGACGCAGCTGATGTCGATGATGAACTAGCAGTTGTTGAGTACGTTGATGAATTGTACAAGTTCTACAAACTTGATGAGGTAATCTCTTATCTGACCCCGACCCCACCCCCCCTCTCCTTCCCCCAAAAAAAAAAAAAAAAAAAACCACATTTCCCCTTTTATGCTTCTTGTATACCTTTCCTTACACATGAAAAATACATTTGCAGGATGGCAGCCGAGTTGGAGATTACTTGGACAAACAGCCAGACCTTAATTCGAAGATGAGGTCTATCCTTGTAGACTGGCTGATAGATGTTCACAGGAAATTTGAACTAACGCCTGAAACATTCTACCTCACTGTGAATATAATTGACCGATTCCTTTCAAGGAGGATGGTAACAAGGAGGGAACTTCAGCTAGTTGGCATTAGTTCCATGGTGATAGCATCCAAGTATGAGGAAGTTTGGGCTCCACAGGTACTGGTTCTTCACTTGTTGTAAATTAAAAATCATTGACACTGATCATACTTATCTGAAATGTGTTCCAATATGCAGGTTGAGGATTTTGTGTGCTTATCAGACTATACATATACCGGCAGTCAGATTCGTGCAATGGAGAAAGCAATCTTGGAGAAGTTGGGGTGGTATTTGACAGTTCCTACACCTTATGTCTTTCTTGCTAGATACATCAAAGCATCCATTTCACCTGATGATGAGGTACTCAATTTGCTATGGTTTTTTGGAAAGTATAACCATACTTTAAACTGTTTTTTAGGTGAAGCAATGAATACTAACATGCTTTTCTTACCCTTGTAACGCAGATGAGGCATATGGTTTTCTTTCTAGCTGAACTTGGAGCCTTGGATTATCGAACAACCATACGGTACTCCCCGTCCATGATAGCTGCTGCAGCCGTCTATGCTGCCCGCTGTACCCTCAACAAGAAGAGTTTCTGGACTGAAACTTTGAAGCACCACACTGGCTACTGTGAAGAACAGTTGAGGTAATAATGCATTTCTACAATGTATGTACCAAGTTACCTACTTGAATATTAGTCTATATATACTTAACTGTGACAGTTTGCTAATGAGTGTTCTTTATCGTACAACAGGGAATGTGCCAAAGTCTTGGTTGGCTTTCACTTGAAGGCTGCTGAAAGTGATCTTAAAGCTGTTTATCGGAAATACTCAAAACCTGAATATGGTGCTGTTGCTGGTCTCACTCCTGCCAGAAGTTTTCAGTCCTCTTCATGAAGATGTCTTTCTGAGCAGTGGTTTACTTTTTGTAGACAATACACCCACCTGAATATGCTAGTGGTGGTTTTTCATTTCTTAGCTAGATAGGGTCAAGAAGGTTTTGAAAACCCTATGTTCTATACCAGTTAGTCTCTTTGAGGGTCTATATCGAACTCTAGATTGGTGAGAGCATGCATTGCTTTGCTGTATAGTGTTTTGGGGTGTACAAGAAGATTGGTTTGGAAACTGATAGCATGTACTACTTGTTAGCTGCCTAGCCTCAAACCTCAGTAATATAGATTGTTCAACTCTACTTGTCTCTTTTGGTGATAGGCTTGGTCTCTGTCAATATATTGTTGTTCAAATTTTCTTTGTTTTACCAGGATCAATCAGATGAAATCAAAATGAGAATAACCTAATTAGAACACCACAAAGATGTTCAACAAGTTAGAACAATATCACAAGATGCTAATGTTAATGTCTCTTATTATCTTGTAAAAACGTTAATGCGTCCCATTATCTTACTATTTTTATAAACTTTTCGAGACATTTCTACGAGTACTTTGCCTCATAACCCTTTCAGCACTTGATCACTCTAAAATCTAGGCCGGGCCAAATGACATTGAGTAATCCCAACTTTTTTTTTTTTTTTTTTGAAATAAAGACATCATTTTTCTTGTTGGCCAAAAGAATGACTCTTGTTTTTATTTTTTTCCTACCCACTGATTTGACTATTCCCCCCTAAACAAACCGAACTCAAGTAGTACAGCTGAATATACCAATTTCAAATCTTTATACTTTTCAAGCAAATATTTCAACATCTTATATACACTAGGAGACCATAGAAACTCATGGTTTTGAGTCATCTATACATTCTCAAACAATGAAAACACCATCTTTATCATTGTTCAAGTTCTCCCCAGACCATTTCTCTCTTTGCTTGCAAAACTGCCTGAAGGCAAAGACTTTGAGACAAGGGAAGCAGGTCCATGCAGTGTTGTTATCATCTGGGGTTGACATGAACTTGTTATCTTTGAGCTCAAAGCTTGTGGGGATGTATGCAAGTTGTGGGGACGTGAGTTCTGCACGGAAGGTGTTCGATAAAATTTCCAAACCAAATGTGTTTTCATTGAATTGGATGGTGTTTGCTTCGGCGTTTAATGGGTGGTTGGAGCAAGCAATTGGGTACTTTTCTTTGATGCAAGAGTTGGGAATTGTTGCCAATAAGTTCAGTTTTCCGGTCATGCTTAAAGTTTGTGTTGGTTTGATGGATTTGAATAAGGGAAAGGAGGTTCATGCTGTGGTGTATAAGATGGGGTTTGAAAAGGATGTTGCTTTGGGGAATGCATTGGTTGATATGTATTGTAAATGTGGAAGCTTGTGTTATGGTCATCGAGTTTTTGATCGAATGCCCGAAAGAGATGTGGCTTCTTGGACATCTATGATATGTGGGTATTGTAATGTAGGAAGGACTGATCAAGCGGCAATGTTGTTTGAGAGGATGAAGTTGGATGGATTGGAACCAAATGATTTCACATGGAATGCAATGATAGCCAGGTATGCTCGGAGTGGAGATAGCAATCGAGCATATGTGCTACTATCTAGGATGACTAAAGAAGGATTGGTTCCTGATTTGGTTACGTGGAATGCAATAATTTCAGGTTTTGCCCAAAGCCAGGAGGCAAGTGAAGCTTTTAAGTTGTTCAGTGCTATGTTAGTGTCTGGAATTAAACCCAACCTTGTCACTATCACAGGATTGCTCCCAGCTTGTGGAGTGCTTGGTTCAGTTGAAAGAGGGAGAGAAATTCATGGATTGATATGTAGAATGGGATTTGACATAAATGTCTTTGTTGGCAGTGCTCTTATTGACATGTACTCGAAATGTGGCAGTGTGAAAAATGCTCGAAGTGTATTTGACTGGACTCCTGTATACAATGTTGCGTCGTGGAATGCAATGATTGGATGTTATGGTAAGCACGGTATGGTTGATTCTGCGGTAGAGCTTTTCGAAAGAATGCAAGAGGGAGGAGTTCAGGCTAATGCAGTGACTTTGAGTTGTGTACTTTCTGCATGCAGCCATAGTGGTTCTGTAGAAAAGGGTTTAGAGATATTCAGGTCCATGAAAGAGAGCCATGGAGTTGAGGCAAGTAAAGAACATTATGGTTGTGTCGTCGATCTCTTGTGCCGTTCAGGGAAGATGGTAGAAGCTTATGAGTTTGTGAAGTCCATTCCTATAGAAGTCACTGAATCCATTATTGGAGCTTTGCTGAACGGGTGTAAAGTCCATGGAAGAAGAGATCTTGTTAAATTGATGGCTCAGGATATTCTGAAAATGGAGTTAAAGAGACCTGGAGGTTTTGTAACACTCTCAAATATCTATGCTGCTGATGGAGAATGGGAAGAAGTTGAGTATGTAAGGAAGGTGATGAAGCAGAGGAAGGTCCTTATAAAACCTGGATTTAGTTCACTCGATTAAATGGAAAGCTTGTTGCAGTGGAAGTTGGAAAAGAGGTCAACAAAATGTCCTTGTCTGCCGTTAATAAGATACAATCAGTTCAGTAAATTTCAGCCTCTTTTTCTGGTTGCACCAGACATCTCCAGTACAGCTGAATTGAGTTTTCCTAACTTTTGTGTATGTCCAGCCATTCGGCTTTCAATATAGAGTATAAGATATTAGTCATATAATGGAAAGATCAAATATTTGACCACGAATAGCAAACTTCTGATGTATATATTTCTGTGCTGATTCTGAAATGCATATATACTTTACGGAAGAAAACTATTAGAGATTCATAATCTAAATTCTTATTAATTAATTGGTTGAGTTTATTGATACCCTTTCTTTTTCATGCTCCTCAAATTCCCATCTGAATGTTGTGTTCTCTTTCGTCTTTGTATGCAGACAACAGAACGATGGAGTCTCTAAGATGAAGGTAGTACTGCTGGAGATGATGGTTGAACGAATTGAGATACTACTTCAACTGGATCTGCAGGTTAACAGCTTCAAATGTTGGTACTACATTATTTCTTTCCTTAATTATGAATTATAGCCTTTTAGGCATTAAGTCACTATTGTTTCAAAACAAGTTGGCAGCATATAGTAATTATCCACTTTTCAAGCTGAAGTGTAACTTACTCCTTCAGAAATTCATAACCCTCTAGCTCTGAAAGTCCATACAAACACTCTTGAAGCATGGAATTAGTGATTAGTAAACTTGTTCAGAAGCAAATGACCTGTTCTCAACTTCTTCCTATGCCCAAGTATGCCTGCTGCATTTATCTTCATAGATCATACTTCACACTTTCTCATGAAACACTTACCCTTTTAGTCGATCTATCTTCTTAGCATCGTCTACTTCGATCATTGAATATGTAGCTTGGGAGTTACATGTCTTCCTGAAGAATTTACTACTTTGTGCAATTAAGTTCAGTTGCTTGTGAAGACTCAAAAGAGTCCAAGAATAGAATCGCCTAAGCAGCTAGCACAGCTAGGAAATTAAAGGGGTCATAACCTAACCATTGAAAAAATGAAAAAGAGTCCTAAATTCACCCACTCTCCCAATAATTGCATTGGCTTAAAGACACAAGCTTCAAGTAGAAGAAACCATGCCCTGCCTAAAACAGTTGTTGTTGTCCCTGTCCTGGAGGGTCATGGGGGGCTTCTTGGACCACCTTTATGTGCCCCCACGCGTTATTTTGTTTTGTTTCCAAGTCCCACATGCTCAAATTCTCAAAATTTATGTGGGAAGCAATGATATGATATTGGATTCTTGTTGCTACCAAGTCCATCCCCTTGTGTGGAAAAATGGAAGCACCCAATCTTTTTTGGGTAATTGGAAACCCCCCACTATTCACTCTCACATTTGCACCCACCTTTTTGAGTTAGGAACTTAGATGAAGCATCCCAATTTCAAATAGGAAACACATGGATTATTATTGGTGCTTTTTTCTTGTCATTGTTAAAACATTGGTGTTCTTATCTAGACTTCGGACAGTTATGAACTAAGGAGTGTCATAGAGGCACCTGGCTGTCCTCCATTAATAGATTCCATCAATTAGGTTCATTTTCTTGGTTGGCTTTATCATAGTCAAGTTAATTAGTTGAGAATGAACTTCTGTAAACTATCAGGCCAAGAAAGTTAGGATCTTTATCGAGAATTTTCTACCACGCTGATCAGAATGACCTGAAGAACATGTCCTTGTGGTGCAGAAGGTTACTTTTTTGACTTTGTTACCAAAATTACTCTTTTAATTTTACAATTTTAATCATTTGGGTCATGAAAAAGAAATGATATTCTATGAATATGAATTTTTGCAAAAGAAATGATATTATAGCTTTGATCAAGTTATGTCGGCCAATTAAGTGTCATCATCTTTAGGTCATAGAAGTTTCATAAAAGGAGACTATGGGATACTAGGCCTTCAATGGTACAGTTGTACCCTTTAAAGATGGACCCTTTTAGGTACATCCCAACCGTTGGGATCCCTTCTTTTTTGGATGGAATTTTAATTGGGCCTCCTAGGCCTAGTAAAATTTGCCTGGAAATGAGTAAGAACAACGGCTATTGAAGACAAAGTTGAAGGCTTAGAATTAGGGATAATGGCTATGGCAAATTTAGTCGAGTAGATAAGGTTTGTTACATGGCCACTTCTCTACTAGCTAAAAAGAAGCAAAGTCTTATGGGATCCATTGATCTATTTTGAAACCTAGCACAAGAGAACAAAAAGAAGAAGAAAAAACAACGCTTTTGTTTTTTTATTGGGTTATTACATTAGGGTGTAAATTTTCATTTGAGATTAACGAAAAATATAGACGGAGGTTTCAAAATGTCCGATGTGGCTTGTCTATTGCCTACGATATGAGGCGATCATGAAATTTCTCGTTGCTGGGGCATAAATGGTTATTTATAAATCTTTACAAATCAGATTTTATCGTGAAAATTTTTAATCTTTAAGCTCTTGCCTCTTTGTGTGTGATATTATTTCTTCTTAATTGTTCTATTTGAGTAATTCTCAACTCGATTTCTCGAATAATTACAATTTCACTTAAAATAATTGTTTCGTGATCCAAAAATGAAACTAATGAAATATAGGTAAGAGATTAAATTAATGGATGACAACTCTTACCTCATCTAAATCACTTCATTGTCTCATTCTCCGTATGATAAAATAAAACAAATTGATAGTTCTAGGTGGGTTATGCTCATGGAGACAGAAAGCAATCTTCTTGATGACATTTTTTACTAGTGTGAACTGTAAAGCACACATTAATCAGACAATACCATAACGTCATTTTTTTCACTAGTGATGCCAAGTATATGACTTTTCAACCTAGTTTAACCAAGTCAAATTACCAAAACGACCTCCATTTCTCAAGCTTGTTACACATTCAAACCTACAATACATACATCACAGTTTACAGAGTCGCAGACTACAGAGCCAATCAACAAATATCTCTTTAAAACTCTCCATCTCTCTCTCTCTCTCTCTCTTCGTGTTTCAGTTTGGGCCAGTTTCTTGGTCTGTGCCACACTCACATGCCAATCCTTAATCTCTTCGAATCTCAAAGTTTGCTGATCTGGGTTCCCTATATTTCTTCTCCTTTAGATCATAGTTTTTGATGGTTTAAAATCTTTTCATTTTTTTCTTTTATAGCTCTAACGGTACAAATCTACTGACTAAGGAAAACCCACATCGTTTCTGGTCATTTCTGAGTCTGCTATGACTTCCTTAACGGATTCAAAGTGTTGGGTTTCTTGTTGAAGATGCAACAAACACTTTTTTCATATAAGGTCAGTGTCATATCTCTCTTTTTTCATCTTTTGTGGATTGGAATATCTGCCTCCATTTTATTGCTCTCTGTCTGTGATGTTCATGAGGGTTGAAGCTAATTGTGATTGTCATATCAAATTCATCATGTATGTTGTTCATGCTGGTTGTGTCTGGTGGATCTTGCTTGTATTGGTTTTTGGAGATTTTTGTGTTGTTTTGGAAGTTCAATCTTTCTGTTTCTGTTGAGATTTGTAGTTATGTTGTTTCTGGATGGTAAAGTTTCTGGCTTTCATTTTACCTGTTTCCAAAGTTCGAGTCTTTCTGATTAGTATTGATGTGTTTACAACTCTCGCGAGTAAACCCACATGGATTTTAAGTTTATTGGGTGAAAAGGGTGAATCTTTGTATTCATGGTTCATATCTTGAATCCGATTCCAGACATGCAAGATCGGATTTAGAGTAGTTGGATGAAATCACAGAAGCACGTTTTTTTTTTTTCATATTGGGGTTTTTGAGGTTTTTGACATGTAGGTCCTTAGGCCTAATTTGCTTTCTGTATACAAAGCAAACAACAACTCTCACTCTCTTGAGAAATATGTTTCTTCAACGAACTGAGGCTGTTACCTTTGGGAGTTATCAAGTTGAGAATACCATCATTTGGAAGTCTAAACAGTAGGGTAAAGTGACCTAGAGTTGTGTCCTTTACTTCACATGACAGTTGAAGTAATGCTTGATATGACTTCTAATCATAAGATGCTTTATCTTTTCAGTTCTTGAATGCATATTGTGAAATCTTATGACTATTAAATGTGTTTTAGCAGAAGCCCTTGACAAACAAATGGCTTTAATTGATATGTTGAAAGGACACGAAACACAGTCAATTTTGAATTCTAAGACATTTTTGCATGTGAGAACTGAGTTCCAGTTGTCTTTGTATTTCATAATTCATTGCTTGAAGGAAGTAGTGGATGCTTCGCTTGTAGCCATTAAATTTGGTTATTTGAAGGAGCATTCATTTGAAACAGCTACTGATTGGTCCTATATTTTTATCCCACTGTCTAGCTACTTTTTTTGGTTGATAGGCAATGTATGAATCTGTAATGCGATCCAAACATGTTTTGGAAAGCCACTACATGTTTAATATTGCAGTAAGTTGGGTTGTTTGCTGAATATTAGAGGCAAATGGGAATTCCTTTTTCAATTTTTAATATTGCACATACATATGTGAACATCACATCTTTTTTGTGTTTTTTTTTTTTTGTTGTAGCAGAAATCTTTTATTGCATGAACTTTTCTTCTGTGGAGTTTTGAGATATGGGGAGAGGTAGAGGAAAGGGAAAGAGGTTAACTGTCACCAATCATGATGATCCTGGAAGCGGTGAGGAAGAGAAAATACCTGCACAAAAGAGAAGGGGAAGACCACTAAAGCCTTTAAAGGATGAGATTGATGACGAAGAAGTAGAAAAAGTAGAAGCAGATGACATTGAGAATGCAAAGGCTGGTATCTCAAGTAAGGAGATAAAGAGCCCCTCTGCAACAGAGAATGGAAAGAAGAGGAAGCGGTATTCACAGGCCAAGGAGAAGTCGGATTCAGTGAAGGAGGAAAACGGTAATGGAACACGATCAAGTACAGATGACTCAACTAAATCTAATGGATTTCGGCATAATGGGAGCAGGCGGAAAAATAAACCCCGTCGAGCTGCTGAAGCTGGGGTTGAATGCAAGTGAGGGTGTGATTACATATTGCGCTGGTTTCTTGTGTTCCACATTGCCAGATCAATCGCAGGACAGGAAGTGAGACCTAGTAAATCTCTAGTTTTTCTTCTTTTTTCTGGTTAATTGTTCTTTCTTTGGTAATTTCGTTCCTGATTCGTTTTTGATTTATTTGTGAAATTCGGAATGCATTCTGATGAATGTAATTTGCCCAAGTGCTCTGATATTTTAAATTTTGACTATTTGATTTCTTTGTCTTGTCTTGTATAATTGTCAGAACATATTTAAGCAGTTTCTGTCTCTCAGATTGTCTTCTGTCTTATTTGCTATTATTTTAAATAACTGTTAGGGTATGCATTATCTTCTCTCCAATTATTCTCCATTTGGAGGTTCTTAACTTTTAATAGCTGTCTCTTCACAATAAGGATGTTTCTATGTGAGAAGTCTACAATATTCGAAACTTTCTAATTACAAAAAAAAAAAAAAAAAAAATTATATATATATATTTATATATATATAAATTAGATTGATTTCCTGCATCTTTAATTTTCTTCGTCATTAAAGTTACGTTTGCTTCTTTCTCACAACTTTGTCAAGGCATTTTGTATAGTTCCATCTTCTTCTTTAGAAAATGTCTTCTATAACTGGCTTTGGATTGCTCACTTATTGTTGTAACGATGACTGCTTTGTCTGTCTCCAAGCCTCAAACACATGAGTGCCTGAAATGCTGTGTGCATAAACACACACCCCACATTCTAGATTACTTATGTTATGTCGTTTTGATTATCTAGGTGAAGATCTTAAGCTTACTTTGAAACTTAATTTACTTCTTGCGAGGCTCCATGGAACTTGCATGGTTTCTATATATGCTAGCTTCAGAAGCTTCGTCTAGATAGCTGTATTACCCTGTTCTGTGGTGTTAAATTCGGAGAGTATCTATGAGAGACCTCTATGCTACACAATTACACGTGCGAAAAATGATTTAGGTTGACTGGGTCTATACTGAAAAGGTTATTCTATAAAGAGTCTCAGACAAAAAAACAAGTGTGTATTTTACCATAAAAGAAAATTCACATCTTGAAATGTTCAACTGAAGCTTAGAGGGTGTAGGCACCTTGGTGAGCCTTGAGGGATGCTACAGCTAAGGGAAGGATGTAAACTAGGGCAGACACTTTCTTCTTTACAAAATGTAGTGGTTCGTGCAGGGCCCCAGTTCTCTATGATATTGCTATTACGATTAAAGGTTATGCTTACATGATAAATCACATTTAACTTTACAATTCCTATCTAAACTCTTTGGCAAACATAGTCTAAAATTTAATGTTTTGTTCTCTGTTTCTGTTCATATGCCAAGCTGAAATTGGTGGCAAGGTTGAGTGCATAACCAAGTGAAGTCAAGGTTGTTTGTTTAGACTTTTAGACTGTTTCAGCTCGGTGAATTGAAGGTTGTGTTCGGATCTGTGTTCAGTCAGTCTCAATAACACTACCTTTTTTATTTATTTATTTATTTTTCTGTAGAAGTAATACTCGTCTGTTGGTAGAAAAAATAATTTAGGTTTTTACTTTGTGTTTAAGTTACCTTAATAAATTACACAAAGATATGGTTCATACGGGAGTGGTAGTATTCGGTAACTAAAACATCGCTAGTTTGCAAAAAGACCAAGTATGACTCGATTTTATGAGTATTGAGATGCTTGAGGCCTCGAGGGCTGCTAACCCGAAGTATTAATGCACAGGGCTGGTCCCGAGTCTTTAAGGCCCCATGCGAGAATTATCCTAAGACCCCTTGTTTTTCTATTGATAAACTCGAATAAGTCTTGCAAAAAATCCTTGTTTCTAAATTTGTCGAGAGTGCAACAAGGTTCTATGAAAATTCATGTTTCTAAACTGTATTGAGGATTAACATTTTTTTTTTCGAACGAAGAAAGTTAACGCGGTTTTATAATCAGCATGCAGTATCAAAAGACACATTCCTATGAATTTGACAGAAAGAGCCGTCTTTAAAACATACAAGAACCTTATTCTAAACAAATAGAACCTAATATACCCAGAATACACACACATTTTAGAAAGTCTACGCATCATTATTCTAACAAAGACTTAGTTGCTCAGAAGAAGTTTAATAAGGATACCAACCGAGCAGATCAGATCCACACCACCATAGCCCACAGCTTGAAAACCCTAACAGACTCCCACTCTGGGATGTTGGCCCAAACCCAACAAAGCCTAGTCTGAGTCCCAGCTCCGCCGCCATAGCACCTCTCGAGCCAGTGAACCACGACTGACCATTGTGCCTGGAAACTCCCATCGCACACCACCCGCCAAACGAGTCACCACCAAAGCCATTGTTATCAATTAATGCACCAGATCAGCAGATCCAGACCTGCGGCACCATCACCGAGGCCGTCGCTTCCACAGCCTCCTGACGTTGTCAACCCAAACGCCGACCCGACCCTCACAGCTTGGCTGCCATCAAAGCACCTCTGATCCAAACCTGGATCGAACACCCTCTCGCACTGCTATCACAAACCATGACAACAACAGGAACTAAGAGACCCCGTCGAGCAAGCCCGTCGTCATCTCCGATGTATAGACGCGAGAAAGATGAAGCAAACTCCTTGTCGGTCACATGTACAATGCTGCCGCCCGCCGAGACAAGCCGCCATCGCAAAACCTCTCTTTGGAGAGTCAGAAAAAGATTTTTTTTTTTTTTTTTCACATTTGTTTATATATAACACGTATTGAGGGTTAACATAACAACAGTTGAATAAAATGTAATTTCTTTTTTAGAAAAGAACAAAATATATTTCAGCAAAGTGTCAAACTGTACTGCAAATTTCTACAATAAAAATAAACTTTTACTGCAAAACTGAGAAAAATTATAGCATTGAGGATTAAAAAAACAAAGCACAATCCCTTTCTCATTCTCTACTAAAATCTAGAAAAGTAAACTTTAATTTCCAGAGTTTTCAACAAAAATGACCAAAAAAAAGAAGAAGCTGAATATGTGGAGGGAAAAGTTAAGAAAAGTAAGATTATGTGTCTTCTTGTTTTACGGAAAAAGATAGGAAGATTTTGCAAAGAGAAAATGCCCACAAGAGAGATCTCAGCTTTAGTTATAATTAAATGGGAAAATGGCACAAACATTGTCCCACATTTTTGTCATTCTAAACTTCCGTACCCCAACTTCTAAAACTATCAGATTGGTATATGAAGTTCTCACCCTGACCTAATTTTGGTATCTGGAACCGTTAGCTCTGTTACGGTACATGTCACGTGACATATTTTGAAGGGTATTTTCGTCCTTTCATGTTTTAATTCATTTTTCTTTTTAGAAAATTACATAGTAGCACATGATCAAAGATATAAACACAGAAAACTCACTTGCCAAAAGATTTATACAAATAAGGATATGAGTCAAGCCCAAAAGTTAAATGATGCAGGCCTGACTCCAATTTTAATGCAGAATGACCAAAATACTCAATTTAATGAAATATTTACCCGTATGCCACTAACCCAATACCAACACCCCAAAACGAAAATCCAAAGCCAGGCACGGGCTGCCTCCAGTCCCGGACCAGCCAGGGCTCTCCTCAAGAACATTGCCATAACCACACCACCCAAATCTTCTTCTCTTCTTTTCAAGCCTTTTCAGTGTCTCACGCTCTTCTTCTTCTTCTTCTTCTTCTTCAATCCCTACTTCCCAATTCTACTTCTTCCTCAAGTCTAGGCCTTTCTCTGCAATCCCATCTCGGGTCTCAATTGACCCGACTGATTTCGAATCCGGGTCTGCCTATTGTGCTCATGAACAACCTAATGAAGACGATGAAATAGAAAAAATCCTCATTAAGGCATGTTTACTTTGCACCAGGTTTGCCTCTGCAGCTCTTAAATTAGAGAATTACAACTGGGTTCTGTACGTCTATGTTTTAGCTGATGAGTATCGTAAAGATGATGCCTTTATGGTTTGAATTTGGGGTGTGTGGTTGTTTTTGTGATGGGTTTGTTCTCTATCACTTTTTTTTTTCCTTTTTTTTTTTGTGCTGGCTATTTTGCTTTATGGTTTGGCTTTCTCAGATTCGTGGTTTCTACAGTATCAATTCATTAGGGTTGTTTTTCAATTTTACCCTCAAATGCAATTGCTTTTTTTTTTATTGATAAACAAATGCAATTGCATTTTTTTTCTGGAATTTGTTTGTTTGTGAGGATTCATACAAGTAGTATAATGTTGCAATGATGATTCAGTAACTATTGTTTTAAAAAAAAAAAGTAGTAAAATGCATTGATTGATTGATTGATCGATCTGGATAATTATCAATTTTGAGTGGAAGGATTGCTTACTGGATGCTATTAATTGAGCATTTCAACTTCAAGGCGGTTATTTAGTGTTATGAAAATGAAATCTTTAGTAGGTTTTGGAAGGTTAATTCTGCATATGATGTATATGTACATAGTTATCAAGTCTTAAGATTTCTTGTTCTTATTTCTTGTTCATTAATTCTACAAGTATGAGTGTAACAAGTGCAGTATTAGAATACGAGTACGAGGCCAGTAGCAGAAATGGACGAGTATGAGTTCAGTGAGTGCAGTAGCAGGATTAGGCGATGACTAGTGCAGTAGCAGAACACGAGTATGAGGGCAGTAGCATAACTTGACGAGTATGAGTCTAGCGAGTAGCGATGACAAGTGCAGTAGCAGGATTGGACGACTATGAGTGTAGTAGCAAAACTGGACGAGCATGACTGCAGCAAGTGTAGTAGCAGGATTGGACGAGTGCAATAGCAGGATTAAGCGATGACGAGTGCAGGAACAGAACACAAGTACGAGGGCAGTAGCATAACTGGACGAGTATGAGTGCAACGAGTGCAGTAGCAGGATTAGGTGATGACAAGTGCAGTAGCAGGATTAGGCGATGACGAGTGCAAGAGCAGGATGAGACGAGTGCAGTAACAGGATTAGGCGATGACGAGTGCAGGAGCAGAACATGAGTACAAGTGCAGTAGCAGAACTGAACGAGTATGAGTGCAGCGAGTACAGTAACAGGTTTTGACGAGTGTAGTAGCAGGATTACGCAAATGAGTGCATTACCGGAAGAGGGGATTTGTGTTGGGAAACGTTCTAGTGAGATGAAGTTTAGAAAATTTTGGTAATTCAAAATTGTGGAAATTTCAATGGATATTTTGCGCAAATTAAAATTTAGAAAATTCGCATCTAAAACTAGTTTGAAGATATTTTGGTGAGTTTAAAATATCGATAAAGCTAAGTTATGAAAAAAAAGTAATATAAAAATATTATTCTAAAAAAAAAGTAACATAAACAGATTATTCTAAAAAAAAATAACATAAACGGATTATTCTAAAAAAAAGTAACATAAAGGAATTAGAAGCCAAAAGAAGTAGTTAATAATAAAAAAGTAAATTAACTCATGACGTGTAACAAGTGGAGAGCAGATTGTCTTTATTTGTAAGATTTAATCCTTATAAAAGGATTAGAAGTCAAAAGAAGTAGTTAATGATAAAAAGTTAAATTAACTTATAACATGTGCTAAGTGGAGAACACATTGTCCTTATTTGTAAGATTTAGTCTTATATATTTAATTCAATATTTTAAAAATATATTTATTAAGTCATCTTTTATCAATAATTTATTTATTTTTTTTATACATATATTTTTGTTTTAGAGCTTTTTTCCTACTGTTCTTCGTCTACTCTCTCTCCTCAGTTCTTTTTCTATACTCCAGCTTTGTCATAAACAGAAACTCACAACCAATTGTGTTCTTATAAAGCCTGGAATCTGAAAATTCACTCCTCTATGTGATTTGTCTTCTCTCATTTTCTTAGTTTTTAAGAGTCAACTTTCGCCTACAATTCCACTGAGTCTCCAACTCTTTGCCAAGTTTGGTCCCATATAGCCCTCCATTTTCCACAATTTGGTCCCAAGTACGAAAGCTCCGATCTTTTTTGCCTCTTATCACTAACCAAAACCAACCAACCAGAGCTGTGGATTAGTTTGAATATTTTCTTCACTCCCCAACAATATCTTCCATTGATGTTTTGATCTTGGCGTGATGGGTTTCGAAGGAGGTGACGATTTGGAAAAGGAGGGCCAGAAACTGCCGTCCCAATCGAAATTCCTGTACAACTCGCCTCTGGTGCAAGTGGGTCTCATCGGTCTGGTCTGTTTCTGCTGCCCCGGAATGTTCAACGCCTTCTCCGGCATGGGCGGCGGAGGCCAGGTCGACCCCACCGCCTCCAACAATGCCTCCACCGCCCTTTACACTGCCTTCGCCGTCTTCGGCATCCTCGGAAGCAGCATCTACAACATCCTCGGGCCCCGCCTCACTCTCCTCTCCGCCTGCTCCACCTACGTCCTCTACGCCGGCTTCTTCCTCTACAAGAACAGTAGGGAAAGAGCAAAAAAAAAAAAAAAAAAGATTTTCAACCTGAGTAGCCCGACAATCTTGATTGCATAAATAGAATGGACATTATGTTAGATTGATATATATGAAATGATTGAAAAGAGATAGAGATCTGGAAATCAAGGGACTAAGAAAATTCAAAGAACACAGGTCATCGGCGGATTTTATGGTTCACAGGCTTCAATCTGGGCTCTCTGTGATCTTGTAAACCCAGAAAGCAGTCATGTAATGAATGGATTCGTCAGATTTTGGGGTTTGCTTCAATCTGGGCTCTTTGATTTGGCTTTTCCCTTCGGGTATGGAATTGGAATCGGAAGGAGTTGGAATTGGAATCGTTATGAGCCAGAGATGGGGTGGTGGGGAAATTTTTGATCGACATTGTGAGAAAATTTTTGTGTTCTTATTTTCTTATAATCTGATGATTGATATAACGATGAAGATTGAAATTGATCTTTATTTGTTTTGGTATTGAAACGTAGAGAAATGGGGAATATGAAAATTGGAACCATTTTTTTTTCTTTAATTTGGGAGTAGAGAGAGAGAGAGAGAGAGAGGAGAGAGAGACGAATTGGGGAGGGAGGGGAGAATGGGAATAGATAAGATTGTCCTATCGAAATTGGGTCACGGTGAGAACCTCATACCAATATGATATTTTATCATATTGAAAGCTGAGGTAAGAAAGCTTAGAATGATAAAAATGTCGGACATTATTTGGACCATGATCATCTTTGACTTTTCCATTTTCATGATCAGTTTTTTGTTGTCTTTATCTTTCAAAGGTGGCCTCATAGCACACTTTGTTATACATTGGGTTTTACATTTGGTGCCCCATTTACTCTGGTACCCTGGCTGTCGCCAAGCCTGCCCAGCACTGGAGCCGAATGATTATTTTCCAAATCATTACATCAATTGCATGTTAAGAGTCTACTTTGTTACTAGAAGACCAAATGATTATTTTCAGAATCTCAAATGAGTGGTTTCAGGTGTATATTCATGGGTACCTTGGACCTGGAAAGGTACTATACTGAAGCGCTCCCACATAGAAACTGTATGGCTGCCACTCTGTACTTGTACTAGTATTGTACTGACGTGGTAACAGATTCTAGATATAACTAATCTTAGCTCTTGCAACTGATGTAATGACATTTATAACATTGCAAATGGATAGAAAGCATAATTGTTGAAGAGAAAATGAACTTTGATATTTCTAGTATAATAATGAAAAGAAAGGAGATTGATCTTTCAACAACGGTATCTATAGTTATTACTAAAGATGGCAATGCTGCATTTCTGAGGAGTGATTGTTTGCAGTTTTGAATAGTCATTGAGTTTACATGGAAAAAAGAGAGCCACCAAGTACTACTGAGATTTGTTATGCTCATTCAAGCTTGGTTGATATTTCTGTTTCCGAGTCTGTCTATTTTTGCATGATGAAAAACCAGTTACATGTTAGGCCATCTTAGCTGATTGCTTTGAATAGTTTGAATAATTTCAAAACTTGTGGTTCATACCGATCTGATCAGTCAAACGATCATCTTTCGGTTTACTTTGTTTATTGTTCCTCATGAACCACGGTACTGGAATATGATAAGTCATCAATGGTGTGTAGATTACTGAGACAAACATGGCGACAAATATATCACTTTTAGTGGGTTTTTGTCATCTCCATGGATTCTCTGCAATTAAATATGACTTGGTTTGTCGTTGATATGAATTGCAGATCGACCTCAACAGCTACTTCTTTTATTCCGGTTATATATATATATATATATATATAGAATTTTTCTCAGGTAAGGATGTCCTTAGTTTTTTTTAGGTGTGGATTTGGTGTTTTCACCCACTTTCCTATTATATTTTCACATCTTAACCGTTCAGTTTTTAGAGCCTAATGTATAGATCCTCCTGCAAAATTTCAGCCAATTTGGTGATGTTTAAGACATCAAAAACTGTAATTTACACGAACGGACCGAATCTGTCGAACCGGAACCGTTCGTATTTATAATGGTAAATTGCAGTTTTGGATACCTTAACGATCACCAAATTAGCTGAAAATTTTCAGAGGTGATCTATACATTAGGACCTAAAAACTGAACTGTTAAGATGTGAAAATGTGATCGGAAAATGGATTAAAACCGGAAATCCGTACCTAAGAAAAACTAAGAAAGTCCTTAGTCAAGAAGGACTGTATATATATATATATATATATATATGCAAATTCTTAAACATTAACAAGAGGGCTAAGCGCCTAAGCATATGTATTGGAATATTCAATCTAATCACCATACTATAGCCTAGACGTCGTGATCAATCTTAGGCACTTATCTTTTTTTATTTTTATTTTTTTGAAAATGTCTTAGGCACTTATCTATGAACAGCCTAAGTGAGGTTGAAAATTAAAGTTATATAGACTCAGTGTAGACCTCTTTTACATGTGTAAAAATATTCATTGTGAAAATTCAAGATTCAATAGCCATGTGATATATGTAAGACAATCAACGCACTGTAAACAATTCTCATTCTTTTTATATTTGTAATAGTTGATCTTAATTTAAGTCCAAAACAATATTTGATTAGTATACAACAACAATCTCAATGAAAATAATCAACGCACTATAAGCAATTCTCATTCTTTTTATATTTGTAATAGTTGATCTTAATTTTAGGAGTAATATGTGGTGATTAGTGGATCAGCAAGTGCACGTCGCGATTTGTGTGTTGTAGATCAACGTGGCAATGGGCGGTCGAACCTACATATCATTATTGGCGGGTTGCTCCAATATGGTGGCTTCTTTAAAGTTTATAGTTATCATTTGTTTGAGATCTCTAGTTGGCTTTGGTTCTTATTATCTGTGTTCATATCTCAAATAGGCCCATACTCTTTCAAGTTAGTGTTGAAAATCATGAATTCTGGTGGGTACTTGAATTTGGGTAGCCGGTCTGTTGTCAATATGACCTAGTTTTCTGCTAACTAAAGACCGTGTGTTTCATCATCAACCTACATTATGTGATCGGAAGATCCTGGATGTCTCAGCCAATAGTCTTTACTATGGTCACCTATCTCAGTTATTGCTGACTTCCTTTTGTAAATCTGACTCCATTAGTTGCTCAATTTTGTCCTCGTTGTTGGATCCATTGACATATTAGTCTTTCCTTTCGAGGGAGAATGTTTATTAATCATAGTTTATTGATGTTTGTCGTTGGTCCTGATCGCATTGGAATCAAACACAAATGTGAACAACACTGTATCCTTGATGTGGTGCGAAGGCGTTTTTGCCTACTATGAGGCTCACCTATGAGGCCTAGAGTAGACACTTCAAGGACACATCATTATATGAAAAAAAAAAAATTGGAAGAAAAATCTAATACAAGAAAGATTATTGAGAGTCTTTCGAGCCAATAATGTTACAAGATTGAAAGTTTAAAAATTTAGGTTATATGCACTAATAAGTTTAATAATTCCAAATACTCACAAGCAAGACTTATATTCTTTCCTCTCTATAGTCAATTTCTCTTGTTTTGGTGATGCATATCAAAGTTTTTGCATGCATAAGCGAAGGCTATCCAATAAATTGTAGATATATTTCTTTGACTCTGCTGGTCTTTGAAGTTTAAACACGTCTTCCCCTTGGGTGCTCGAAGAAAGAAGACTCTGAACTCTGAAGAATGATTTAGAGTTTATCTATATCTGCTTGATTGAACAAGTCTATAGCGTGGAAAAATCATTCTTTAGCGTCAACATCCTATCCCTAGAAGATCGATGCAGTAGTGAAGGATTTTTGACTTATAATTCGAACGTGTAAAATCTTATACAGAGCAATTTTCTTTTATTTGAAAATTCAATCAGCAAGCACAAGATTATTTTCTTTCTTTGAGGTGAACTTCTTACACCGTTGTACTTTCCACGGCCTCACAAATAGATCTTTTCCCCTTCTACGTACTTTACCCTCTCAATCTCACAAGTTGAGCAATTTTCTTTTATTTGAAAATTCAATCAGGAAGCACAAGATCATTAATTTTCTTTCCTTGAGGTTAACTTCTTATACCTTATAGTTTTCTCGGCCTCACAAATAGATCTTTCCCCTTCTACTTTTACCCCCTCAATCTCACAAGTTGTCTTCCTGGATCATTAGTTTGTATTTATTGGTGGATCTTACTTAATTTTCAAGCAGGCCATGCACATTGCACGTTCCGAATTGCTCTTAATTTATTTGGTGCTAAATCCATTTGAGTCACGAGCCACCAATCGGGTTACTCACGATCCTCTATTCTGTAGCATAAATTAAGAAGCAAAACTATCTTATATCTACGCCCAGAGACGTGTGGGTCTAAGAAGACTGCAATGAATGAAAGTCTATGGCCTCTTCTTCGTGAGGGAGATGCCGTTAGACTTCGTCTGTTTGAGTAATTATTAATATATATAATCATGTATATATAATTAAGTAGTTTTATGTTGGGACTTCATGCATAGAAAAGGTAAATTATTTACACTGTAATTCTTTTTAATTAACAGCTTCTCAAGAACGAATTATTATGATATAATGTCATTTAAAGAATTTGACATTTTACCTAAAAGAATAAAGGAACAAAAATAGCTACGTGTATATATTATACATATAATGTATGTATATAATATAGTTGAACTGTCTCGAGTATTAAAAATGATTAGGATTAATTGTATCTATGAGATAATAGTTTTAAGACATTTTCCGAATCATGATTATACTACACCTGATTAGTTTAAACAATGTGATCCATTGTGTCTAGAGTCTAGCTAGTCTTGTTTAACTAATATTTGTATTTTATCCAAATTTCCAAATGAATTACCAATTTAATTTATTCATTTTCTAGCTCATGTGTACTACTTCCCTCTATATAAACGCGCCTTGACAGAACGAAACTGAGTATATCACCAAAGACCCAGTTATGGCAATGCAAGGATCTCTGTTTCTAGGCGTAGTGCTTCTACTTGTTGCAGGCTTTAGATTGACAAGCAGTGAAGCTTCTACAGCCAGTACTCCTATCTATGACACTGGTTTCCTCAACAGGACTAGTTTCCCAGCAGGTTTCATATTTGGGACAGCTTCAGCGTCATATCAGGTGAGCAGTCCGGCTCGATCAGGGTTAAAACCCTTTAATCTGTGTTTTTATGTAGTATTCATGCCTTTTAGTGTTAATTAAATGTATTTACATACATACATATATGTTTGCAAAATTTCAGTATGAAGGTGCTGCTAAAGAAGGTGGTAGAGGACCGAGCATATGGGATACCTACACCCACGAACATCCAGGTGCCTATACTCTCTTTCCCCTCTACTACTTTTTTGACATGATTTCTTGCTTAGAAGTTAGAATAGAATGGTTGAATTTCTTGAAGGAATCCTTGTAATCCTTTGACATGATTTCTTGCTTAGAAGTTGGAATAGAATGGTTGAATTTCTTGAAGGAATCCTTGTAATCCACCACTTATCACGTAATCGAATCATTGAGGGAATATAAGAACATACTTTTTAATGTGGGTTGCCATTTACATTTTGGTTTTTTTTTTTTTGTGTTTGTAAGTATCGGAGGACTCATGAATTGAAATAGTTTTCTTTGTTATGATACGTATCCATTTTATATAAGCAAATACATAATTTCTTTAATATAATTAATCAAATAAAAGAGATTTGAATCCCGACCTTGAGTCCACTGATTAGTACTAATCAAGTTAAAAGCTCTTGTTATTTTACAATATATTCCTGATCAAATCATTGGTTAAATAGTTACTATCCAAGACAAAGATCGTGGCATGAACATACAAGGCAAAAGCTACATGATTCAAGAAATGTTTCAAAACCTTCAAAGGATTACAAACCCTTCTTTTTCTTATTTACAATGAACATTTTCTGTCTCCAAGGTGTCATTTTCCTCCCTCTTCGTTCTTCAAATCAACTACCGTTCTATTGCTCTGCACAAGTCAATATAGCCTTTTCCTTGTGTTAAATAATTTATCAAGTTAAAGTCGGTTTTCAATGTCTATCGGTTGTGTTGTCCGAAAAAGAAAAATGTATATCTATCGGTTGAAGCCAAAATTAATTGTGGCCAGTTTTTTTTTTTTTCCCCTTCAATAACTGAAAGAAGACATAAACTACAACACAAATTCTCTACTAACACCCCCTCTCAGCTGATCAAATGAAACGTTGGGGACACAAAAAAAAAAAAAAAAAATTGAACAGAAGGATTAGAATGCTGGTGAACCAAATCTGCAAAACGATCCGAGACGAAATTTATGGAATTAAATAATTGCAGTTCGCTATTAAGTGTGCAATTAATTGCCTTATTAAATATCACTCTTTGCAATGACGCAATGAAGTTCTGTCTTTGACTGAAAAGATTATAATTAGCTCCAAATACGTGTATCATTATTTCTGAGATTGGCCAGTAGGCTGGGGTTGGTTTGGCTAGCTATTCATTTCTATGGAAAAGGAGTCAGTTGTTAATTAATGGCATTTTTAGTTCAAAATAATAAATGAAGTGACTAGTTTGGATCTTACGAACCCAGCCAGCTGGGTTGGTTTGGCTATTCCTTTCTATGGATCGGAAAAGGAGTCAGCTGTTTATGGTATGTTTGGTTCAAAATAATAAATGAAGTCACAAGTTTGAATCTTATAAACTTTTCATAAGTAATTTGCTCGCACATACATAATAAATCGTAGTTGCAATATGCACATAGCATAATAGATAGTACATACATATATTGTTATATCTTGCTAAATTATTGGTCAAAAACCACACATTTTAACAAAAAATAATTTCACATGATTGATAGCTAATTAGTCACGTGAACGAATTCATTTCATATACGGACACTACTAGGGTAACCTTTTTCATTTTGAAAAACGTCATGGGAAGGCTAGCTCCGTTAATAACATTCTCCAAATACCATAAGTGATGTCCTAGCGTGTTTGGTAAACACATCTAATGCTCATCAAAGAAATATTTTCTATGAAATGATGAACACTTACGAACAACACATACAAAAATCTTATCTTTCGACTAATAAATCAATGAACCCACTATCTATAAGCAATGATTAATAAAATGAGGATATGTTTGGTAGAGTTGATAATTTAATTAATTTGTGTAGTTTGTGGGGAGAGGTGTTCACACCAACGGAACATAGCCAAGGCACTTAGATATGTGTTTATTGTGAATGCTTCCATTACCTATATTTGCAAATAAAACCAACAAAAGAATATATAAGGGATTGCTATTTGATTGACTAGAGCTTCGTGAAGTAGGAAAAGTCTCCTCCAAACATATCAAACTTAACTTGTCTCAATTGTAAACAAACTAACTTATTTGCGAGAAATGTCTTGGTTTGGCTCCTCTTTTATTTTCATATTTTTTTATATTATTTTTCAATAATATAATATTGAGGGACTGGTTGGTGAATTCCTGGTTATGGTAGTCTCATTTTCTTCATAATTAATATAGATCGACGCTCCACGCTTCAAATCAGTTGTAAAAGAAAAATTAATATCACTTAATTCTTTATTTATTATAACAAAAATTCAGAAGGGAGGCCTATTGAATAATATTAACAATTCATATGTTAATTGCAGAAAGGATCACGGACGGAAGCAATGGAGATGTGGCTAATGATCAATATCACCACTATAAGGTTTTATTTAGTTTATGATATTTGGTATTAAGTGAAGGACACCAAAAAATGGAAATTAATTTGCCTCATTTTGTGTTATATAAATTGTAGGAAGATGTGGGGATTATGAAGAATATGAATTTGGATGCTTATAGGTTCTCTATCTCATGGTCAAGATTGTTACCAAGTAAGTTTTCATCAATCGCCCTCCCCACCCCCAAAAAAAAAAAAATCAAAAATCTGTAACCGACAATTATTTTAGTAGCTTGTCTTTAAAGCACCTGGCCCTTGTTTCCATGATGAGACTACAGTTACTACGTACACTGATTAAAACTTCATTTTCTTTTAATCACCATGATCGAATAGATGGAAAGCTAAGTGGGGGAGTGAACAAGGAAGGAGTCAAGTACTACAACAATCTCATCAATGAACTCCTAAGCAATGGTTATACAACTAAATCTTAATACCTCTCACCCAACTTAGCTACATCAGTTGAGTAATCAATAACTTCTATCTATTACTCATAATAATGTAGGTCTAAAGCCATTTGTGACCCTCTTTCATTGGGATCTTCCCCAAACTTTAGAAGACGAATATGGCGGTTTCTTAAGCCCTAACGTTGTGTGAGTGAAAAATTTCTATCCTCTATATATGTTGACCGATTAGTTGTATATCATTTACTACAATGATCTATCTGCTTTGAAAGACCATTAGATACATGACATATATGCTGCACCGCTTGTATATGCAGCAAGCATTTTCGGGACTATGCGGAGCTGTGTTACAAGGAATTTGGTGATCGGGTAAAGCACTGGATCACGCTGAATGAGCCATGGACATACAGTAATGGTGGTTATGCAGTCGGGTCATTGGCACCAGGACGGTGTTCTGCGTGGCAGCAGCTAAATTGCACTGGCGGGGATTCGGGTACTGAACCATATTTGGTGGCACACCACCTACTTCTTTCTCATGCAGCTGCTGTAAAGTTGTACAAGCAGAAATATCAGGTCAATAGCTAGATCTTGTTTAATTTAATTTATTAATTTTAGTGTGGTTCTAGTTCACCAAATGACCAAATATTGAAAATCTTCAGGCATCTCAAAAAGGAGTTATAGGAGTGACCCTAGTGTCTCATTGGTTCATTCCAATTTCAGGGGCAAAGCACAACAAAAATGCTGCCTTACGATCTTTGGATTTTATGTTTGGATGGTGAGTATTAACAAAATATACAATTATATATACATTAATTAAATTCTTTGTTATAATCTTCAATTCACTGGGCCATTTATTGCTAGCTAACAAGTAAACAATTACTTTCAGTGTATGAAAATATATAAGTTGTCGGCAAGCAAATCAAGTTTGAGCAAGTTTGATATGCATATACTTTTGAAGTTTACATATATATACTTTGAATTCCTGTGTTGTAGGTTCATGGACCCTTTGACAAACGGAGACTATCCACACACCATGCGATCTCTCGTCGGAAACCGATTACCCAAATTCACAAAAGAACAATCCAAGTTACTAATCGGATCATTTGATTTTCTAGGACTAAATTACTATACTACTTACTATGCAACATATACACCTCAGAACAATTCTTTAAATGCAAGCTACTTGACAGACGCTCGTGCTACTCAATCATGTCAGTTACAAATCAATTTCAGAGCTAGCAATTACAAGTTTTTAATTTCTTTAGTGACAGTCAGTTTTTGATGAAGATATTCATGTTAATTTGTTGTTGCAGTTGCGCTAAATGGCGTCCCCATTGGTCCACAGGTATTTGAGCATAAAGTTAACTTTTTTTCGTTTACTTGTTCTGAAATAACATATATAGATCAGTAACTCATAAAATCTCCATGATTATATTCAGGCTGCTTCATCATGGCTATATGTTTATCCAAAAGGAATTAGAGACCTTTTACTCTACACAAAGACAAAGTATAATGATCCACTTATTTACATTACTGAGAATGGTAAGTATTGATTTTTTAGCCATAATATTTTCAGCAAACATATTAAGTATCAGGTTCGATGAAATACTTGATCTATGATGCAGGCATTGATGAGTTCAATGATCCCAAATTATCACTTGAGGAAGCCCTCTATGACACTCAGAGAGTTGACTATTACTTCCGCCACCTCTATTACCTTCAAAAAGCAATCAAGTAAGTGGAATATATTTGGGTAATATGATGTAACTAATGGCCTTGTTAATATAGAGCATGACAGAAAGATACATTGAATCAATTATTGCTCTTAATTGCAAAGAAATTGGAAATCATATTTTTTTTCTTTAAATCAAGAAAAGCTATATCGGTTATTGTTGATGGTGAATGAGTTGGTTACTACAGAGAGAAAAAAAAAAGTGGGAGAAAATTATAAGTTTTAGTTTTTTATATATTTATATTGCCAATTATTATAATATCCCTGATTTATTAAACTAGTCTAAAGTGAAAAAGACGTTAGGAAAAGTTTTGGAAAAATTGAAGAAATAAACGTACTACTTTTAATAATAGTGTATAATGATATGTACATATACGTATACATACATACACATATACATATATATATATATATATATTTTTTGAAAAAGATATATATATATATATATATAAATAAATATGTATAACTCTTTTCAATCTCCACAGGGAAGGTGTGAACTTGAAGGGCTACTTTGCATGGTCATTGCTAGACAACTTCGAATGGGCTTCGGGTTACACAGTTCGATTTGGTATCAACTATGTGGATTACAAAAATGAAAACAAAAGGCACCCAAAACTCTCGGCACATTGGTTCAAAAACTTCCTCAAGAAGTATTAATTGAGTGTGAGAAAATACAGTGTAACTTGTAATGCAGGCATATGGAATAAGCAGATGAATCATAGTTCCCTTGAATAATGTAATTGAATTTTATTTGTTAGTATGAACTATGTTTTTTTTCAAAATAAATAAATAAATGCAAGTCTCTCTCTTTTTCTTTTTTCTTTTTCCCTCGAAGTAAGAGGGAATACTTGAATTATACACATCTTTTTGTGCATCAAGATGTCCAAACTTTAAAATGCTATTAATGGCAAACCCAAGCCTCTCTCTCTCGGCGCTCCCCTTCGTGCTCACTCTAACGCTGCTTTCTTGTAGCAGCGACAAATCTTCCGATCTCCATCACGCCTGTCCAGTCTTCCCAAAGGTAGGAACCCTCTCTGCCTTTTCAAATCTTCCGATCCATCCTTTCCTCTACCTTTTCATCTGTCTAGATCTGGGCGTAACAATAAGGACCCAGATGAGGTGCCAGCTTGGTAGGGGCAACTCCAGCCGAGGATGGGATTCGATATGGCAGGAAGACGAGAAGCCGAAGTTGCGGCGGTGCTCTCGGTGATGTCGGAGGCAAGGATGCAGGCTATGCAGCCAACCGGAATGGCCTGGACACCACCCATCACGGCCTCGGCCTCTAGATCGGTCCTAACGAAGGAAATCTCAACAAGTGCTTGGCGGAGAGGTAGTCTGTCACAGTTAATGCCGTTGGAGATCGATCCCAGCACTCCCATGGTGGCGGACGCTGGCTTGTCGGCGATGCGGCGACTTTGTATGGTAATGGTGGCTGACGTTGCTAGGCCAACATGGCTTCAGGGTCGGCTCTGGATCGACAATGGCAAGATAGGTGTTATGCAATCGGCGCTGGAGGTGCAGAAACTGCGGCCGATGTTGGTCGCATGGAGCTATGTCGAGGCACCAAAAAGGAGTTGGGTGTCCAGAGCAAATCTGACCGTGGTGTTGGGCTTACTTGAGGCCCAAATTAGGAGTTGTTGGTTGGGTTTGATTTCTCCATGGGGCATGATAGCTTGAAAATTGACTCAACTAGTACTAAAGAAATCCTTGGCAAATTATGAGCCAAAGAAGCAGCATGTGCGACCTTTGGGTTCCCAAAATCAGACTCTACGAACCAAGTTTACTGCTAATAATGAGTTTAAAACTAGTGAAAGGCATGGAAAAGATGAAATTTTTTTGCATTAGCTAGCTTATAACTATGTCCTAGTTTATCGTAGTTGATATGCTTACTTGAATAAGTGAGCACTGGATGTTTAATGAATGGTCTAGTACTATGTACCATGTGATACGTCTACAACCTTTTGTCTATCTTTGAATGATAGACCCGGAAGGGGGGGAGGGGGGAGACTGTATGTAATTATCATTCTGGCTTGAGTTTATTAATGACAATCATTGATGGATTGATTAAAAAAAAGGGGAATATATTTCTTTGAATATAAATATATACAGGCGCTTGATAATTTTGTTTTGTGCCTTTTATAGGATTACATTTGGGATTCATTTTTCGGTTATATTTTAACAATCAAACCATTTAATTTTATTTATTTACACCTGAGTTGACTATGTTTGCAAAAATTGAGCCGAGTTAAATATGTTTAATGTAAATCATCTATTATTGTAACAATTATTAATGCCTAAAATGGCATCAAGTTGTTGACATGAACCCTAGCCATTGCATGCGAGCATAACCTAAGGTACGTGAGAGAGGAAAACCCTAAATTTCCTAGAACCCTATTCAACGATCATAGATTCCATGGATGAGATGGTGGTGAGGCTTGTTGCCTCCCTTGGTTTGGCCAATGGTAGGAAACTGGTGGATATTCGACCACCGAGAGGAGAAGGGTTACAGTGTTTGCAGACGTATCTGGTGGGCAAACAGTTGACAGCGAGGGCTTTCAACAAAATGTCCTTCATGGAGATGTTTCGCCGTGCATGGCATTTGAATGGCAGATATATGATGCAGGAGCACGATGACCGATTCCTTTTCACCTAATCAGATCCTACTGATCGGAACCAGATTCTTCGTGGTGGTCCTTGGAGCTTTGATCAGGCTCCGGTAGTTTTGACACCATATGATAGGGTTGGTCAGATCAGTGCAGTGCCCCTGAATACCCTAGCTTTTTGGGTAAAGGTCAAAGGCCTTGCTCCGACCTTTCATTCTGATCGGTGTCTTTGCCGTCTGGCTTGTGCCTTAGGAAGATATCTACAAAAGGACACGGTGGAGTTATTAGCGAATTAGGATCCGTGTAGAAGTTGATTTGCTGCAACCAGTTGTCTTCAGAAGGTGTTTCATGGTGGAGGATGGTTTGGAACTTGATTTGGAATACTTCTTCAAGAACATGTATGGTCGGCGTCATGATTGTGGACGCCTTACACATGTAAGACTTCCATGCTCAAGTCCGTCACTGGTGGAGGCTCTGAGAGAAACCACTTCTCTCTGGCACGACGCAATCTGGAAGGAGTCTTGGGAAAGGTAGATTGTACTGCTGCTGCTGGGCTATCTTTGGTTTTCGGTGAACAAGTGAGAAGGCAAGGTGAGGCCGGGTTGGCGAGGTTCATGCCAACAAGGACTCTAAAGCCTCCAACTTGTAGGGTTTTTCAGACTCGGTTTGCAAGGAGTGATGAAGGTACCTCTGGCAGTACACCGGAGACTGAGGGCAGTATTGGGGATGAACTGGCTGTGTTTAGTCCTTCTGTAGTTTTGGAGGCCAATGGAGGAGGTCGTAGGTTGGAGCCTTCCTCTGGTGAGGGGATTGGAGAAAAGGAGAGTTCACAGGTTGCTGGTGTGAGACAAAAACGCATGGATGATCTTGGAGTCTCTCCGAAAAAGCCTAGACTTAGCCTAGTTGTGGGCATAATTAACCTTGATACTATGTCCATGGGTTTGGTTATTGTCCTGAATTCATCTAAGGAGGGGACTAAGAAATGAAGTCATCCTCATGGTGCAAAGAACAAAGCTAAAATCGATTGCAAGGTAGTGAAGACCTCCCCTTTAAAGCGTAGCAATGATTCAAAGAAAGTGGAAAAATGGGTGAATGGACTTCCTGAGTTCACTTTGCCGGTGGAAGATGGTACCCCCAAATCCCCTAAAGGAAATGAGGTAGCCTTCGCTTAGTTTTTTATGGTTAGAATAACGTCTATACTAGCAGAAGCTTCTCTGGAAGCCTTTGTAGAAATAGCATGCTCATGCGTGCCGCAATGTTATGCTAGGTGTTATAGGGTTAGATAGAATAGGTTTGATTTTGTTAATATAGACTACTCGAAACTTACATTGTCTATTGGGAGTAGTCTCTTTGTACTATTCTTGACCATGATCAAGGGTCATGTTAACTTATGAACTCTTACTTTAATGCCTAAAATATTTTTATTTTCAGTTCTTAGAGTTATTGAGTTTACATGAAGAAAGATAGAGAGTATTGATTTGAGATGATTATTCAAACGTCTATATGATCATTTAAGCCATTTATTTCACTTTTATCTAATTCTTTTTGGGGATGTACAATCCATCTATCTCCGATTTTTGGTCTCTAATTTTTTAAACGAGAGAGCGAAAAAAGCTTTCACTTTTCACTCATTTAAACCAAACACCCCCCCCCCCCCCCCCCCCCCCCAAAAACAAAAAAAAAAAATCACTACTTTTTGAAAGAAAGAAAGGAAAAAGGCTTTCACTTTTTTAGCATTATTAAAAGGAAAAAAATGCAAACAAATACCTGACATTTGGCTCATTATAACTTTAGTACCTGGAAGAAAAAAATATCACTTTGGTACCTGAAGTTCAGACCACTACCCAGCATAAGTACCTAGAACATTGTTGGCCGTTACGGCGTTAGCCACCTGGCAAACTTTGAAGGGTATTATGGTCCCTTCACTCAATCTCTTCTTCCTCATGCTCTCTTCGTCTTCTTCTTCTCCCAACTCTCCCTATTTCTCCCAACGTAGTTTGTGTGACCATGGAGGCTTTTGATGAGGTCGGCGGTTAGAGGTGGAGGGTTTTGTCGTCGGAGGCGGAGACCATAAACCGGTAGTTGGTTGAGAAGGCTAGGTTGGAGACTCCCTGGTCGTGTCCCTTGAAGGTTTTCTCCAAATCAAAGAGACCTTGAGTAAATTCTCAAAGGATGTAGCAGAGACTGAGCAAGATGATCGGGAAGTGAACACATGAGGTATAATTGGGCTTCAATGGCAATAGCCTCATCTTGGCCGCAAAGGATTAGGAGTTTCTTCATGTTGAGTCAGAGAATTGAAATGGGTATGGAAGTAAGTACAGGAGAAGAACTGATCTCTGCAAACAGAGACCGAGCAGAGTATGTTTTTTGGCACCAAAACCTTGGCCGCAAAAACTAGTTAACAAAGCTTAAAGTCTCAATCTTTCTTTCTTCTTCTTCGTCCTCGTTCGGCCGAATAAAACAGAGCTAGTGTCAAAATGAAGAAGAATTCCCAGATTTTGGAACAAGTGACTCTAGCCTATAATCACCACAAATCGGGTCAGCTTCAGGCATGAGTTTTTAAATTCATCATAAAGAGAAACCAAAGGATTTTGATCTTAAGATGCACTGATTCAGAATGATCATGATTCATGTAATCAAGTTCTACAATACATCAAAACCAAAACCTCCACTCAGCTATTCTCAAATCCAAACAACAAAGTCTCTAATAATACAAATCTTCAGTGAGTTGTAAGGAGCCTCAGAAACAACAAGAGCGATCAAATGGACAAAGAGGGGTGCTTCAGCGTCTGCTTTATTGATACCCAACTCTTCTTCTGTGTAGATAGCAAGGCCATCGTCTGTTCTCTTTTTCAGCCTGGGAGTTTCATCCACAAATGTATCATCTTCAAAGCCTAAATCTTTCTTCTTCTTTCTCTTAGGCTTGTTGGATTTTTCAATCACCTCTTCATTTTTATTTTTAGCCTTTCTGGCTTCAACTTTCTTCCTCTTGTTCCCGATGAATATCTCATCAATTACAGAAGTAGGCTTTTTTGCAGAAGATGTAGGTTTCTCTTCTTCCACAACAGTCTTTTCTACAACACTATCGTCTTTAACCTCTTTAGGAGTCTTTGATTTACTCTTCTTGCCCATCTTATGATTCCAAAACCTGCACATTCCATATCACATTATTGAGAATTGACAAAAGCAAATTCAAAAAGGAAAAGCAGAATGCAAAGCTTCAAAGAACATGACTCAAAAACTGGTTCTACATAATCAGTTTAGTTAAGCTTGATACAAATATTTGTACCATTCATTCGACCAACTCCGACCCGCCCCTCATAGAAGGGAAGTGGCTACAATTAGGAAGCAATCGGATAAGAAGCGTGAGGTACCAAAGTAACTTCGGCGAAGAAGGGTGAGATGGGTGCCCATATCAAATTTTTGGCTGCCCAGATTAGATTTGGACCAGAGACTGGAGGAAAAAAAAACACAAATAACATTGGTAACTCAAGTTACCCATTTACCCTTTATTATTTATCAATTGACAAACACAGAATGACCAACAGTGTTCTAGGTATTAATGTTGGATCTTGGTCCGAACTTTAGGTACTAAAGTAATATATTTTTTTTTTAGATACTAAGGTTACTAATCGAGCTAAAGATAAGGTAATGTTTGCATTTTTTCCTTTATTAAAAAGACACAACAGTATTTGAAAAGTTAAAAAAAACTGTAAGAAATTAGCCATGTGTTAATAAATTAACCTTTTATTCTATCACTATCAATCTTACAAGTTGACTTCCTTAGTTATCTGTATTTGTTGGTGCTACAATTTTTAAACATACTCGGAATGGTGGAGTCTGCAAGCCACCAAACATTTAGCCGTCGAAGTTGACCCATTCAACTCATATAGGACAAATTCGGATCAACGTGAAGAAGGGTGAAATTGTCGTACGGTTGAAGAAGAGCTGTGATCTTGTTTTATACCCTCTGCCTGCGGCCATGTGCCTGAGCTACATAGTCAGCGACCGGCTAAGTAACCGGACCGACGTTCGTGCTTTAGAGATGGCGACCAAGAAATGCTCTACGATGACTCTGTTATTGTCATTTGTTAGGATTATCACCCTAAAGGTGCTATCTAATTAGTCTCTAATTAGTGAAGTTAGTTCATCTCCTAATTAACCTAATTAGATTTACTTATCCATTCTCATAATAGCCGTTAGTATTGTGATACGTGTACCCCACCCACTTTTCTTCTTGCACTATAAATAGCTACCTGCTCCCCTTTGTAAACATTATGAGACGATGTAATATATTTGAGTTTTCCTTTTTCTCTCAGTTTATGCTTTTCTCTATATTTCCTATCATGGCATCAAGAACCAGGTACTGGTCGAGATCGTGAGTGGCCTCACCTGTTGTGGTTCTTATCATTATGGAGTTGATGATTGTTTATTCTTGTCCTCATACTTAGTTTCTCACTGAGATAAGTTCCTTTATTCTAGATCTGGATCCATATTTGCTCTGGTTATGCATTTTTGTTGTTCATTTCTCTTGTTGAATTTTTCGATTCTATTAGCTTCTCTCGACTCTGTTGATTGTTGATGACAAATTAATTAATTGAGACTGTGATTTGTTGAAACCCTAATTGATCTACTGATCTGCTCTTGATTATGTTCACTCGCTATAAGAATGTTGGTTCTTTGATCTCTGTGTTGTGATATTAAGATAGTGTTAAAACCCTACGTTGATATTGACGAGTTGTCAAGGTCGGTTTATTCTTATTACGAAGCCTATGGGGTGTATTTGCTAGTAGGTTGAAGACTTATTTTCCAGATCTATAAGCTCTCATCAGTCTTTTGTTGGTACAATTTTTTGGTATTGGTTGAAGATAGAAAAATGACTATTTCTAGTTCAACTACATCTAATCATGTTGTTTCCACTCATACCATGGTGTATATATCTAACATACTCCTTGATGAGTCTAATTACCCTACATGGCTGTTTAGAATAGAATCATTTCTCAGGGGACTTTTCCTTGTCCTCATAATTCGTTCCTGCCTCTGATGGTACCACTTCCACTCCTTCCAGGGACTGTATTCACCGGAAAACTCAGGATCAAAGTGTTATCAATATGATAGGTCAAACTCTTAGCTCAATTGCCATTACTGTGGGAAGCAAATCTGCTCAACAGCTGTGGGAAATCTCAAACTGAAATTTGCTGCACCTAATAGGCAAAACATTCTCCAGCTCAAATCCAATATTGATGGACGTTTTCCTTGTCCACCACAATTAGTTCCTGCCTCTGATGGTACCACTTCCACTCCTTCTAGGGACTATATTCACTGGAAAACTCAGGATCAAAGTGTTTTCAATGCGATAGGTCAAACTCTTAGCTCAATTGCCATGACTGTGAGAAGGGGTGTTAGGATTATCACCCTAAAGGTGCTATCTAATTAGTCTCTGATTAGTGAAGTAAGTTCATCTCCTAATTGGCCTAATTAGATTTACTTATCCATTCTCATAATAGCTGTTAGTATTGTGACACGTGTACCCCACCCACTTTTCTTCTTGCATTATATATAGCTACCTGCTCCCCTTTGTAAACATTACGAGACGATGCAATATATTTGAGTTTTCCTTCTTCTCTCAGTTTATGCTTTTCTCTATATTTCCTATCTTGAACCCTGATCTGAAGCTCTGTCTTTTATTGGTACGGTGAATTGCCCCAACTGCAGCATTCTACAAGCCCGGACTTCAATCTATGGCATGCAATAGACTTCGAGCCATCTCTGGTGCCTCTAGTTCCCAGCTCTGGTGCCTCTACTTCTCCATATTTTAAATATCAAAATCTAAACTTACAAGAATCTCAACTTGAACTTAGGATTAGATGGATTGACTGGTCATCACATGCTTGCCCATATGACACGACCCTTTTATTTCTGCAGGTATTCGATCATGTTGGCTTGGCCAACCCACCAGGGATTTGACTCAAAATTCAATTCCTTTGCGATTGTTTAACCAAATTAGTATCCAAAGGAAGAAGGATTATGTAATGTCCCGAACTTGAAATTTACCGGTTTACTTAGCATTTAGACGGTAAACGACCTTTACCTCACTTTTACTAGGGCTGGCAAATTGGGCCGAAACAACCGAACTAGCCGGAATTCGAACCGGCCTGAACCAATTTGGGCCGAAAACTCAGCCTGCCGACTTTTGGCTCTGCTGAGCCGTACCGATGGCTTGTATTCGGCTCAGCTACGGTATGAGATATTGCATACCGTCGGTATACCGACCGTATACATGTATACACACCGAATTATATACAAAATATATAAAACTTTGCAAGAGGCAGGCTTCGAACCCCTCACCTCTTATACACCAACCCAACTCCCAACCACTTGAGCAGAAGCTACTTTTAATATGTAATGTACAAACTTTATATTTATAGCTTCTTAAAGGATAGATTAAAGTTTAAACAAAACAAAGCTCTTTTCCTTCTCTTTCTCAGTCTCTTCTATCTTCTCCTTCGATGTTCTTCTTCTTCTTCACAGACCTGTGGCTTTGCTCAAGTTATGCTTCATCTTCTCATCTTTTTCCCCCCTCCCTCCACAATCCCCATCAGATCAAGATCAGATAAGATCTTCTCATCTTTTTTTTTTTCCCTTCCTCCACAATCCCCATCAAATCAAGATCAGATCAAGATCAAATTCATCATCAGATCATCCTCATCTAATTAGTAATTACCATATCTTCCATCATATGATCATCCTCATCTCCAACATCATGAATCTCCGGTGGAGGAGGAAGAAAAAAGTCTCAAAATCATCAGATTTCAGTCATGAATCTCCGGCTGCAAATCCACTCAAAACTGAACCATACCAACAGAAATCTCGGATTGCCGACAGTCGGTATACCGACTATGTCGGATCGGCGGCGATTTGAAAATCTTGATACCGACAGAGGTCGGTTCGGCAGTGGTTTCAGGAAAAATGGATCGGTTTAGTACCGAATCCAGCCCTAACTTTTACTGTCATTTCAGAACTTTAGTGGCCCTAAAAGTTGACTTTTTGTTCGGGTCAAAATTTGAGAAAACGTTCTTCGTAAAAGTTGTAGAAGACGTTAAACCGAGCGCTAGCATACGTGATACGTAAAAATCGGAGTTGGTATGCTAAAGTTATAAGTGAAATACTAAAGTTACTGTTGGAGGTAAAGAGTATAAATTCGAATTTTTACTATTACACGGTAAATTTCATTTTTTTTTCCTTCTCTCTCCTTCCCCGTGCTCTCTCTCTCTCTCTCTCTCTCTCTCTTCTGCAACTCTCCCTCTCTCTCTTCTGCAACTCTCTTTATCTCCACCTCCAGGCTACCAACCGGCGAGCTACCGGCCTTCACAGGCTCGTCTCCTCCTACCCTAGACTCTTGAGGTGATGGCTTCCGACGATTTGGCCGGAAAAGAGAGGAATCAAACCCGTAACTCTACTGTAGCAGATTTGGTCAACGGCGATATTCGGCCACCTCCAACCACAAACCCAGGTCCATTAGAAGCCCTTGAATCACTCTTCATGCCCTCCAAACCTCTTGAAGTGATTTGCAGTGTGGAGGAAGAAAGCATAATTGGAAGATTTTGGGTTCAACCTTCTCCTTAATTGTTGAGATACTTCTGATCCTTTCCTCGATTTGTCGTAGTTGGGAAAAATGATCAAAGGGTTGAAATTATTGTGCTACCAAAATTTGAAGGCCATCGGAGCTGGTGGACGCAGTACATGGATCCCACACGCCGCCATTGTAGCAAGCGCGTGACAGCGCCTCCGGCGGCCATTTGACTTCAGTTTGTAGCCCATTAAATCTTATTAATGTTGTAGAGCTTGTATATGAAATTTGGTGAGTATTTGGAGAAGCTTGAAATTAATTATGAATTTTCGAAGTTTAGGGTTTTGATTTATGATTTACGAGAATCCGGCCGTCGGATATCTCTCGAATTCGTTTAGAAATTGTAAATCGATGATTAGAAATTGTTGATGAAGTTTGGATTAAATCCGAGGAGGATTGAAGGATTTATCCATGAATTTACATATAAAATTTCTATAATTTATCATTAATGTTAATTATTTTCGAATTGATTAGCTGTTTACAAATAATATTTTCGTACAGGATGTGAGGAATCTCGATTTGAGAAAACTTCGAATAAACTGCAAACATAGCCGTATACAGTGAGCGGACTTTTATTTCTTAAAGAATGATGCATGCATTTAATTATTGAATTAGTGCTTTATTAATTATCATATTACTTTTCGAGCATATGATTTTTTCAGTTTTGATTTCGATTTATCTCGAGGAATTACTTTTGTTGATGAGTTTCATGAAAGGATTATGAACTAGCCTGGTTGTGATTTTCGGATGTTAATTTTGTTATGTCCGGATTCGAAGTTATGATTTATGTTGTTTTTCAACAAAGTATTTTCCATGGTATTTTCCAAAATGGAATATTAGTTCATTATTGAACTTCCTTGCTTATCCATCATTGACTCGAGAATATTTTTGGCGTGTGGGACACGTCGTTGATTTATTGATCTTTCTTATTTATTTATTTATTGACTTTCGGTTTTGGCATTGGAATGCCTTGATGATGATCTTGGAATTGGTTTTGTTTCGATTTATGAGATTATGTTTTATTATTATTTCTCTCCTACTTATTTTTGAATTTGAGATACTTTTGGCGTGTGGGACACGTCGATGATATTTTCGGCTTACTGTGAGAATTTGGGGAAGCTTTATGGATTTATGTGGTTTTCGGATTTTCTTTTGCCATACTTTGGGTGACTATTATCATGCTAGCATTGATGTCCGCCTTTGTGGCGAGGTGATGGGATCACTGAAGCCCGTCCGCCTTTGTGGCGCTGGTTATTGTCTTTGTGACAGTAATGCTGAAGCCCAGTATCCTAATCACTACACTTAGTTGCGTGTGGGTATATAACGGGAGTATATAGGAGTACTTTAGCCTGGGAGGCTATCACCCGAGCCTGGGAGGCTCATCCTTGTGGCTATCTTCTTTCCCTACTTTTATGTTATTACTTGACTAGCGGGGCTAGTCCAATTTCTCTTAACCAGAGGGCTGGTATGTTTTTCATGAGTTTTTGAGTTTAAAGAAATACGTTTTATAAACGCTGCATGCATCGAGGTTTTATAAATTTAAACCCGTGGGAAAGTAATACAACTTCATTTCTGCTAAATTTTTTATTTGGTTGTTTATTTTTGTCCACTCACGCTGACGTGTTTTTCAATTACTTTCCCCTAGGCCCTTCGGTTTCAAATGCTCAGTTTGCAGGTGGAATTAGTTGAGGTCAGGCGTACATAGAGTTGAGGCATAGCCAACAGTACAGCTTCCACATATCTATTTTATCCATGTTTTCCTGATTTACCTTTTATATTAGAATTGCTCTGATAACCTGTGGGATGGATATTATTAAATTGAGATTAGTACTAGTGAAATGGGAGATGTTGAGATTTGGGGAGCATGGTGGCTGCAGGAGAATAAGGATGGATGATTTAGAAGTGTAAATGTCTTTCTACAGGTTTTGGGTAGTCCATTTATTTTTGGTAGAATTTCTTCTAAGGTGGGTCCTGCAGGGCCACCTCGGATTTCAGGGTGAAATTCGGGGCGGGACCTGTCAGTTGGTATCAGAGCATTAGGTTGTCAGATTCTGTAGTTTTGTTTCTATTTTGTTACATTACATGCTTGATGTTACACAGTACTTCCCGAGTGATGGCCCGACTGCAGCGGTTCCCCAACGTTTACTCTTCGGTGCTGATGTATTCATTAAGTGTGTAAGGTACATGTCTAGATGATGTTCCTTTAGGTGTTGTGCCTCTTGTACACCGACCTCCTAGGGTTTTCGTTGCGTAACGGATTGTTCGCATGTTTTGCACATTTCCTTACTAATGGTAGAGTAAGACTACTCTATAATTTCGAGTTGTGCTATGAAGTATGATTCAAGGAAATGTTGTGGTTATTTCTTCCTCGATGCCAGTAAGTTTGTTGGACCAGGGTTTAAGGTGCGAGAACATAGTTCGATTCCGTGCTTAAGTGAACGAGACGAGCGACTATAGCTTTGGGTCGTCTCCGAATACCTAGAATCATAATGGTTATTTGAAGTGGGACTAATAGTGATAGTGGTTCTGACTTTGAACCGAGTTTCGGGGGATGTGTCACGTAGTCGTGGTTGGTGTTGCGAGCAGCATTTTGGAACGATACTTTGCAATTCACAAAGAAAACTGGATTGGAAATTCCACCATTTAGACACTATGGGCTGTTGACCTGACCATGACTTGTGGACATAGTTTTGTTCAAGTGAAGGAAATTGATTTTTTGGCTTTTTGTGTCATGAACTGGTTTTCTTAAGTTTTGGATCGTAGGGTATGGAGATGGACTGAAGTGAGTTTTGAAGTCATTTTGTGTTTTAAGTTTAAGTAGGCGGGACGCTTAAAGTTTTGCAATGGAGTTTGATCTTGTCGGTAAATAATGGAGAGGATTAGAACCAACTCTTTGTAAATGATATTGTACGAGAGTGTGTGTTTTTGGTTATTGATTTTAGGTGAAATGGTTTAACGTAATTTCGGGAATTAACGGTAGTGACACTGTTGGATATCTATAGTGGTTCAAGTGAATTACTATGTGATACGGAGTTTGATTCGAATTCTGAATCGTGAAGTTATAAGGATTGAATTGTGGTAAGTTTTTGATGGAGCAATTGATAGATGGAATGGTTGAGATTTTATAACAGTAGTAAGAGTAACTCTAAGGATGTGGGTTTTCCCAGCTGACTCAGGAAGTATTTCAGGTCATAGTTTGACACAGTTCTAAGTTATATTTTGAGTCAAACCCCTTATGGGTTGAACTTGGAATTTGATGGAAGTGTGGTGGGACCGCTGTCAGATCCTGGAATCACTGGAAGTGATACATGATGTTGGACGGGTGTCCTTCATCTTAAAACTGGTGTTGTTGTCAGGGGAGGATGAAGCGTGTAGCGAAATTTGGAAGTTGGAACAGATTAAAAGCTCAAAAGGGAATATGGAGGTTTTGAAAGGTTTCAAAAGTCAAGGGCATTCGGATCGTCTTACGACGGTTGCGATCACTTTTATCGTGGATGAAGGTACTATTAAGTGTCATTGGATATCCATGCGGGTGAAATTGTTGAACTTGGGATCAAGAAATAGTCGTAGTGACGCCCCGTGTTGTCCATCATAATTCAAATGGAAGTACTATGCGATGTGATTATCATCTTAGTTTAAAATATTTGAGTTATGGCGAATGTTGGTAGTAGTTTTCCTTGCGGGGCGACATTAGTCAACAAGTTTCAGGATTCTGGTAGCATTCAATGTTGTATTTCTCATTAAGTCTCTTGGGGACTATGAAAGAATTTCTTTCCTGCTTGTGGATTACATCGTTGCTTCAATATCTCTTTTTCTTAATTCGAGAGTCGATTTTTCTTCTCTGCAGTATTTGAGGTGCTTTACGCTCACGTAACACGATGCGCTTTTGCTTACTTATTGAACCATTTACAAGTTGCTTTGAACATAGGGTTTTTCAGTCACGAGCGGAGGTAAACCTTTCTTTTGGAATGTTTGAGTTTGGTGGGGTTGCTATGGAATCGATCAAATTATTATGACTGCCAAGATTTCAGTTTGAGAATCGTTCATTTCAAGTATTGAGTTTCTAATCTAGTTGGTCAACTCTTAGATTAGATTTTGTGCATCTACTAGTGTTGTTGGAGACATCGTAGTCCATTAAAGGATTTGGTACATATAGGGTTTGTAAAATTTCCACAATGTCGTATCTGTAATGAAATTGTCATGAGGTTTTGTCAGATAGTTGGTTGGAGAGCTTTCTACTTAGGGCTGGTGGAGTAGTTATAAGAGAGAGGTTTCCTAATTGAATAAAAAGTTTGGATTGTTCAAAATTTGAGTCTAGCATCTAGTAGTTCAGAATGTGGTGCTCTCGGTAGTGAGAGTTACCTGGGTATATGAATTAAGAATATTATTTGGGGTAATAGAGATCAACGATAACGACATGGATTCAACCAGATTTCAGATCTATGACTATTAAAGAAGTGTAGCCTCAGCTAAGAACAACTTGAGTGTGATGCATCTTCTTCCGGATTTGATTCGTTGAGCTGGAGTAGAGTTAGTAGTTATAATTTTTGCTTACACCGGATTTCTGAAGGCACAGTACATGACATGGTAGTTAAGTGAGTACTAACTTGTGAGAAATAGTAGCAGTTTGATTGGAGACATTGGTAATTAGTAAATCTCTTGAGACACATTTGATTTAGAAAAGTTTTTCAAATTATCATATTTATAAAAGTTTCGAGTGAGGTGTTATATGTGTGGCCAGTAAGGTAGCTATCAAATGATTTTTCTAGTCAAGTCGAAACGTCATCTCAAGGCTGGACCAATGATTTTAGTCAGGTTTCAGAGTAGCACAGGGGAAGTGTATCGACCCCATAACCTACTTGATTAAGAACTTATAGGTTCGTTCGAGGCTGACCTTTGTATGTTTGACAACTATGGGACTTCTACGTGAACGTTATTCGATTAGAAATCTAAGCAACTTTAATGAAAAGCTATGAAGGCTATAATTTTAACAGGGTGGTTTGTGACGTCAATACTAGGTGTCATCTGAGCCAACCATTGAAATGAATTTTGTTTTACACCGGAATTCATGTACGTGCGAGTTTATGGTGCTACATGGTTTAGCAAAACAAGTGATTCGACCTTGGACGTTGATAATTTTGGATTATGAGCATGTTTTCATTGCTTTTGTAGTGGGGATCATCAGAGTTTTGTTGGTTGTTGACTTGAGATTGCGAAAAGGAAAGTTTAATCTAAAGAAGAGTTGATAAGTTTTGAGATTGTTGTATTTTGGATTTCGGCCACCTCCAGCCACAAACCCAGATCCATTAGAAACCCCTTGAATCACTCTGCATGCCCTGCAAACCTCTTGAAGCGATTTGCAGCGTGGAAGAAGAAAGCATAATTGGAAGATTTTGGGTTCAACCTTCTCCTTAATTGTTGAGGTACTTCCGATCATTTCCTCCATTTGTCTTGAATAGGAGTGGGTAGCCTTATCTGATTCAGACAAATACCTTAATTGGGTTCTTTTCTTCCTTTTTCTTTTAAGTTCATTAGCATGCATCTATATATTTGATTACCAAAAAACTGAGCAAAACGATGAAGGAATGAGAAATTCAAGTTTAATTCTTTTTCATCATAATGTATGAAATTGTAGTCTTGGTGTTGTACTATTGATGAACTGTTGCACAGAGAATAATGTCTAGATATATATGTGAAGATAAATTTGGTGAGATTGTAGTCCAATACACTCTATTGGTAAAGGTGAAGATGTAATAGAAAGAAGACGAACATAAATAAGCATTCCAATTAAATCAAAGACATTATCATCTTTCTATTGGACTATTGGTTTAATTGTGTCGTTTTTTTTTTAAATTATTTATTTATTATTATTATTATATTTTTTTACAAACATTAATTCTGTACTATGAGCCTTGGCCCTTAGTTTACTATTGACATGTAGTTTCCTCTTTAAAGAGAACTGAATATTTGCTCTCTTTAATCTTTTTCTTTTTCATAGAAACATATAGAAAGGAAAACAAGCGAAATTCAAAGTTTCATTTCAATGATTTCATTTGAAACAAGAATCAGGGTTTTTGATTTCTTGCTTTTATGATGGTTCTCAGCTTGGATGTTACTAACAGATCTAATCTTAATATGGCTTATTAATGCACAACTATTCTATTTGCATATCTTCAGGTTACTATTCTTGAAGAAGGTGTGTCATTGCAAGCCAAACTTTTAAATAGGTATGCTTAAGTTCAAACATCCTCTATTTTTGTTAAATTTGTGCTCTTCCTTCTGACCTCAAATGAGTCTCTTTTCTGAGATTTAGTTACTCTCAGGAACAGGTTTTTCATTTCTTTGTGTTTGATTGCATATGGTTATGTGGAATTTGTTCTTAGTTTCTCAGGGTATTTTTCATGTTCTTCAATTCTGGATCTTTAGTTTACGGGTTTGTTTCTGCAAATTGAACCTCTTAGTGCAAAAACTACTACACATCATCAAGTATTTGAATGATGAAAGGACCAAGAATAAATGGCCCATCCCTTTGCTGCAACTCCTGCACTGAATGTTGTAAAATACACTCCATTGTTTTCCCTACTACTCAGTCACTACCTTCCAGATTCCTATTTGTTCCATTTCATAACACAGTTGCCATTTGTTCTTAGTTTACATTGAGTTACTCTTTCCCTCATTTTACTTCATTGTCAGTTTGTGCTCCCAACACATCGAGCGTGTCATTAACTTTGTATCATATATAGCTAATTAATAAACACTAAGACCACCTTGAACAATCAATGACTACCAAGGAAGAAGATTCAAGGCTCTCTGACCTTCAGCTAGCTAGCACAAATCTGTCATATTTGGCATAACAAACCACTGCTTAATCTTAATGTTGGTGAGACCTCATGTTTTTATGTATTAAATTATAATATGAACATTATTGGTGTATGTGACAGAATATAACAGTAGCATATTGCATGGTTCAAGATGCTCTTTCATATATTGGCATCTTTCTGCTCCTGCGCATAGACAAGCATATGTTTATGTGGAACTTCTCTTTTCTTTTTGTTGTTTTTAAATTGATATGAATATGGAACTTCTGGTGATAATGGGTGTTACTAACTATATATCACTGCATTAAACTACTTTGAATCTGAGATGATATAGGAGCAGATTGCAAAGTTGGAGTTTAATTAATCAGTCTCAAGTGCACCTTCAAATATCTTTTGAAGGTGCTGGTGGTAGAAACATTCACAATCAGGAAGAATTTCCAGGTGGTACAATGGCAATTATTTTAAGTGTTTCTGCAAATTTAACTCTCGATTTTCCAAATTTCTTTGTATTGTTTTTGAGCTAGAATCGAAGGAAAGTGCAATAATGAGCTAGGGGAATCCCAACAGAAAGAAACAACCATCCTATACAACATGAATTTCAGTCATAAGCAAACTGATTGTTGAAAAGTGATTATGTCTCAGCACTGTATTAGATTCTCCCATATTTCTTGAGGTTTACCGTAATCAACAGTCAAATTTTTGTACATTTTTTTTTGTTTTGTATTTTCATTTTTTTATGTTATTACCTAATTATGCAATGTTTTGTTTTCCATTCAGATCAAGCTGAAGAGATGTTTGGAAAGGAGGGAAGCTGATGGAGGGACTTGATCTACGTCATTTGTTGTTGTAAAATAGACTGAATCTTTTGTTAATATAATGATCATGTCAACCATATTTTCTATCCTTTTAAATTTAGTTCTTAAATAACATTGTGTTAGTTCCAAAACCCGCGACAAAGTGCGGGTACAATTTCTAGTTCTAACTATACTAAAACGCAAACATGAATAGTAACGTGACTGTTATGCCCTTTTCCTTTATGCTATTCTATGAAATTGCCCCAACACCTGTGTGTTAGTATTGGCGTGTGGCTGTGTGTCCTTGCTCTGCAGAAATATACAGAGGTAAACAACGATGGTGAGATGCGGGGTCTGCTTCTTTCCTCCGCATAGAGAGAGAGAGAGAGAGAGACTGAGAGAGAGATAGAGAGCGAAGAGACTAGAGGAAGAAGAAGAGATTTAGCAGTAAGCAAGTAATTTCTGGAAAGAGGGAAGAACTTCCTATGTTGCTATGCGGAATCAAATTCAATTGAAGCAAGGTTCGATTTCGACTTAGAGAATAAGATGTAGGTACAAGTTTTGATTAACTTAGTGTGTTGGCATTCCATACAAAACGGGAAAATATCTTTGAGGTTTAACTTTCTTTATTTAAAGATATCTTTCTGTTTATGAAATTGTGTAATTCATTCCCTAAGGTTTTTAGGATTTTGTGGATATCTTGGAAGCTCTTTCCTAATAGAAGTCTAATTAGGGTTGTTTCTGGTTTGTTTGAGTGGTTGCCACTGGTTGAATATATATTGCAGGAACATACTCGGCAAAAGAGAACTGGAGATGCGCAAGAATTTTTGGTTTGAGTCTTGCATGTTTGTTTGAGTTTGTGTCTTCACGAAGAGTCAAAACACTTGGTCCATGTATAAGTGTTTGTGATCATAGTTTCATATGCATAATACTCTCTCGAGATCAGTAGAGAGACTATGAAGAAAGAAGAACAAGATTTGATGATCATTCAAGTGAAGGAGTTCTAAGGAAGACAAACTTTGTGTTAGTTTTTGTCTAAATCTTATAGCCGAGCAAGTGCTATTCAAGTTTGTACAATAACATATCCTTTTGAATAAGATGATCATTATTTTGGGTTCTCAAGAGTAAGAGTCCTGCAGTGTTTTTAATTTCATATTTAAGGTTTTCATTGCGTAACTAAAATCTGGCGTTGAGTTTGTTATTTTGGTTTCTGCTGCCCAATAAGGATTGATCAGTACACTGCAATCCCCATTTTCCAGAATTTACATTCTGTCCTTGTATTTTCATAAGATGATTGCTCGTGTATGTTTTTTTTCCTTTTTTTCCTAATTGGGTATTGATTTGGGTTCTCCTCAATTTTTTTGATACAGATTTTTGCTGGGTTTTCTTATTTGTTCCTGTAAATAGAAGCAATTGTTGGGGTAAAATTGATTCTGGGATGTCATTATTTTCTGAGAGTTGATTCAACCTGCTGCATACCAAAGAGATTCAAGCTATTGATTTCGAATGAATTTGTAGATAAATTTGAAGCTCCTGAGTGCATGGGTCAGTATTCTCTCAGGAATTAGATAACAAAAAGCTTTATTGATTAGCTATTTCTTATTCCACTTTATGCTATTCTGGTATATTTGTGCGCAAATTTTTAGGGTCTAAAGTTTGAATGAATTTTCATGTTGGGTGTCAGGAATGAGATACAGATGTAATTTTTAACGACACAAGAATCGTTCTGTTATTTACTTGATTGATAGTTTGCTATTTCTCTTACTGTTCAAATTTAATATATGATTCAAGGCCAGCTCTTTCTCTTCTTCTACGTCATTGATTTTAGAAAGGTAGGACTAGGGATGGGAATACATTGGTTCGTAAACATGTTGTTTTCTTTTTCCCTTGATCTCAAATTCGAAAAAGTTAGGTAACGATTTTACTGATCTCCAGAGGTAAAGAGTTCGGTTGTTGTTGTTTGTTGTTTTTTTTTTTTTGTTTTTGTTTTGTTTTTTTTGTTTTTTGCTGTTGTTTTTAGTGTTTTCTAATCACCATATGGTCTTATTGAAATTGGCATTCACATTTCGATTTGGAAACTGCTTCTTTCAAAAAAAAAAAAAATCAACTGGTAATTCCTAATATTCCAATTAAGAATTCCATGTTTTTGATTGCCAGTATGTTAATGGGTTTTGATTGTCAATGTGGAAGAGGAGCAAAAGATTAATGTTGCTTTGCCTTTGTGGGTGGTGAGTAGTTCAATCAAGTTTGAATCTTAATTATCAAGTTTGATTTTGGGTTGTTTCTATGCATCGCTTCTCGTTTTTGTGAGTACCAATTGTTAGCCTTTTCTGTTTCATTCTGATACGTTTCGTTTGACAACCTTGATTACTGAGTTTAATTCATTACTGCATTTTATATTTATGTTTAGCGCTTCTGAAATGGAATTTTTGAGATTGTGAGATTACAAAGGCTTTCAGCTATCACTATTCTATTTGTTAAACTTGCAAAGTTGTTTGGATTCATAAATTCTTGATCCATGTTCTATGTCCTTGAAAAGGATAAGTGGTTTACTTGAGTTGTGCTGTTCATGAAATATAGTTATTTAATGGGATAAGGGAATTTGATTCTACACCCAAATTCACACACACCTTTTAGATTAAACCTATTTATAAGATTGTTTTAATATACACCCAAATCTATTAATTAGGTTTATCTTAAAAAACTATTAAATAGGATAAATATTAAAACTCATTGTTGTTAAGAATTACTAAAGTTGCCACCATCCCCAAACTTTCTGCATATGCAAATCTTGAAACGGTTGTGCAAAGACATCGCCAGAATTAATCAACTCTTGATTCTAGCAATTGAAATCAATACCTAGGTTGGAGGTTGTGTAATATCCTTATTCAAAAGCTGGAATTATAGGTGCCTAAGTCATTCCCTGAATGATTTAGGTACAAATTGTGAACTCCCTAAATGATAAGTACCTAAATTATTTGCTTATGTTAAAACCCACACGATGTTTAACACATGAATGATAGACAAAATTATGCAATTTACCTATGGTTCATTCTACCTAAGTTATTCCCTTATTGATAGGTACAAATTGTGAATTCCTAAATAATAGGTACCTAAATCATTTGCTTATGTTAAAACTCACATGATGTTTAACATCTGTACATACCATAGGAAAAATTATACAATTAGGCCTATGGTTCATCTAGATATACCAAAATTAGCAAGTGAAAGTTAATGACAAGGGTGTTGGATTATTCTATTTCATTTCTGGTAAATGAGATGAAATGAATATTTTACTAAAAAGTCAACAATGCTATAAAATGAGATAACTTGCTTGCTAGGAAGTAGAGAGTATGAAGAAAGAAGAATAGATGGGGAAGAGGTGTGTCTTCTCATTCTCATTAGTTAAATAGGGGTAATTACTTGATGATCACACTAACTTAGTGATCACTCATATGGTAACTTGATGATCACTCATAAGATAACTTGGTGATCACTTCCAAGGTTACTTGGTGACCACTCTTATGGTTTCTTGGTGATCAATCTGAAGTTTCCTCAAGTTACATAATGGACTCTTTAACTAATGAGTATTAGATGTTGTACCAAAATAATTACATGGACAGCCACATAATTGTAGTATTTACAACACTTCCCCTTGGATGTCCACTAATTAATTTTGGTGTTGGACGCGTTTATTGTTGCCTCGTTAAAACCTTGCCAGGTAACAAAAACCCAATGAGAAAAATTAATTTTGGTTGAAGGAAAAATAGTACAACGCGCATATGTCCTATTGAGAATGATATTGGATGCTCCCCCTGATTGGAATCTCCCCCTCATGATTGCAAGCTTCAATGATATTGTTGATGTAGCACGTTGATATTATAGACCATCTTCCAAAAATATAGACTTTGACTTGATATGGATGATGAGCGTTTTCTCCTTAAACTTCAACCTCAAGGGATGCAAAACCTTCATGCATGGCGGTTTTGATGTTTCCCACTGAAGGGTGACTTGTATGCTATGTATAAGTGATTATCACTTATTTTTGTACCTGTAAGGTTAGAGCAACACCGGAGGAAACTAGGCTATATCTAAAGCCTTTTACCACATATTAGTAATAAATCTATATGCTCTTGATTGTGAGAAATAATCATAACATGCATATAGATAAATTTTCACATTTACCTTTTGTGAATACGCATGAAGCATAAATGGATTTATATAGCTTAACAAGCCATCCACACAAATGTGTGAAAATAAGTTAGTAGACTCTCCAGGAGCTCTAACTACAATCATAACCTTTTCTAAGAGTATGTTGCAAAAAATTTCGAATTGGCTTAACAAGTATAACCTTGTTATCCTTAACAAGCCATCCACACAAATGTGTGAAAATAAGTTAATACTCTCCAGGAGCTCTAACTACACCCATAACCTTTTCTAGAGTATGTTGCAACAAATTTCGAATTCGAAAGCTTTCGTTTAAGTACTCAATAAGGCAACTTCGGTTACATGTTGCAGTGATTGAATTGTGTACTGACTATGAGCATGAGGCTCTTCAACACCTTACTATGAGCATGAGGCTCTCTAACACCATAATTGAGATTATGGCTCTCTGATTTCTTTATAGATTATATTTTGGGCAATCTAAGTTCTTCAGAGATTAACATTAATAAATATGCTTTATGGCACTATACCTTTAGAGATAGTGATATGCTTTTAAATCCAGGAGTAATCGCCTTTGGCGATTAACTTCAAGCATTCCTCGGCTTGGATGGATTTTTACACAAAAAAGCGTTAGGGTATATAAAACCTCCATAACACCAGCTTGCCATAACAGCTATATATGGCATTGTACTGATACAAACGTAATTGTATGTATAAAAGGAGATTATATTGATAATCATAACCCTTATCTCAATTGAGAAATCTTGTGCCATAACTAGCGATGTAATTTCGCATTATCTCAAACACCGATCTTAACCTTCCAGGTTAAGAAAATATTTGATTTGGTGTTTGAACTATAGGTTCAACTATTTCATGTTCATCATTATATAGGAAATGCCCTTTTCCAGTTTGGTCAATAATTATGTCGAATTTTGTATGAGAACGTGATTCAATGTCATCATAGCCCTTGATAATTTTGGTAGCTACCATAGATAATATCAATCATCGATGATCATCAATTTTGTGATTCTCATATACATGCATTAGCTATCTATAAAGCTTATTAATATTGGGTACCCATGCCTCTTCTGAGGCTTTCATCATTTCTTGATAGACTTGTATCTCTTGCATGACAGTCAAATCGCATGGATGAAGTTATTTAGAAGATGTGGATCATTTACTCATAACCTCATCTGGAGGGTTAGAGCGATATAGGGCTTTATGACCTCTTCTTCATAGTAGTTAAAACTTTGGAACGTATAGATATATCACGCTTCAGGCGACTGACATATTTGATGAAATGTCCAACCATGACATCATTTATAATAGCTTTTGCAAGCTTTATTTGTGCAGCCTCGTTAGGAGCGCTAACATTTTAGTATGGCAGTCTTATCAGGAGATTCATGTCATTTGGACCAACACGTTTTCCATAATTTGAGTATGGTCTAGACAGCTTGTACAATCTTTCATGCTTTAGGGAATTTTTATCCCAACTATGAGGATTGTATTTAGCACATAATTGTCACTTGTAAACCAATTCACTTCAAAACTAGTGATTAATAAATCTTTCGTACTTCAGGTACGAGGCTCAATTTGAGACATGATGAATTTACTGATTCATGCTCAGCATGAATGATAAATTTTCTCAACATGAATTGCCCATCATACTTTAGGTACGAGGCCCAATATGAGACATGATTAATTCACGCCGTTCATCAAAGATACTCTTTTCCCCCCTAACGGTAAGAATATTGTCTCATTGAAGTGACAAATCATATGTGCAATACTGCTCCTTGACCAAATTCCTCATGAGCAAATTTCGCAATCGCTATTGTTTAACACAACAATATTTGAACTCGACAATGAATCTCATTGGAGCTTGTTGGTAATCATACACAGTATGAATGACCAATTTGGTCATGCCAAATTAATGTATTTGGCTTGGTGAACTTCTTGTTCATAACCATATATGCCCCGTATTGTTGTGTAATATGATTCAAATGAGAGTGGATGTCTTTTCCAATATACACCACGCACTTTAAGTACTGAAGGTACCAAACACAAAGATAGCTCTCATTTTGGTAACATAAATGTGGGCTCTTCTAGAGTTTTCCACCAAGATCTACAAGATCCGAGACAGATTACCTTTACCTTGGTAAAGGTAAATATTGAGAGCTACTTATGATCTTTAGAGATTATGCGCATCATTGCAGCACATATCTTTCTTTCTTTCTTTCGCCAAATTTACTTAGAAGGAAACGATGCATTGGGATGCATAAATGTTAGAGCTCTAGGTTCTTAACAAGGTGACATCTTTGAATTTCATGTCATAGTATTTCACTCGAAACTTCTAGTTCGAGGCTAACCATTGTGCTCTTTGTGACCCTTTAATTATACTCAAAGCTTCTGGGTCGAGTTTGAATAACTTTAGGAACTTCAGGTTCCAAAAAGAGCATGAAGTTTAAACACATGTAATAACAAAAATAAGGAACTTCATGCCCTTATTTAGAGGATCCACATTAACATTGCTGAAAAACTACGAGCTCTCATATAATCAAGGATCAAGAAACTTTAAGTTTCGATCTCTTTTTGGTGATATCTTTGAGAAACTTCAGGTTCTCAAGTGATTAAAGATAAAGAAACTCCAGGTTCTAATATCTTTTAATCACAAAATTCACTAAACCATGTTTAATATTATTATAGTGGAAGTCCTGGCCAAAATAAGAGAGGACTCTTAACATAGCACGGTGGAATATCAAGCATGTTGAAAGCATCTTAGTGCTTACTTTGGTGACTTCTCTTCCAGAGTGGCTTGATAAAGTTCCGCTGTAGTATGGAGTGCAAAACATGCATATGCCCAATGCTTAATTCCATCTCATATGTAGAAAGCATTCCCATGATTTTTGGGCACCACTTATATGATCTTTTCATTTGGCATTATTCCACTTCTTGTGGTTATGATTTGGCCATTCAAAATTGGCTTTATGATACAACCCATACAAGATGGCAAGCTCTTCCAACATATGTCTCTTTTGGAGGTGCATAATGCAACCATACTCCACTAGATGAACTCTTCCGGAGTCATCGATCAATCAGATCTACAAGACCTGAGATTATTGTTATTACCAGAGCTTTAAAGACCATGAACATGATCACATTATGTTGTTGACACTATGTTTTCATAAATGGGATGTGTCGGATTTTGAACTTCAGGTTCTTGTACAATCTCATGTTGAAAACAACTTACTCGAAACTTCTGGTTCACGACATGGTATGCCTCAATTGACTGAAGGGTTGTATAATACAAACCAGATGAGAGGACAACCAATCTTTCTGATATACGCCTTTGGCTGTAAGTACTGGAAGTAATGCAAAGATATTCCACATTGTTCTCATTTGCGGTTTCTATGTGGTACCCATTTAAGCGTATATCTGTAAAACTCAACAGATTCCTTCTAGATCTAGAAGAGTATAATGCCTCTTGAATGGATAATCGAGTACCACTGGGCAACCAAATATGGGCTCTTCCGGAGCCTTCAATTAGGTCTGCAGGACCTGAAATGGTTGGTACTTTAGCTCTTGTCAAACTTAAATTGGAGAAATATTTTTGATCTCGAAGGATCACGTGCGTGGTCGCACTATCTGCAAGACATATCTTCTCCATCTTTCTTGAGTTGAGAGCATGCATTTTCCATATTCATGCTTGAATATGAATAAGCCATGTGTGTACTCGAAGCTTCAGGTTCGAGACTTTATTATTAGAACTTTTGGTTCTAAATTTTGGTGGTTTGAGCTTTTGGTCAAACACTTGGTACTCGAACTTCGAGTTCGAGACAAACCAACTAGGAAATTCGTATTCTAAATTTTGGTGGTTTGAACTTGGGGTTCAACTCTTAGTACTCGAAATTTCGGGTTTGAGGTAGACCAATTAGGAACTTTGTGTTCTAAATTTTTGGTGGTTTGAACTTGGGGTTCAAACGCTTAGCACTCGAAACTTGGGTTCGAGGTAGACCAATTAGGAACTTCGTGTTCTAAATTTTTGGTGGTTTGAACATGGGGTTCAAACGCTTAATACTCGAAACTTTGGATTCGAGGTAGACCAATTAGGAAGTTCGGTTCCTTTAAAAGAATAAGGATATAAATGATTAAATGTAGCATGAACAAACACAAGGATGGTAATAAGTCAAGATGATAAAGAATGTATACTTACCTCATTGATATGTGTGTCTAGCAAGATGCCTAGAACAATTTGAATATTGATGCCCACTCGCATAATGAATGTTATAGATGCAATTGCATTATTCGAATTGTGCATATCCTCGTGGGTTGGCATAACAAATATTGGAGAATACCATATGAACAAAGAACAAACAAGTTATAAAATGAGATAACTTGCTTGCTAGAAAGTAGAGAGTATGAAGAGAGAAGAATAGATGGGGGAAGAGGTGTATCTGCTCATTCTCATTAGTTCCCTTTAAATAGGGGTAGAGTTACATGATGATCACACTAAGTTAGTGATCACTCATAAGGTAACTTGATGATCACTCATAAGATAACTTGGTGGTCACTCCCAAGGTTACTTGGTGACCACTCTATGGTTTCTTGATGATCAATCTCAAATTTCCTTAATTTACATAATGAACTCTTAACTAATGAGTATTACATGTTGTCCCAAAATAATTACATGGACGGCCACAAGTAGTATTTACAACAAATAACTATATATGAGGAATATTTTACCTATTCAATAAGAAGGGTAAAATCTATTCAATCATAAGGGTAAAATAGTCAAACTAGAAAAACATGAAAAATCATAATTATAGACTTAAAACTTATAAGGGAGGTTTATTTATGTGAATGGGTCTAGATTAAAAGAAAATATAAGAAAGAGTTTTTCCTAATAGGAGCTTCATTTTTTGAGTTTTTTTTTTTTTTTCAAATTTTCTTTTATTTAATATATGCTTTGTATTTGTGGGGACTGACATTGACAGAGTTCTTTTGCAGATACAGAAACACACCACCCTCAAAAACCAGAATCTCCTGCAAGAAATCATTAATTCAGCTATATATTGATTTTGTTATTTACAATTACAGATCGCTACACAAACATTTTGGGAACAAATGTATTCACAACCATAACCTCAACACTACTGCAATTTCCAAGCTCCTTAGGAATAAACCCTGACACCTGATTATCCCAAAAAATCATATCTGCCATGCTCCCAACTCCCAAGCATCTCAAGCTTCTTAGGTGACTCCCCTCCTATTAACATTTTGAGTAAGACCAAGCAGTTTCAAGTACTGATATCCACCTGTTTCAACTGATATGCTACCAGAAATAGCATTCCACCCAACTCGGAAAGTTACCTCTTTAGCGTAAATGCATTATGCTCTTTCACAGGTTTATTGGCTTTGAGTTTCTTGGTTTTGTTCTAATTTTCTCCCCAATCATGTCTTATGTTTTTCCATGAAAGTTTTGTATTGATGACCATGTAAAAAAACAAAGCTTGAATTTGTTAACAGAGAGAGGCCGGTGCATTGTGGCATGAGACCAAATCTTTTAGAAGGCTAAAGAATATTAAAACAAATTCATACATGTTGTGTTTTACTTTGTATATAAGGTTTGCACAAAAATTAGTTCTCTACACTGTAACTTTTGTTATATTGTACGTCGATTATCAATGAGTTTCAAATAGTTGTCATATTATAAGTTATTTAGGTTTTTTAATAGGAACATCACTGATTTTGCTGGTTTCTAATCATCGTGATTAGTAGCATTTGATAAGCCTTGGGCCAACTAATTTTGATTGAATATCGCTAGATTTACTTTAGCAGTAATGGCATGGCTAAAGACCTAATTATATCTCTGCATTTGCTGATAAAATACAAGCGGGTAGTAAACCCACAGCAACGCGTGGGCATACTAACTAATTAATTAATATTTTTCTGTTACTCATAATTATAAGTTCATAATAATGCAGGTCTAAAGCCATTTGTAACCCTCTTCCACCGGGATCTTCCCCAGACTTTAGAAGATGAATATGGCTGTTTCTTAAGCTAACATGCATTGTGCAAGTGAAAAGGCTCTGTCCTTTATTTGGTGGCCGGTTAGTTATCAATTACTACAATGACCTACATGCTTTGAAAGACTATTATATATATGGCATGTATATATGCTGGATGTATATGCAGCAAGCATTTTCGATTGGGACTATGCGGAACTATGTTACAAGGAATTTGGTGATCGGGTAAAGTGCTGGATCATGTTGAATGAGCCATGGACATTCAGTAATCGTGGTTATGCCGGTGGATCGTTGGCACCAGGACAGTGTGCTGCTTGGCAGAAGCTAAACTGCACCGGCGGGGACTCCAGTACTGAACCACATATGGTGGCACACCACCTACTCCTTTCTCATGCAGCTGCGGTAAAGTTGTACAAGCAGAAATATCATGTCAAGAGCTAGGTCTTGTTTAATTTTATTTATTTTTAGTGTGCTTCTAGTTCTCCAAATAGCTAAATAATGAAAATCTTCAAGCATTTCGAAGAGGAGTTGTAGGAGTAACCTTGTGTCTCACTGGTTCATTCCAATTTCAGAGGCAACGCACCACAGAAATGCTGCCGTACGATCTTTAGATTTTATGTTTAGATGGTGAATATTAATTAACAAACTAGCTGCATTACAATTATGTATACATTGATTCAATTCTCTGTTATAATCTTCAATTCACTTCGCTGTTCATTGCTAGCTAACAAGTGAACGATTACTTTTAATACACGAAAATATTTCATTGTTCAAGATAGTTGACTCGCTTGAGCAGTGTAATGACTTGATTTATCAACATAATATATTAGGTTGCGGGCAACAAATCAAGTTTGATATGCATGCTCTATTTGAAGTTCATATATACACACTTCGAATTCCTGTGTTATAGGTTCATTTGATTTTCTTGGACTAATTACTATACTACTTATAGCAACATATACACCTCAGAACAATTCTTTAAATGGAAGCTACTTGACAGACGCTCGTGCTACTCAATCATGTCTGTTACAAATCAATTTCAGAGCTAGCTACAAATCAATTTCAGAGCTAGCAATTGCAAGTTTTAATTTCTTTTAATAATAGTAAGTATTTGATGAATATAATCATGTTATTTTGTTGTTGCAGATGCACTTAATGGCATCCCAATTGGTCCACAGGTACTTGAGTATAAATTTAACTTTTCTTGTTTTAGTTGTTCTGTAGTTATGTACATACATCAGTAACTCCTAAAAATCTCCATCATTATATTCAAGCTGCTTCACCATGGCTATTTGTTTATTTCAAAGGAATTAGAGGCCTTTTACTCTACACAAAGACAAAGTATAATGATCTACTTATTTACATTACTTAGAATGGTAAGTTACTGATTTTTGAGCTATAATATTCTCATTAAATGTATTAAGTATCATGTTCTATAAAATATTTAGGATAAAATACTGTTTACTCTCTATACTTATAGGGAGTCAACGTTTCAGTCATTGACTTTTGAATTTCACCCAAAAACTCCTAAACTCTCTAATTTCACACAATAGATTTTCAGTCAAATTCGTGTGGCATCATTTTCACTCTGAAATGTCTATTTTACCTCCTAAACCCTAAACCCTAAACCTCACAGGTGCCCTCACATCACCACCACTGGGAATATTTGCGTGTATTGCCTCGGTGGCCCCGACTCAGATTTTGAGTACAATACTCAGTCTTATACTAGATACGAGCTTACTAGCATGCGCGCAATTTGAGCCAGGTAGGGTTTCAATTAGGGTTTTCTTTGTTTCAATCATGGTGTAGAAGATGAAGTTTGTAGCTTTATTGATTTTATTGAATCAAATAGAGAGCTTTGTATTGAGGCAATGCGTAGTCCAGTGCCTTGTTCGGGCCTTCGCCAGAGGCACTGGTCTCATGGGCCAACTTTATAGAAATTGGCCACCCTTCCAGGTTGTCGAGTGAGGCGTCGGCGAGAATCGGGTTAGGACTCTCCGGCTGAGGCGATTGGACTTGAACTGGTTCGGCGATGGTCGAGATTGAGAGGCGAAAGATGACGGAGGCTTCTTGACGAGTGGTGACAGATGAATGTTTGATCTAAGAATGTTTGCTGAAACTCTATGATTTTTTTAAATTTACTTAATAGAATCTGGTTGGGCCGTATGAATCGTTGAGTTTGGCTTTGTTGTTCTTGTGTGGTATTGGATTTTTGATTGCAGATTTGAGATGATTGTTGGTTCATTTACTGGGTTTGTTTTTTAAGAGAGAGCTCGGTGCCTCAGTTTGTTTTTGGAAGAAGAAGACGGGGATAAATAGAGGAGGAGGAGAGAGCTGGAATTGGAAGAAGAGGTAAAAAGGAAGAAAAAATAAAAAGAAAGGAAAAGAAAAGAGAGGGAAAAAATAAATAAATAAGAGTTAGTGAGGGTAAAATAGACATTTCGTCGTGAAAGGTTGCCATGTCAATAATTTAACGGAAAATTAACGGCAATAACCTATTGTGTGAAATTAGAGAGTTTAAAGAGTTTTTAGGTGAAATTGAAAGATCAGGAACTGAAATGTCGACTCCTTATAAATATAGGGAGTAAACAGTAGTTTATTCAGATATTTTATTAGAATGAATGACGACTTTTACCAAAATATACGCTCTCCTTTCTTCAGGGTTAGGAGAGAAACCCTAAAGACGGCGGCGGCGGGCCTTCTGACTAAGGGATCTCTCTCATCCGGCAACAACTTAGTGTCTGGGTTGGCCTCTAGCCTTGCCGGCGTAGCGGTTAGCTGCCGGACGGATATTGATGCTATTATCCAGAAAAGCTCTTGATTGGATGTTCTAATTAAAGTTTTGTAGGTTTTGTTTGGGCGTCTAGTCATGATAGAAGTCTTTGAGCAAGTTTGTCATGCTGAGCCTTATCTAAGGCATCTCAGACCGATGGCGTGGCATCGTGAATTCTGTTTCGACAGTGGCATGGGTTGTGGGGTGCATGGGTAGATGATGTGCGGTTCCGTGGCAGTGTGGTGCGCTGCGGCGCAGGTCGAGGCAGCACTAGTCCGGAGCTGTAATGTACGGTGGTGGGAGGCAGATGAAAACTAGGCCTAGGCCATTCCAGGCTTGTTGAACTTTGAGTGGACTTCTCCCTTACGTTGCCTTTTGGTCTGATGGGTTTTTTTTGCCCTAGGTCCATAAAAATTCTCTTTATTTCAGGGATCTTATGTTAGTAATTTTACTTTCAATAATTCCCTAAGTTTTTAGAAATCTATACGCTTTATGTGTCTCTAATAGCTCTGAAGTAGTACTAAAGGAGGATTTATGTTGTTCTCTACAAATTTAATGTACAGTGAGTGGACCTATAAACCCTAATAATAATGAAAGTTCAAATTAGACAAGTACTTTCCATACACCACGTGGTATATGGAAAGTGTGTGCACACACTTTAATTATTTGGTATTTTAAAATAGTTACATACCGTCCAAGCATAAAATCCAATGCTCGTAGATCGACTAGTTTCTTCATGGTGCTTGGCATCAGAAAAGGGCACAAACCAGTGCGACAGTATTGTTATCCCTATCATACCCTTCTGATCAGCCTGCATAGGCATATTGAGTAGGTTTTAATAAAGTTATAAATAAATTTCACGTGAAAAAAAGACCTTGAAAATATGTTTATAAAGAATTGGTACATGCAGACTTGATACTTCTCCTTGCATAACTTTATGGCTGCTGCGTGAGCTAGAAGCTGGTAATGTGAGACCAAATACTGTTCCTGAATTTCCACCGGTGCAATTTAGGTTTTGCCATTCAGAACATCGGCATGGTGCACAAGCCCCAATTATATAACCACCATTGGCGTAGCTCCAGGGCTCGTTTATTGTGATACAGTTCTTAACTCTATCACCAAAATCCTTGAAGTATAGCTCTGCGTAGTATTGGAAATGGTTTTTGTAGAAGAAGAAAGAGAACTGATAAAAAAATCTCAATACTAGCTAGTTATAGATTTATAAGATAGTTGACAGACATTCCATTGATTCTTAGTTTTTGGGTTGAAAAAGCTCGTCAATCCAAATGAATCATTCTTCTGGTCTCTATTCGCTCCTCGCCCCGAAACTGACCTGCAACACAGCGCCCATTCACTTCGCGCGCGGGAAGGCAACGAAGTTCAGTTCATGAGACCTCGGCGGAGTGGAGCAGCCGCGACATGAAGTTCCTTACCTTAGCTAGATCTCGCTGGTGCCACCTAAACGGTAGGTAGGCGACGGATGTGTGACGTTTGGAGTTGTCATTCGTGCATCTGTCCCCAATGGAAGAATGAGTGATCTGTTCCCCTGCAGATCATGGCTTTACCACTCGGTCCCCGATGGCGTACTTTTTTCTTTATTACTTTTTCAAACATAATTTATTTTGAAGTAGATCGAGAATATAAGATCATTGTCACTTACACAATTTGAGGGCTTAAGAAGCCACTGAATTCTCTATTCTAAATCTTCCGCAGGAAATCTCTTCAGGTGATTGACAATTTTGCCCTTGGTGCTGAGCTTTGACAGTTTTGCCTCTGACTGCCTCTTTGTTCTTTTGCGCCGCTTCGCTTGGTTAGTTTTGCAATTGCCTCTTTATTTTGCTTTCGTATTCTCTATATTTTAAATTTTTAATATTAGAGCAGATGCATATGCTTCAAGAATGAATATCACATTCAATCATGTTTTCTTTTGATAATTTTGGCTTCCAATCAAAGGGTTCTTCTTTTTCTTTTGAAAAGATAAAAGGAAAGCAAAAAAAATCATTTTAGTTTTTTTTTTTAGGGGATATCTACACTTTGGTGTACCAACTTTCATAATTATCAGAATGGTGTATCAAGTTTGCTCCAAACTTTCATTTTGGTGTACGCCGTTAAATTTTCCGTTATCTTTGTAAAAAAAAAAAAATCCGTTATCTTTCCTTTAGTTTTCTCGTTTTTTTTTTTTTTTATAAAGATAACGGAAAATTTAACGGCGTACATCAAAATGAAAAATTGGAGCAAACTTGATACACCATTCTGATAGTTATGAAAGTTGGTACACCAAAGTGTAGAATCGCCTAAAGTTCATACACCATTTGTGATGTTTTCCGTTTTTTTTTTTGGCTTCTGCTTTTCACTTTCGGTGAGGTAAAGTGGGTTCTTCACTTTCGATGCATGTAGTACAGTTGAGTGGCAACCCACAACTCAATTGGCTAGCTTGTTCATCTTCTAATGCTTGGGGAAGATCCCAATGGATGGACGAGTGTGACAAAGGGCTTTAGACCTGCATTAATCAACAATTAATATTCAAAAATTGCAAATCACGTTAATTAATGAGTAGATGAGAAACTCTTAGTGAATATAGTGATCAGATTATAACTGATACTATCAGTGGCGGACGTAAGATTACATATGTGAGGGGACAGAATTTTTTCCCTAATACAGAATAAAACTTCAATGAATGCCAATATTTATATTCGAATATCGCTAACGTATTGTATGAATACTCACCAAAAAGCAAATATCCATACATACCCAGAAAGCAAAACAAATAAAATTTTCAAGCTTAAAAGAATTTTTTTTTAAAATTAAATATCTATGATATAGCAAATGAACCAGCAAACTGTAGTAAAAAAGAACTAAACTAATGTTCATAAAAGAGCTTATCAATCTTTGTTTAATATATATGGGCCAGCATCTTTATTAATTGAGACTACAGCCTTTCATGCACAAAGTTTTTCACCTGAATGAAGTTTTAGTGTGGGGGCAATGATAGTACTAAAAGTCCAAAACAGCATCAATCTGCACGGGCTGTGAAGCTGATACCACACAACTAAAATAATTCACTGACGCACCGGGGAGGGCCTTAGCTGGGTCCGCCAGTAATGATAATAGTAAAAGTCCAAAACAACTAAAATAATTCACCGACAGCACCAGCCCTCACTGGGCCTTAACTGGGTCCGCCAGTGGCTAGAAGCTCTTTTATGAGGTTGTAATATTTGATTACTTCCTTGTTCACACCCCCTCTTAGCGTTGTAAAGAGTAAAGACTATAGTACAGAATCAAGATGATAAGGGTTGCAGATTGCCTACACGTGTTGAGCATCTGATGGAGAGAAAGAAAATTAGTTAGTAGCTGATTACTATAGGTAGTGGTCAAGTGCAAGTGTTAAGCAATTAGGTCCTTTTGTAAACAATCAGAAAGATATCAAAGTAGCTCTCAGTTTTATCTTTGCTTTCCTCTGTTCTTTTCCTTTGTGTTCAACCTTTCACCATTTTCATAAAAATCTTATCAAGCGTTCCATCTGACCAACTTTATGAAAGAAGACAAGAATAGCCAAGAAAAACCAAAAGTGACACTCGAATGGTATTATGCAAAACAGGGTAGTGATGTAATCGATTTGATCCAAATTTCCAAATGATTACCAATTTAATTTATTCATTTTCTTGCTCTTGTGTACTACTTCCCTCTATATAAACGCCCCTTGACAGAACGAATCTGAGTATTCACCAAAGACCCAGTTATGGCAATGCAAGGATCTCTGTTTCTAGGCGTAGTGCTTCTACTTGTTACAGGCTTTAGATTGGCAAGCAGTGAAGCTTCTACAGCCAGTACTCCTATCTATGACACTGGTTTCCTCAACAGGACTAGTTTCCCAGCAGGTTTCATATTTGGGACAGGTTCAGCGTCTTATCAGGTGAGTATTCCAGTTCGATCGGGGTTAAAATCCTTTAATCTGTGGTTCTATATAGTATTCGGGCCTTTTAGTGTTAATGAAATGTATTTACATATATACATATATGTTTGCAAAATTTCAGTATGAAGGTGCTGCAAAAGAAGGTGGTAGAGGACCGAGCATATGGGATACCTACACCCACGAACATCCAGGTGCCCATACTGTCTTCCCCCTCTACTACTTTTTTGACATGATTTTCTTTCTTAGAAGTAGAATAGAATGGTTGAAATTTCTTGAAGGAATTCTCGTAATCTACCCCTTATCACGTAATCGAATCATTAAAGGAATATAAGTACATACTTTTTAATGTGGGTTGTCATTTACATTTTTTGATTTTTTTTTATTTTTGATTTTTTATTTATTTATTAGAGGACTCATGAATTGAAATATATTTGTTTGTTATGATATGCATACATTTTATATAAGCAAACACATAATTTCTTTGATATAATTAATCAAATAAGAGATATTTGAATTCTGACCTTTAGTCCACCGATTAGTATTAATCAAGTTAAAAGCTTTTGTTATTTTACAATATATTCCTGATCAAATCATTGGTTAAATAGTTTCTATATCCAAGGCAAAAGATTGTGGCATGAACATACAAGGCAAAAGCTACATGATTCAAGAAATGATTCAAAACATTCAAAAGATTGCAAAGCTTCTTTTTCTTTACAATGAACACTTTCTGTCTCCTCGGTGTCATTTCCCTCCCTCTTCATTCTCCAAATCAACTGTCGTTCTATTGCTCTGCACAAGTCAATATAGCATTTTCCTCATGTTAAATATTTTATCAAGTTAATGTCGGTTTTCAATGTCTATCAGTTGTGTTGTCCAAAAAAAATATATATATCTACTACCAAAAAAAGAAAAAAACAAATGTCTATCCGTTGAAGCCAAAATTAATTGTCGCCAGTTCATGGAATTAAATTATTGCATTTTGTTATTAAGTGTGCAATTAATTGCCTTACTAAAAATCACTGTTTTCAATGACGCAATGAAGTTTTGTCTTTGACTGAAAATATTATAATTAGGTTCAAATACGTGTATCATGATTTCTGTGATTGGCAAGTAATAAGCTGGGTTGGTTTGGCTGGTCCTTTTTATGAAAAAGGAGTCCGTTGTTAATGGTATTTTTGGTTCAAAATAATAAATGAAGTGACTAGTTTGAATATTATGAACCCAGGCAGCTGGGTTGATTTGGCTATTCCTTGACGATGAAATCAGCTGTCCATATTATTCTATTTCAATTTCGTCCTCTCAACATGACTGATCCACATAGATTAAAAAAAATATTTTCTTAATCTTTTATTTTATTTTTTAATCTCTGTGGACCAATCATGTTAAGAGGACAAAATAAAAAAAAAATATATAGGACGGTTGTTAATGGTAGTTTTGGTTCAAAATAATAAATAAAGTTACAAGTTTAAATCTTATAAACTTCTCATTCAATTCTACTTGATCATGTCTCTCTGATACCTTTACAAATAGAAAAAAAAAAATCGTAGTTGCGATTTGCGCATAGCATAATAGATAGTATATACATGTATAGTTATATCTTGCTAAACTATTGGTCAAAAACCACACATTTTAACAAAAATAATTCCACGTGACCGATAGCTAATTAGTCATGTGAACGAATTAATTTCATATATGCACCCTACTAGGGTAACCCTCTTTGTGTTTGAAAAACATCATGAGAAACGTTCCGTTAATAACATTCACCAAATACCATAAGTGATGTCCTCGCGTGTTTGGTAAACACATCTAATTCTCATCAAAGAAGTGATGAACACTTACGAACAAGACATACAAGAATCTTATCTTTCGACCAATAAATCAATGAACCCTCTATCTATAAGCAATGTTAATAAAATGAGGCTATGTTTGGTAGGGTTGATAATTGAATTAATTTGTGTAGTTTGTGGGGAGAGGTGTTCACACCGACGGAATGTAGCCAAGATACTTAGATATGGGTTTATTGTGAATGCTTCCATTACCTATACTTGCAAATAAAACCAATAAAAGAATGTATAAGGGATTACCATTTGATTGACTGTAGCTTCGTGAAGCAGGAAAAGTCTCCTTTTGTTTTTTCTCATTAGTCATTATGATATATGTCAAACTTAACCTGTCTCAATCGTAAACAAACTGACTTATTTGTGAGAAATGTCTTGGTTTGGCTCCTCTTTAATTTTCATATTTTTTATTATTTTTCAATAATATAATATTGAGGGACTAGTTGGTGAATTTCTGATTATAATAGTCTCATTTTCTTTATAAATAATATAGATCCACGCTTCACGTTACAAATCAGTTGCAAAAGAAAAATTAATATCACCTAATTCTTTATTTATTATAACAAAAATTCAGAAGGGAGGCATGTTGAATAATATTAACAATTTCATATGTTAATTGCAGAAAGGATCACGGATGGAAGCAATGGAGATGTGGCTAATGATCAATATCACCACTATAAGGTTTTATTTGGCAATAGATTATGATATTTGGAGCGTTATTAAGAGAAGAACACCAAAAAATGGAAATTAATTTGCCTCATATGTTTTGTGTTATATAAATTGTAGGAAGATGTGGGGATTATGAAGAATATGAATTTGGATGCTTATAGGTTCTCTATCTCATGGTCAAGATTATTACCAAGTAAGTTTCATCAATCGCCCACCCAAATCAAAAATCTGTGAACGAGAATTCTTTTAAGTAGCTTGTGTTTAAAGTACCTGGCCCGTTTCCATGATGAGACTACAGTCACTACACTAATTAACTTGGGCCCTAACTTTATTTTCTTTTAATCACTGATCGAATAGATGGAAAGCTGGATGGGGGAGTGAACAAAGATGGAGTCAAGTACTACAACAATCTCATCAATGAACTCCTACGCAATGGTTATACAACTAAATCTTAATACATCTCATCCAACTTAGCTACATCAGTTGAGTAATCAATAACTTCTCTCTATTACTCATTATAACGTAGGTCTAAAGCCATTTGTGACCCTCTTTCATTTTGATCTTCCCCAATCTTTAGAAGACGAATATGGCGGTTTCTTAAGCCCTAACGTTGTGTAAGTGAAAAAATTCTATTCTCTATATATGTTGACCGCTTAGTCATATATAATTTACTATAAGGGAAAACATCACAAATAGTGTGTGAACTTTAGGCCATTCTACACTTTAGTATACCAACTTTCATAACTATCAGAATGGTGTATCAAGTTTGTTCTAATATTTCATTTTGGTGTACGCCGTTAAATTTTCGGTTATCTTACCCTTATCTTTACAAAAAAGAAAAAAACTGACAAAAATAAAGGAAAGATAACAGAATTTTTTATTTTTTTGTAAAAATAACGGAAAATTTAACTGCGTACACCAAATAAAAGATTGGAGCAAACTTGATGTACCATTCTAATAGTTATAAAAGTTGGTGTACCAAAATGAAGAATGATCTAAAGTTCATACACCATTTGTGAAGATATCCCTTTACTACAATGACATATATGCTGCAACCGCTTGTATGTGCAGCAAGCATTTTCGGGACTATGCGGAACTGTGTTACAAGGAATTTGGTGATCGGGTAAAGCACTGGATCACGTTGAATCAGCCATGGGCATACAGTAATGGTGGTTATGCAACCGGGTCAAAGGCACCAGGACGGTGTTCTGCGTGGCAGCAGCTAAATTGTACCGGCGGGGATTCGGGTACTGAACCATATTTGGTGGGACACCACCTACTCCTTTCCCATGCAGCTGCTGTAAAGTTGTACAAGCAGAAATATCAGGTCAATAGCTAGATCTTGTTTAATTTAATTTATTAATTCTAGTGTGGTTCCAGTTCACCAAATGACTAAATATTGAAAATCTGCAGGCATCTCAAAAAGGAGTTATAGGAGTGACCCATGTGTCTCACTGGTTCATTCCAATTTCAGGGGCAAAGCACAACAAAAATGCTGCCTTACGATCTTTGGATTTTATGCTTGGATGGTGAGTATTAACAAAATATACAATTATATATACATTAATTAAATTCTCTGTTATAATCTTCAATTCACTGGACCGTTTATTGCAAGCTAACAAGTAAACAATTACTTTCAGAGTTTCAGTATACGAGAATATATAAGGTTGTCGGCAAGCAAATCAAGTTAGATATGCATATACTTTTGAAGTTCACATATATATACTTTTGAATTCCTTGTTGTAGGTTCATGGACCCTTTGACAAACGGAGACTATCCACACAGCATGCGATCTCTCGTCGGAAACCGATTACCCAAATTCACAAAAGAACAATCCAAGTTACTAATTGGATCATTTGATTTTATTGGACTAAATTACTATACTACTTACTATGCAATATATACACCTCAGAACAATTCTTTAAATGCAAGCTACTTGACAGATGTTCGTGCTACTCAATCATGTCAGTTACAAATCAATTTCCGAGCTAGCAATTACAAGTTTTTAATATCTTTAGTGGCAGTCAGTTTTTGATGAAGATATTCATGTTAATTTGTTGTTGCAGTTGCGCTAAATGGCGTCCCTATTGGTCCACAGGTATTTGAGCATAAAGTCAACTTTTTTTCTTTTACTTATTCTGAAATAACATATATAGATCAATAACTCATAAAATCTCCATAATTATATTCAGGCTGCTTCATCTTGGCTATATGTTTATCCAAAAGGAATTAGAGACCTTTTACTCTACACAAAGACAAAGTATAATGATCCACCTATTTACATTACTGAGAATGGTAAGTATTGATTTTTTAGCTATAATATTTGGGTGCGATCATTTTCACCCTATTAAATGCTTTGTTCACCCTACAATCAAATTTTTTCTTTAAAATCTCAAAATTGTCCTCAAGTACAATTATTAACAGAAAAAATAATTTTAGTTAAGCACAATTTTATGGATAAATAAAATTTTACCCAACAGGTTTCCTAATTATCATTTCAGCTTTCTATACAAAAAAAACAATTATCATCTCAGCTTCTTCATCGCTAGTCTACCAAACAATTTATTAGATGAAATTTTCAAGCTATAGCAGCAAGTGAAAAGAATTGTTGGTTAGTATGATTCTGTGTCATAACAGCTGATGAAGGGAGGAGAAAAAAAAATGAAAAAGTAAAAAAAAAAAAATAGAAGGCATGGGGTTGCACCATGATCTTGTGCTTATTTTCTTTTTCTTTTTTCTTTTCCAGTTTTACATTTTCAATATTGATATCTTTTTTTGTTCTTTTCTAAATTATGTGAGAGTGAAATTAGAAATTTCAGAGTAAAAGTTTAATTATAGGGTGAACAATGCATTTAATAGGATGAAAATAGCCGCACCCTAATATTTTCAACAAACATATTAAGTATCAGGTTCAATAAAAGGCCATTAGAAGAAGGGCCCAAAATAAAAGTATCCTGCATTTCATTTCTCTCTCATTGGTCTTGTCAGTTTGGTTCCGCCAAAAAAAAGCTTTATCAGTACTTTAAGTATGTAGCTAGTAGGACTCTATAAAAATACTTGATCTATGATGCAGGCATTGATGAGTTCAATGATCCCAAATTATCACTTGAGGAAGCCCTCTATGACACTCAGAGAGTTGACTATTACTTCCGCCACCTCTATTACGTTCAAAAAGCAATCAAGTAAGTGCAATATATTGGGTAATGTGATGTAAATAATGGCCTTGTTAATTTAGAGCATGACAGAAAGATACATTGAATCAATTATTGCTCTTAATTGCAGAGAAATTGGAAATCATATTTTTTTCTCTAAATCAAGAAAGGCTATATCGGTTATTGTAGATGGGGAATGAGTTGGTTACTACAGAAAAAAAAAAAGTGCGAGAAAATTATAAGTCTTAGTTTTTATATATATTTATATTGCCAATTATTATAATATCCCTGATTTATTAAACTAGTCTAAAGTGAAAAACACGTTAGGGAAAGTTTTTGAAAAAATTGGAGAAATAAACGTACTTCTTTATATGTACATATACTATACGTATACATAAATACAGATAGTATATATATATATATATATATATATATATATTTTGAAAACGATATATATAAATATGTATAACTCTTTTCAATCTCCATTCTCCACAGGGAAGGTGTGAACTTGAAGGGCTACTTTGCATGGTCATTGCTAGACAACTTCGAATGGGGTTCGGGTTACACAGTTCGATTTGGTATCAACTATGTGGATTACAAAAATGGAAACAAAAGGCACCCAAAACTCTCTGCACATTGGTTCAAAAACTTCCTTAAGAAGTATTGATTGAGTGTGAGAAAATACGAGTGTAACTTGTAATGAGTAGATGAATCATAATTCCCTTGAATAATGTAATTGAGTTTTATTTGTTTGTATGAACTATGAACAAATATAAATGCAAATCTCTTTTCAAAATAAATAAATGCAAGTCTCTCTTTTTCTTTTTTCTTTTTCCCTGGAAGTAAGAGGAAATACTTGAATTATACACATCTTTCTGCGCATTAAGATGTCCAACTTTAAAATGCTATTAATGGCAAACCCTAGCCTCTCTCTAGCGGCGCTCCCCTTCGTGCTCACTCTAACGCTGCTTTCTTGTTGCAGCGACAAATCTTCCACTCTTCATCCGCCTGTCCAGTCTTCCCAAAGGGAGGTGAACCTCTCTGCCTTTTCAAATCTTGCGATCCATCCTTTCCTCCACCTTTTCATCTGTCTAGATCTGGGCATAACAATAAGGACCTAGATGAGGTGCCAGTTTGGTGGGGGCAACTCCAGCCGAGGATAGGATTCGATATGGCACGAATACGGGAGGTCGGAATTGCGGCGGTGCTCTCGGTGATGTCGGAGGAAGGATGCAGACAATGTAGCCAACCAGAATGGCCTGGACACCACCCATCACGGCCTCGACCTCTAGATCAGTCCTAACGATGGAAGTCTCAACAAGCGCTTGGTGGAGGTAGTCAGTCACAGTTAACGCCGTCGGAGATTGATCCCAGCACTCCCATGGTGGCGGATGCTGGCTTGTCGGCGATGCGGTGGCTTTGTATGGTATTGGTGGCTGTCATTGCTAGGCCAACATGGCCCGAGGGTCGGCTCTAGATCGGCAATGGCAAGACAGGCGCGATGCAATTGGCGCTAGAAGTGCAGAAACGGCGGCCGATGTTGGTCATGCGGAGATATGTCGAGGCACGAAATAGGCGTTGGATGTCCAGAGCAGATCTGACTGTGGTGTTGGGCTTACCTGAGGCCCCAATGTTGTTGGTTGGGTTTGATTTCTCCATGGGGCTGGATAACTTGGAAATGGGCTCAACTTTTAATAAAGAAATCCTTGGCAAATTATGAGCCGAAGAAGCAGCATGTGCGACCATTGGGATCCCAAAATCAGACTCTACGAACCAAGTTTACTGCCGATAATGTGTTTAAACCTAGGGAAGGGCATGGAAAATATGTAATTTTTTTGCATTAGCCTTTTAACTATGTCCTAGTTTATTGTAGTTGATAGACTTACTTGAATAAGTGAGCACTGAATGTCTAATGAATGATCTAGTACTATGTACTATGTGATACCTCCGTAACCTTTTGTCTATCTTTGAATGGTAGTAGATGAGTATGTAATGGTCATTCTAGCTTGAGTTTATTAATGACAATCATTGATAGATTGATATAGAAAAAAAGGGAATATATTTCCTTGAATATAAATATATACAAGCGCTTGATAATTTTGTTTTGTGCATTTTATAGGATTGCATTTGGGATTCATTTTTCAGTTATATTTTAACAATCAAACAGTTTAATTTTTATTTATTTACACCTGAATTGACTATGTTTGCAAAAATTTAGCCGAGTAAAAAATATTAAAGTACTTAATTTGGATTATATATGTTTGCAAAAATTGAGCCGAGTCTATTATTGTAACAATTACTAATGCCTAAAATAGCATTAAGTAGTTGACATGAACCCTGGCCACTGCATGCGAGCATACCCTAAGGTATGTGAGAGAGGAAAATCCTAAATTTCCTAGAACCCTATTCAACGATCATGGATTCAATGGATGAGATGGCGGTGAGGCTTGCTGCTTCCCTTGGTTTGGTCGATGGTTGGAAACTGGTGGATATTCGACCACCGAGAGAAGGAGGGTTACGGTGTTTGCAGATGTATCTGGTGGGCAAACAGCTGATAGCGAGGCTTTCAACAAAAGGTCCTTCATGGAGATGTTTCGCCAGGCATGGCATTTGAATGGCAGATATACTATGCAGAAGCACGATGATCGATTCCTTTTCACTTTATCAGATCCTACTGATCGGAACCGGATTCTTCGTGGTGGTCCTTGGAGCTTTGATCGGGCTCCAGTAGTTTTGACACTGTATGATGGGGTTGGTCAGATTAGTCACTACAATAAAGCTGGTCTTTTACAACACACAATGTGTGCCGTAAAAGACAACTTTACGGCACAAAGAAGGTTGTCGTAAAAGACCATGTCGTAAAAGACAAATTTCTCTTATTATACACAAAATGTGAACGGTGAACCACCATTGATTCGGTGAGTTGGAGTCTATGGACCCTGAGTTGAAATAAGGAAGATTGAAAGAAAACGAAGCACAATTTAATACACATAATTACATATACCAATGGCTTTTGTTTTTCTTTTTTCAATCAAAACTAAAGAAATTTTTTTTAATATACTTCGATAAAAAAAAGAGTAAGTGGTAAAAAACTATTTTAAATAACTCATGTACGGCACATATATTGTGCACGCCGTTAATAGATAACTAAATTTACGGCACACATAAGATGCACACCGTGAATGACCCGAATAAAAACATTTTGATGGCACACATGAGATGTGCGCAGTAAATGACAGTCTTTTATGGTACACGTAAAATGTGCGCCGTAAAAGACCAATTCTAATTGTAGTGAGTGCAGTGTCCCTGAATACGCTAGCTTTTTGGGTAAAGGTGAAAGGCCTTCCTCCGACCTTCCATTCTGATTGGTGTCTTTGCTGTTTGGCTTGTGCCCTAGGAAGATATCTACAAAAGGACACGGTGGAGTTCGATGAGGGTCGAATTAGGATCCGTGTAGAAGTTGATTAGTTACAACCGGTTGCCTTCAGAAGGTGTTTCACGGTGGAGGATGGTTTGGATTTTGATTTGGAATACTTCTTCGAGAACATGTATGGTCGGTGTCATAATTGTGGACGCCTTACACATGTCGGACTTCCATGCTCAAGTCCGCCACTCGCAGAGGCTCTAAGAGAAACCACTTCTTCAGTACGACGCAATCTGGAACTCATCTTAGCACAGGTAGATTGTACTTCTGCTGCTGGGACATCTTTGGTTTTCAGTGCACAAGTGGGAGGGCAAGGTGAGGCCGGGCTGGCGAGGTTCATGCCAGCAACGACTCTAAAGCCTCTAACTCGTAGGGTTCTTTAGACTCAACTTGCAAGGAGTGATGCAGGTACCTCTGGCAATACCCCGGAGACTGAAGGTATTGTTGGGGATGAACTGGCTGTGTTTGGTCCTTCTGCAGTTTTAGAGGCCAATAGAGGAGACCGTAGCTTGGAACCTTCCTCTGTCGAGGGGTTTAGAGAAAAGGAGAGTTTACAAGTTGCTGGTGTGAGACAAAAACGCATGGATGATCTTAGAGTCTCTCCGAAAAAGCCTAGACTTAGCCTCGCTGTATTCAGAACTAACCTTGATACTGTGTCCATGGGTTAGGTTTTCCTGAATTCATCTCAGGATGGGGCTAAGAAATGAGGTCGTTCTTGTGGTGCAAAGAACAAAGCCAAGGTTGATTGAAAGATACTGAATGAAAGCTTGAAGAAGAAAAGCTTGAAGAAGAAGAGAAATGCAGAGCAAATAGAGAGGTTATGCTACTGTATTGATTGAATTGAATGAAAAGTTACAACAGCAGGCTTTATATAGTTTTGGACACGTGTACAATAGCTGTATATTTAGTTAAAAGCTGTAAATTTTTATTACTATTTGTTAACAGCCCTCCTCAGCTTGATGGGAGATTTGAAGGATGCTGAAAAGAGCAAGTATGATGTGAAGAACACATACCTTTGGTGAGGATATCAGACCAGATGCCTCAACCAGGAGGAATGAGTGGCAAGGAAGTACAAGGACTTGGTTGACCTGCAATGGATATTGACTTGGGTTGAGAGGAGAAGAAGTAGCCATAAATTGATGTTTTGCAAAAACTTGTGGTTGAAAAACATAGTGACGCCTATGCAAACATTTTGCTGCACTGTGACTCCTTTTAGAGCAAATCTGACATTGTAAAGCAAAGCCAATTGCCACAACTTGCCTAGGAGCAAACCTTCGGGGACAACTTTTAGCGAGATGTCCAAGTTGTGAGCATATTTGGCAAACTTCACAACACTTTGAGTGAATATGTTATTGAAGTCACAAAATTCACCAGTTTGTCTTAATTGACCACTTCCACCATTTCTAGAATGGTCAGGAGTATTGTTGTTGCGTAGAAATCCACCATCAATGAAAAAATCGTGTAAGTTTCCATGCCAATTACTATAACCTCTAGATTTCACAAAACCAGTATTTGAATTCCTATATGCATAGTTATGATAATACTGATATGGAGCAAAAATACCAAAGTTACCATAGGTACCAAAACTTGGAGAATTTCTACGATAGTACCTGCAACACCTAAATTGAACTTATCTCTCTGTCCACCCCTCTGAGGTAAACCATTAGTAAGGTTAGAATGAAAGCCATTGTTGGGTTGAGAAAACCACTTACTGTATTGCACTTGACCATTAAAGTTGACAAGTCTAGTATTAGCTTGCGACAGAAGACCACCATGTTGCTGTGTTATACCAGAAGCCAAGTATGGAGTTATAGGAACCATTGCAACTGTGTAAGGAACCTGCATAGACTTTGTAGATTGATCCATAGTAGACTCCTCATCAAGTAAAAGAGAACGTAGTTTGTTCATTGACATAGTTGTGATCTGAGCTTTGATCACGATTTTGATAGTCATGTACTCAGAGGGTAGGCCATTAACAACAATGATAATAATCTCTTCATCAAGAATATGAATGTCAACCGAAGCTAATTGATCAGTAATGCCCTTGATAGGCTGAAAATACTTGTCTATAATGTCATTACCTTTCTGAATTGTGTACAGGTTTGTTTGGAATTGCATAGTGGCTGATCTAGAATGGACACCATATCTCACCCTCAAATTTTTCCAAAATTCACATGAATTATGGCTTCCAGCCACAAATGATAATGCTTCACTAGATAAAGTGGCAGTGATAAGAGTCATCAATGCTTTATCATTCTTTTCCCATTCTTGAAACTCCCTTGTAACTCCAGCATCTGCACTACCATCAGTCACCGAAAATTGAGGCGTACAAGAATATGAACCATCAATGTATCCCTCTAAACCAAGGCTTTTGAGCATATTGTGCATTTGAAATGACCATGTAAGGTAATTACTATTATCCAACTTCACGGGCGGTAAGTTGTAAATGCTTGAAAGCAAATAGATGAGTAGCTGGTCGTTGTTGTTCATGACTACTAGGTATCAAAATACCCATGCTTCTACTTCAAGTGGTTAGCACACAATCAATAAGAGGTAGCAAACTTCATCCTTCATCAACCACACAAGAAGAGATTTCCTATTATTATTTTGACTAAAAAACAATTGATCCAGACAAACCCCAAATGCCACCAATGGTCTTCAATTATCTTATCAAATCAAATAGGGCTTCAAATTATGCAGAACAAAAAAAAATTACTTCAAATTATCAGAGTAGCCAGTGCCATAATTCTTCAAATACTCAGTAACCAAGAAATTCTACCAACTGAGTAGTCTTCTTCAATAGGAGGCCCAAATCAACTGAAAAATGAACTTCTTCAATTATCCCCAAAACTTCATAGTTCAGAATCGTTCTCCCAAGTTGTCAAACTATCAATCAAATCCCAAATTTATGTTGAAATTCCAGAAATACAATACAAAAGCAACAGTCCTTGATTATCCCAAACTACACTTCATGTGAAATTTCCTTTTACCCAAATCCAACATACTTGATTACACTTCCTGAATAGTTATACGATTCCATGGATGACTGACATCAACAAGTAACATCAAACAACTGAAGCTTAAACTCAGAAGCAAAGACAATTGGGGTGATCTAGGAATTTGGATTAGGGTTTGAAATTGGGGAAAGAAGAAATTTAGTAGTTGTTCGCTCCTGAACGAAGCTATTGGGACAGCGGCTTTGATAGCGCTTTCTCAATGAGATATATCATATCGCGGTAGAGCCCTATAGAAATCGAATGAAATTGAGAAAAGTGGTTTCGATCCCGATCAATGTCTTCAATTAGCATCACAACACGAAACCAAAGCTTCGATGCAAGATAGTAGTGTTAAAACCAGATATTGAAATCATAGAACTTTCTTTAAGATTGATGATGAAAACTTATCTTCTAACAAAACCAAACTTCAATCGAATCGAGTATATGACTGATTTTGTAGTTTTGAATATGAATCTTGATCTTCAAGTGCTCCAAGGTCACTAATCGCAACCTGGCTCTGATGCCATGAAAGCTTGAAGAAGAAGAGAAATGCAGAGGAAATAGAGAGGCTATGCTACTGTATTGATTGAATTGAATGAAAAGTTATAACAATAGGCTTTATATAGTTTTGGACACGTGTACAATAGCTGTATAATTGGTAAAAAGCTGTAAATTTTTATTATTATCTATTAATAGTGAAAACCTCCCCTTGGAAGCGAGCAATGATTCAAAGAAAGTGGAAAAATGGGTGAATGGACTTCTTGAGTTCACTTTGCCGGTGGAAGATTGTACCCCCAAATCCCCTAAAGGGAATGAGTTAGCCTCTGCTTAGTTTTTTATGGTTAGAATAATGTCTATGCTAGTAGAAGCTTCTCTAGAAGCCTTTGTAGAAATAGCATGCTCTTGCGTGCCACAATAGTGTGCTAGGTGTTGTAAGGTTAGATAGAATAGGTTTGCCTACAAGGCAAGTTGATTTTGTTAGCATAGACTACTCTGAGCTTACATTGTCTACTGGGAGTAGTCTCTTTGTACTATTCCTTGATCATGATCAAGGGTCATATTAATTTATGAATTCTTACTTTCAAGAAAAGTTATTAATGCCTAAAATATTTTTATTTTCAATTCTTAGAGTTATTGAGTTTACATGAAAGATAGAGAGTATTGATTTGAGATGATTATTCAAACTTGGTCTATATGATCATTTAAGCCATTTATTTCATTTTTATCTAGTTCTTTTCGAGGACGTACAATCTATTTGTCTCTGATTTTGGTCTCTAATTTTTTAAAAGAGAGGGAATAAAAAAGCTTTCACTCATTTAAACCACCCCCAACAAACAACACCCCCCCTCCCCCCCCCTATTCCTTGACCATGATCAAGGGTCATATTAATTTATGAATTCTTACTTTCAAGAAAAGTTATTAATGCCTAAAATATTTTTATTTTCAATTCTTAGAGTTATTGAGTTTACATGAAAGATAGAGAGTACTGATTTGAGATGATTATTCAAACTTGGTCTATATGATCATTTAAGCCATTTATTTCATTTTTATCTAGTTCTTTTCGAGGACGTACAATCTATTTGTCTATGATTTTGGTCTCTAATTTTTTAAAAGAGAGGGAATAAAAAAGCTTTCACTCATTTAAACCACCCCCAACAAACAACACCCCCCCCCCCTCCCCCACCCCAAAAAAAAGAATAAAAAACTCTACTTTTTGAAAGAGAGAAAGAAAAAAGGCTTTCACTTTTTGAGCATTAATTATTAAAAGGGAAAGACCCATTAGTGACTTTAGTACCTGAAAATATATATATATATCACTTTGGTACTTGGAGTTTGGAACACGATCCAACATTAGTACCTAGAACATGCTGAAAGTAGATTTATGGCTAGGGATTGAGAGAAGAGAGGAGAGAAAATGTTGAAGGAAGAAGACGAAAAAGTATTGATTATGCTCGATGATTACATCTATCTCATTACACTGTATTTATACACGGCTAACATTACCAGATTGCTTAGGCCCTAAGCTGATGATTTACGAGCTTAACCACTTTTAGTTTGGCTTAACAAATTGCTAACAACCCTTTCTTGCAGACCCATTACAACATGACACGTGCCATTTGCTGTTATGGAATTAGATGACTTTGTGATGACTTTGGTTCTTTGTTTACTTGATGACTTCGACTTTGGCTTTCTTATTCATATCCATACAGTCTACATCCCCCTCAACCTTATGCTGGGGACCAAGCATAGGGTTGCTGCATAAGTACTTGAACTGAGGTGAGTCTAGGCCTTTGGTCAATATGTCTACTAGCTGTTGTAGAGAAGGAACAAATTGAAGAGATAACTCACCCCTAGCAACCTTCTCTCTGGTGAAATGAATATCTACCTCAACATGCTTCACTGTGGAGTTATGAATAGGGTTTGAAGAAAGAGCTAAAGCTGAGATATTATCACAATGGAGTGTTGGAGCAGAAGTTAACTTGATGTTGAGATCATTGAGGAGATGATGCAGCCAAAGAATCTCAGAAGCAGTGTCAGCCATGGCTCTATACTCGGCCTCAGTAGATGATCGAGACACGAAAGTTTATTTTCTAGAGCTCATGAGACTGGACAGTTACCAAGAAATATAACAAAGCCTGTAGTGCTCCTTCTATCATTAGGGTCACCAGCCCAATCAGAATCGGTATAAGCTTGTAATTCAAGAGGTGCAGACCAAAAAGTAATACCATGGTTCATAGTACCCTTAAGGTATCTGAGAACGCATTTGACAGCTAGAAAATGTAGCTCAGTAGGTGCTTGCATAAATTGACACACTGAATTTACACTATAAGCGATATCAAGTCTAGTGAAAGTCAGGTATTGAAGGCATCCAACAATGCTTTGATATGTTTTCACATCATTAAATGGAGCACTTTCATTCTTGAGTAACTTGGAGTGTGGAAAACAAGGAGTGATATTAGAGTGACAATCAGAGATACCGGCTTTGTTAAGTATGTCCTGAACATATTTTCCTTGAGAACTGAAAATACCATCTGGAAGATAAGTAATATGTTGCCCCAAGAAATAATGCAAGAGTCTCAAGTCCTTCATGTTGAATTCAAGTTGTAAGGCATCCTTCACATGTTGAATAGCGATGCTATTGTTTCCAGTAATAATGATGTCATCAACATAGAGAAGTAGGTAGACTTGGTTGGAACCAGAAACTCTGATGAAAAGAGATTGATCTGCAATGAATGGTTTGAACCCTAGAGTAGGAAGATAGGAAGCGAATCTTTCATTCCAGGCCCTTGGTGCTTGTTTTAAGCCATAAAGAGATTTTTGGAGCTTACAGACATGATTGGGAAAATAAGAGTCCTCAAAGCCAGGTGGTTGTGACATATACACCTCTTCCTTCAAAATAACATGTAAGAAGGCAATTTTCGAATCAAGTTGATGTAATTTCCATCCAAATTGGGCTGCCATAGCTAGAATCAATCTTACAGTTGTATGCCTCACCATAGGGCTAAATGTTTCTTCATAATTGGTGCCTTCTTCTTGAATAAAACCCCTTGCAACAGGTCTCGTTTTATGCCTTGATATAGTACCTTCAGAATTTTCTTTTAAAGATCCATTTGCAGCTTACCAGATTTTTATCATGTTGTGGTGGAACCAATTTCCATGTGCCTTGTTTAATAAGGGCATCAAACTCTTCTTACATAGCAGCCTCCAAACTAAGCTTTGCAGGGCCTTCTTATAGGAGTGTGGTTCAGTATTAGATGGATTACCACAATTGGTTGCCAAAAGGGCAGTTGATTTCAACTGTGTAGCCTTGCTCCTGGTGATCACGGGATGAACATTTTCAGAAACTGGTGTGACAACAGATTGTGGTTGAAACTTGGTGATAAAGCCTGCAGTTGCAGAAGAAGAGGGATCAAGAACAATTTCAATATCTGATATAGGAATGTAGATTTTCCCGGGTGGAAGTACAAATTCTGCTGAAGAGCTTGGAATATCATTGATGGTATCTTAGGTAGGTAGATGAGATGGTACCAAAGTCAACTGGAGATTAGATGAACATGAATGTAGAAGTAGGTGCTTCAGGTGCAGGAGCATGGACAGGTGAGGCATGGTACTGTGATGAACAGGATTGAGAATTTGAATGATATGGTCTTACAGGATGTTGGCTGTAAGAAGTAGGAGAAGTGGAGTTGGCTGTAGGTGAAGATGAGTTTGACACAAAGGAAATGAACTGATAAGGGAAAGAATTTTCATCAAAAACAATATGCCTAGAAATGATAAATTTGGAGTTGGTGTAATTAAAGCAAATGAAACCTTTATACCCTGGTGCATACCCCAAATATACACTTGACAGTTTTAACATGTAGTTTATTGGAACTGTAAGGCTTCATCAAAGGAAAGCAAGCACAGCCAACAATTCATAAAGAGTCCAATGATGGAGGTTTGGAGTAAAGAAGCTCAAAGGGAGAAGACATGTTTAATGTAGGTGATGGCATACTGTTAATAAGAAACACAGATACAACACAAGCATGAAACCAGAACTTTGGAGGCAAATGAGAATAGGGTCAAAGCAGTTTCAACAATGTGTCGATTTTTCCTTTCAACAAGGCAATTCTGTTGGGGTGTATAGGGACATGATTTTTGATGTATAATGCCATGTTTAATAAGAAAGGACTGGAATTGATAGCTGGCATATTCACATCCACCATTAGTTTGCAAGATTTTAATAGTAGAAGAAAATTGAGTAGAAACATAAGAGTGAAAAGCAATGAACAAAGAATACTCTTCTGATTTATTACGTAATGGAAAGATCCAACAAAATTGGGTACAATCATTAATGAAGGTAAGATAATATTTGAACCCTTCAATGGAAATATGTGGAGAGGGACCCCATACATCAGAATGGATATATGGTATGAAGAGGGACAGTAGACCTAGTACTAGAATGAGAAAAAGGGAGTTTGGAAAATTTCCCAGGTAACAAGACTCACATAGATCCGAAGTGACATCAGATATAGAACAAATATTAGACTTTTCTAACATTGAAGAAGTGACTTTGTTTGAAGGATGGCCTAATTTGTGCCATAGAGATTGAGATATCTTGGAACCAATGAAAGCTGAAGTTGAAGTTTGTGAGTGGTTGAAGAGATTTCTGAAAATGGAAACTGGCATGGGATATAGACCATTGTTACTAAGGCCTTGGAACAGCACCTTGCCTGTCACCTTATCCTATATAAAGAAAAAAGAAAATTCATCAAATATCATCCTACAGTTGTTGTCCTTGCATAGTTGATATACAGATAAGAGTTTTGTAGCAAGTTTGGGAACATGAAGAATTTTCTTCAAAGCTAAGTAAGCATTTTTATTTAGAAAGATAGAACTATTTCCAATATGTTTAATGGATAAACCTGCACCATTCCCAATTTGAACTTGGTCACCAGTTGTATAAGTTGTCACATTGTTGAGGGTATGAATGTCTGATGTCATGTGTGAGGAGGCTCTAGAATTAGTGATCCAGACTTCATGTGTAGGAGTAGCAGGAGTGTGTTGGACAGAAGCTGTTATGGCTGTCTGTTGACCTTGAAGGCTAGCAAATGACTGTCTCTGGTTGCAATCAGCAGCAGAATGACCAGTGAGGCCACATAGTTGGCCCTCAATAGCAGAAGAAAAAGTGCTAGAGCCTTGCACCTTCCCAAGATGCCAACAGGTTTAAGCATAATGTCCTGGCTTTTCACAAAACTGACAGATAATCCTAGGCCTGAATCCAGAATTGTAGCCATTATAACCACCACTAAATCTACTGTTGTACCCTTGCATTGACATGTTACCAAAGTTTCTGTTGCCAAGACCATTTTGAGACCCGTCGAACCCAGAGTTAGCATTCCAGCCACCATTGCTACCACTATTATTGTTGTTCCACTGTGGTCTATTTCTATAACCATTGTTACCACCATTGCTATTCCCAAAACCTCTGTTTGAACTATTTCTTGATCCAATGTTAAAAGCAGCAAAGCCATTGTAGCCACTTTGACATCCAGTACCAACATGTGTAGGCAAAAGACCTTTAGACTCATTTGACTCCGAAAAAGAATGATTCTTGGCAACCATGGCATTCATAGAGCTCAAAGAAAGAGACTGTAACTTTGATTCACATTCAATTTCAGACTCAGCAGCTAGTAAAAGAGTTCTAAGCTCCAACATCGAAATAGGAGTATGTTTAGCCTTAATTATCATCCTCACAGTGCTAAACTCAGATGGTAAACCTTTCAAGATCAAAATCATTATATCTTTATCAGCCATTTTAACACCTATTGCAGATAGTTGATCCCTTGCATTCTTCACCCTAAGCAGATACTTGCCAATACTATCATATCCCTTCTCAATAGATTGCAAATTTGATTTCAATTGCATAACATTAGATATAGACACAGTAGCATAACAATCTTTGAGTGTTTCCCATACCTCCAAAGCTATGGTGCAGCCAACAACATGAGAAAGAGCTTCAGAAGAGAGAGTAGCAGTAATCAAAGAGATGATATTGCAATCTTGTTCAAGCCAATCTTCAAGATCTTCAGAGGGATTTGGGGTAAGATGACCATCATCAGAGATGGAGAACTGAGAAAGACAAGTGTGAATGCTATCCACAAGCTTAAGCAAACCATAACCTCGCAGCAGAGAGTATATCTGGAAATGCCATGTGGGATAATTGCTGTCATCGAGCTTCACATAGATGATACTAGATAGATTCGCAAGAAGAGAACAGTAGTCGTCACCATTGTTGCAGAAGCTTGAAAATCTTGGATCTTGAGAATGAAATTGGAGGGATCGAAGAAAAAAGATTGAGGGATCAGAGAAGAAAAAGAAAGAAATGAGCTCAGAGAGTCAAAGAGAAGCTTTAGAGTAATTCCTAGGCTCTTGATACCATGCTGAAAGTAGATTTATGGTTAGGGATTGAGAGCAGAGAGGAGAGAAAATGTTGAAGGAAGAAGACGAAGTTGTATTGACTATGCTCGATGATTACATATGTCTCATTACACTATATTTATACACAGCTAACATTACCAGATTGCTTAGGCCCTAAGCTGATGGTTTAAGAGCTTAACCACTCTCAGTTTGGCTTAACAAATTGCTAACAAGCCTTTCTTGAAGACCCATTACAACATGACACATGCCATGAGCTGTTATGGATTTAGATGATTTAGTGAAGACTTTGGTTCTTTGTTGACTATCAGACTTTGACTTTGGCTTTCTTCTTCATATCCATACAGTCCACAGAACATTGTTGGCCGTTACGGTGCTAGCCACCTGACAAACTTTGAAGGGTATTATGGTCCCTTCACTCAATCTCTTCTTCTTTGTCATATATGCTCTCTTCGTCTTTGGTACCTGAAGTTCAGAACTTGAACCAACATTAGTATCTAGAACATTGTTTGTCGTTACGGTCCTTAGCCACCTGGCAAACTTTAAAGGGTATTATGGTCCCTTCACTCAATCTCTTCTTCTTCCTCATGCTTTCTTTGTCTTCTTCTTTGTTAATACCCAACTCTTCTTATGTGTAGATAGCAAGGCCATCGTCTGTTCTCTTTTTCAACCCAAGAGTTTCATCCACAAATGCACCATCTTCAAAGACTAAATCTTTCTTCTTCTTTCTCTTAGGCCTATTGGATTTTTCAGTCGCTTCTTCATTTTTCTTTTTAGCCTTTTCAGCTTCACCTTTCTTCCTCTTTTTCCCGGCAAATATCTCATCGATCACAGAAGCATGCTTCTTTGCAGAAGTAAGCTTTTTTGCAGATAATGTAGGTTTCTCATCTTCCATAATAGTCTTTTCTACAACATTATATTCTTTAACCTCTTTAGGAGTCTTTGTTTACTTTTCTTGCCCAACTTATGATTCCAATACCTACACATTCCATATCATATTACTGAGAATTGACAAAAGCAAATTCAAAAAGGAATAGCAGAAAGCAAAGCTTCAAAGAACATAACTCAAAAACTGGTTCTACATAATCAGTTTAGTTAAGCTTAGTACAACTATTTGTGCCATTCATTCGACCAACTCCAACCCACCCCTCATAGAAGGGAAGTGGCTCCAATGAGGAAGCAGCTAGCGAAGAAGCGTAAGGTACCAAAGTAACTTCGGCTAAGAAAGGTGAGATGGGTACCCAGATCAAATTTTTGGGTGCCTGGATTAGATTTAGACCAGAGAGTGGAGGAAAGAAAAAAAAAACACAAATAACATTAGTAACTCAAGTTACCCATTTACCATTTAATATTTATCAATTGACAAACACCGCAATGGCCAATAGTGTTCTACGTACTAATGTTGGGTCGTGGTCCGAACTTCAGGTACTAAAGTGATATTTTTTTTCAGAGACTAAAGTTACTAATGGACCAAAGGTCAGGTACTGTTTGCATTTTTTTCTTTTATTGAAAGGGTACAATAGTAATTGACAAAGTTCAAAAAGGGAAAAATCGTCAAACAGTGTCTGAACTTTTCCAGACTATTTATTTTCATACCAATATTTTGAAAAATATCAAAATGGTACCTGAAGATTTATGTCTGACCCAATTTTCGTACATGGAATCACTAACGACAATAAGTCCGTTATCTTTTCAAGGTTATTTTTATCCTTTCAGTATTCATATTCTCCTTTTGACTTGTTATTATTGTGTTCTTCCTCTTCTTCCTCTCCCACCCCAAATCCTCCTTGTCCTTCTGCCACCACAATTCTCCACTACAACCCAAATCGAAACCCCTCTTCTTCTTCTTCTTCTTATTCTTCTTCTTCTTACTAAGCTCCTCTTTCCGGACTCAGACCCTCCTCCTCCATCATTGTTCTGGTTCCACACAAATCCCTCCCTGAACTTCCTAACTAATTATTTCTTACAATCTTGTAGATAAACTACATGGGCTGGCCACTATTACAAATTTACAATTCGCCTATTTCCATGTGCATATGAGGATCTGACATTATGAGATAGGTTTAGAGTTGATCATTCTTCTTCATTCGTGTAATATCCACTATTACAAATTTATAGTGGTTGTACTTACCAATTCATCAATCCATTGAATTTTAGAGGAAGATAGATTCTTCTTCACCGTCCGAAATGAATAATGATGATGGTGTGGTCTGAAGAGCTGAGAATTTAAGGTTTTCTTCACCAGCAACATAAATCTACTTGCAATCACCACACTCAAAGACATGCTCTCCTCTTTCAAGATTGAACCATTATTATCCCCAACTACCACAACCACTTTAAGAATCTCTTTTTCCTTAGTCTCTCCCTCTTTTCTACTTTTCTTGAATCTTGTACTATTTTTTGCCTTGTGTAAGGGCTCCGATGATGCAATTGTTTTACTTTGGGGCTGGCTGTTCCACCCATGGACTTCTTCCTTGTAAAATTTCATTAATTAATCTCTTCAAGAACTACTGGATCAACCATAGCACCAAACCCAATCATTTAGTAGATAGGCGAGAGTCAATCTCAGGCAGGGTCTCACCCCGTCACACGAACCACGACCACGATAGTGACAGCGTTGAGCATCGAGAGGTTTCTACATAGAGGGCTTCATGGGGTCAGGAGCTTATCGGATCTAAAGCTTTTCTATAGCAAATTTCATTGGTGCTTACTGCTAAGTGAAGTAAAAGAAGAACAAGGAGAGAGAAAGAGGCGTGGCATGCGTGAGGGAAGAGTAGGGAAGAATGGCGTTGGTGCTTCCATCAGCCTATTCTCTACCAACAATCAAGGCTGCCCATTCAATCAAGGAATATAGAATGCACATGCAATATAAGGAAATATGCAATCACCTTGCTTGCAATCATCAAGGGTTACATATATGTAATCTTGTTCTACATATATAATTGCTCATGCATGGCAGAATGTCAATTAAGAAGCTATCAACCTTAATTGCATAAATATATGGATATATATGCAAGACGTGCATATCCAATACATTCGCATCCAAGAGATTGGTTCCCACAGTCAATTAATGTTGCCTATATTCTTGCTACGACAGAGGTAAATAATAATCCCTTATTGCCTATGATAGTTATCAAGACTAATAAGATTTTTGATTTGTTTCAAGGCCAATAACTATGATGTAAAATATAGTATTTTACTGTATTAGGAAGGTAATCTGCATATTAAAGATGCTTAGCAGTGAGCAGCCTATATATATAGAGGCTAAAGAAGATATAGAACACAACAACTCTTCAATCAACTAATCTCTCAGATTATTCAAAGTCTCTCCGGAGCAAATCTACCTTCAACCTAGTTAAAACCAGCGAAGCAAGGGTAACGCCCTCGCAACCCAGTGAAGCTAAAGTCATACTTTAGCAAACCCGTGCGTTCTCCTACTTCTCGATGATTATTCTGCTTAGTTTACAACACTAAGTATCAACTCGATGACGTAAGAGATCATACTACAAGTCCTTATCCATAAGGCGAAAGTCCTTTTCTGAAAGGCAGAGAAAGAACCTGGTGACAAGGTTGGTGCTCTTCTCGTCCACATCGTTTGAGAAGAAGTCAGGTAAAGGGACACCTCGACGACTACACTGTAAGTGTTGGAACGCTCGCGCCCTTAAAAGAGACAATGTGCTACCAGACTAGTTTTGGAGCCAAACATTTTGGCATGCCCAGTGGGACTGCACTAGAGTCTTTTTGTGTTCGCCATCATTGGGACGCTAGGGGAAAATCTTTACCAAAAGAAATGCCTGTCTTTCTCAAGAAGAAGTGTAAATTCCTAAACTTTCCAAAGCCCAAGATCTCCAGTTACAAGCCATACAAAAGTGACGCTTGTCATGGTCTTTTCGAGGAAGATGTGTCTATAAACTCTGCTCTAGACTCGTAGACAGGCAAGATGGCCAATAGCGCCGCTGGTGATGCTGCTACTGCAGATGACGAGTACGTTCCTCTCCCCATCCTAGAGGATGCGAGCATAGAGGATCAGATGGCCATCATGAAGATTAACAATGATAAATTATGGCAGAAGACTAATAGAGGATTCGCGTCAATCTGATCTAGCGAATTGAGCGAGATACACGGGAGTCTTAGGTGTGCATGAGGAATATTACGTGCCAAGGGAAATAAAATCATGTTCACCTCTTGAGTTTACTAGCGGCTCAGCACAAGCAAACCTTATAGGAGAGTGCGACCCTACGCAAGGAAGGTTCCAGCTTGGCTACTCAAGTCAGTTCAGAGCCAGACAAATTTGCACTTCAAGAACCTATACACGAAGAGGCTGTTTATGAGACTAAATTTCCTATAGGTGGCAATCAATCTAAGGGTCTCACTGGTGAATCATAGCTGTTGGTATAAATACCTCTCAGACAGAAGTATCGGAAGCACAAGGCTAATTAGCCACTTAAAGTAACGCCAATAAGGCCTAGACATAATGCTGATACCATACATTTATGGTATCGGGTGGACCACAGCTAGTCCCACATTGGAAGTAAAGGGGTGATAAGCCCATCCCCACACTATAAATACATGTCCTCCACTCATTCAAGGTAAGCCACCACTCTCTATTTACTCCTACCTAATCTACATTCTTACATGTATCTGACTTAGGCATCGAAGGGTCGAAGGTCGGCTAGCCCGGTTTTCCCTCTGACCTCTGTTCATGATTGACAGATACGGATGTAGGAAGTGAAAGCTCTCACGACAGCCCCATTTCTACCACTGAAACAACAGCCTTACGTAGAGGCTGCATATGGAGAAGATGATCAACCAAATTGTTCTTCTGACAAGAAAATTGTCTATGAGCAAATACTTCATTTCTCCACTGGTCAAGCCATACACGTGGATACTGATCAGATGCATGGGGGGCAAGATGAAGCCCAGATTCATTCCTTTGATCAACATAAGCAAGTTCATGATCAATTAAATTGTGATTCGGCTGCTTGACGTCATCTTGGTCAAAAGCATGATCAAAGTAGTCCACTCAATATTCAATCAAGTTGTTATAGTGGCACTGGATGTCATCATGGCCAAGTTCATGACCAACTTAATTATCAATTAAGTTGTAAGCCAATCTGTGGCTTTATTAATCAATTGAACTTGAAGATCTTCATATATGCTTCAAGGCCAAGCAGTGGCTTTGATATATGTGGAGGATACATCTACAACCCACATTACATGAATGGCCAAAACAATTATTTTAGTGGCCATTTTATCCTTTACGACTGTAATTTTGAGTATCATCAATATAAGTTAACTCTTATTTATGATTATCCAACTCCAAATTTCTTCCAAAAAAAAAAATTTGTCTATGATGATACTAAACAGTCCAATAGAGGCATCTCAATATGATGCCTGAAAAGAAAATGGAGGCGAACAAATATTTGATACGCCGATCTTTGAAGAAGAGAGCAATTCACCACTCTTTGGTGACTCTAAGTATGATCTCGATCTGGAGCCAATCTATAATGAATATGATGATAATTACATTTTGATTATTCGTTCCGAAAATCATATGCAGGAGTTCAAGTTCTTTCTGGCTCTTGGTCATGAGAATTCAGACCAGCAACTGGTTGTCTATAATGGCCAATATGTGGCTAATTCTGAAGACACCATGTTCTATGACATGGTAGTTGGCGACAAAGCCGATCTTGGGACATCGTTATCTCTAAAGTTGTAATTGAAGATCATGATTCGCCAACCAACAAAGATACTTGGAGGCCAAGATTACTCCTTCCACGACCAAATTCTTTCCAAGTCTTCGACTCAAAGTATCTTTGTTCTTTTCCTTCAAGCTCTCACAAAAAGGGTTTTCATATTATAAATTTTGATACATCGGAGCTTGGAGTGAAGTATAGATGGCCTCCCCTGTGACCTTCCAGAGGTTAGCCAAACGTGGTGCTGCTTGCTTCTTTCTTTCTTTGCTTCTAATTTTCTGTCAATTTTCAGTTTGCACTTTTCTTTTTGTTAAAAAAAATAGAAAAGAGAAGAACAAAAAAGAGTTTTAAGTTTGTATTGTTAATGTCTAAGATTCAAGGGTAGCCAGACCCTGGTTAACGTGGGTTCGAGGGGTGAACCGCTACTTATGATATTCTGGTTGCTTCCGTTATCTGTCAAATGAAATACAAAAAGTGTCAGAGGGAGACAGCGGTTGGCAGTCTTCTCTTCTCCAATGCCTAAGTTATTCAATATATTTGTGTTGACAGAATAATGATAGGTAAGTCGTAAATGCGAAATCAATGAGGAGAGAGGAGTGGACCTTTCATAGGTGGGGAAGAGACTAATCTCTTTCTTGTTTTCAATCTGGGACTGACATGCTTCAGTTCCCAGGTTCTAATGCTTCAGCGAGGTGATCTTGGTGCGGCGCATGGCGGCGCATCAGCTGTGATCTCAGGATGGGCCGGAGCTCAGGTGACAGCCTGGTTAGCTATGTTTCTGTAGGTCATGCCCTCGATACATGTTGTTGTCGCTGACGACAGTATGAGCATTACTCATTATAGCTAATTATTCTTAGACAAATGCTCATGTAAGTACATGTATGTCGGGGAGGATGCAAAAATCATGTACTTGCCTGATAATGGCTTGAACTTGCTAATATACTTAAGAGGCCATTGATTTTGGCCTGAATGCATACATGAGAGGCATTCATTCTTCCTAAGACCAAGAGTTTCTGACTAATACTAAAAAATTCTACCAATAATGCCTACTAGGTGGTATTGTTTAATTTTGCCGGAAACTTGGGGGGCAAAGAAATCAAAGTGATAATTTCGCCAATTATTGTGGCGAAATCAGAAGTACGGTTTTTGAATCAACTTAGAGCTAGCGAAGTGGCTCTGATATACATTCGCTTGGCAGTCTAACATGAGGAAAAGCTGGATGTTTCTATACACATACATATATTCATGCACTACACATACATGCCTATAAAGCAACGAGTGTAATGTCTGGCCATGATTCATTTGGTCAGAAAGTTATTGGGTATATACCAATCTCCTTTTGATACGTGTCATTCCAAGTAGGGGTCATCATTTGGCCCTTAGGCCCTAAGCCCATTTCAAGCCCGCTCGGCCCGTAGGGCCGAAGCCAGGCCCGACTCTTACTTTAAGGGGGTTCGGCCTGCCCCTTTTTCAAATAGGGTAGGGTAAGGGCCATGGAAATGAGGACCAGCCCGGCCCTCCGGCCAGGCCCATTTGAGCCCATTAAGGCCAAGCCCGGCCCGGCCCTTTAAGCCCGCCCTAATGAGCCCTAAAAATTATTTATTTTTTCTATTTTCTAAATATGTTCATCATTTTTTATCATACAACTTATCCCTTTATTATTTTATAATTAATCTAGGAAGATTTATATTATTTATTATTTTATTTGTTAAACAACAATTAATTTAGGTGATTACATAACTATTTTAACTAATATTTATAAATGTTATTATGGTAACTTAAACAAAATGTATATATTAAATAGGGTCAACAACAAAAAATGAGTCTTGAATTACCTACCAATACAAGTCATACAACATTGAACAACATTTTGCCAAAAAAAAAAAAATATGATGTATTTTTTTTTTTTGTTAAACAAAGTAAGGCCCTTTTCGGCCCTTGTTAGCCCTATTTGGCCCTATTTGGAGGGCCGGCCCGGCCCTTTTGACCTTTACGAGAAGGGCCTTTAAGGGCGGGTAAGGGCTTACATATTGAAACCTTGGCCCGGCCCGGCCCGACCCGACCCTAAATATCGTTGACTTTGACTAGGCCCTACCCTACCCTACCATAAGCCCTAAAATTTAGGGTAGGGCCGGCCCTGGCCCGGCCCATGATGACCCCTAATTCCAAGAAGATGTTGAATGGCCTAACTATCAAAACTCCATCTAGATGAATGACAACAACTTCTTCTAAAGGAGAAATAAGAGAACATGGAGCCAGCTTATAGTGGGTTGATGCATTTCAATTAAGCATAATCAAAACCCATAAGGTTTTAGTTGTTGTGAGCGTGTTGTCTGCATATGCTTTCGCGGTGGGCTTACATGTACACGTGTTATGGCGTTGATAGCCACGACGCAGTCATGATCATCAGGAAATGCAATTGGCATATTCGCTTTATTCGATAAGCATGCATTTGCGCCTCCATTCTCTTTAGCGAATGGTTCGTGAAGGAAGACATATAGTTCGCCATGGAATTTTGCAGCTGCTCTCAATCAAGAGCACTGCTTCTTAGTCTTTCGCATGGGGAGCACGCTAAAGTTTTGATGTCCTACACCTTTCCACCAACCCCTAGTTCAACACAGTTCATACTGGATGTCAAGACTGGGGGGCACCTATGGGGGAGGTATTTTAAAATTTTTGTGGCGTTACTTTAATGCCAAACCTCATATTAAGACTTCTAGTGTCTTATACTTCTAGGGCCAATCCCTGTGGCTCATTTTTATTCATGTTTAAGCTTGGAAGCATATCTTTATCCTTGACAAGAGTTGGAAGCAGAAATTCAAGAACTTGAGCAAGAATTACTTCTCTGTCCATCAAGGTCCTTGCCAGGTTGCACTACATCATCTACCATTGAAGTCCTAGGTATTTATCTTTATGGTTATCCATGATAATTATAAGATGTACTTGTTGTTACTTATCTTGTCAAGGAGACTAAATGTCATTTAAGCTTCACGACCTAGCAATTGAGGTCTGTTCAATTATCAGTTTTCAATTAAGCCAATGCAAGTGGCTTTAGCATGATGTTATTGTAAGAACTGTGCTGACTCAAGACCTCTTCAGTCAAGACGAGGACTTTTGACTTCGAGGTATGGGGAGTAATGTTTGAATCCAAAATTAATATTTTCTTCCGATAGAGGTGACTTGAGGAATCCGGGCCAATCCATGGCCCAAGTGATATATTTTCGACAAGTTCAAAATATATTATTTAGAGGCTAAGTAAATGCTACTTGAAGATCAAGCAATCTTGAGGTGGATCTGAATGTTCCTTAATTTACTAGTAATTATCAAATATTTGATAATTAATGTGTTACTTGTTTGCTTGATTACCAAGGTTGTGGAAGAGGGAAAGATATGAATTGGGCAAGCTGCACTTGTGGTACAAGACGTGAGCCATACGAATATTCATATTCCATGTTACCCAGGAATGACGAATGCGGAACATCTGAAAGGAAGTAATCACACATATAGGCAGCCTCTTTGCATGGTGGGCCATCAGCCTATTTGCTACCAACAATCAAGGAATATGGCATGCACGTGCAATAAAAGCAAACATGCAATCACCTTGCTTGCAATCATCAAGGGTTACATATATGTAATCTTGTTCGACATATATAATTGCTCATGCATGGCAGAAGGTCAATTAAGAAGCTATTAGCCTTAATTGCATGAATATATATATATATATATATATATATATATGCAAGGCGTGCATATCCAACATATTCGCATTCAAGAGATTGGTTCCCGTAGGCAATTAATGTTGCCTATATTTTTACTACCACAGAGGCAAATAATAATCTATTATTGCCTACGATAGTTATCAAGACTATTACGAGTTTTGATTTGATTTAAGGTAAATAACTGTGACCTAAAATATAGTATTTTACTCCTATTAGGAAGGTAAATCTGCATATTAAAGATACTTAGTAGCAAGCAGCGCTCGAATAGAGGCTAAAGAAAATATTGTCACGCCCCTGATTTTTAACACAAATGAAAATTGATATACAATTTCATAATTATACATGCGTGATTGTTCAGCCATCAATACAAAATACCTGAAATTTTTTCCCTTTAAGCTAAATACATACTGATGCCCTCAATTGACCCACTCCGCAAAGTCATATATTACATAAGCTTATGAATTAAATTGTCAACAACAAAGTAAAACGTAATGCTCCTAAGAGCTTAATACAACGGAAGTCCAAATAACGGCAAAGTTACAAAATTAGCTTTCTACCATTAAGGTGCAAGTAAGCTAACCCAACTTCAGCCACGATTATCCTGACCTGCAGGATTAGCCCCTACACTATTGAATAGTGCATCGGGTTGCCAAACAACAAACCCGGTAAACTCGTGAAATCTTGTATGCGTAACTCAAAACAACCAACATAACTCATACTAAAATAAGGAAAACAACTCAGACTTTGATTCCTTTCAAAAACGTAACATAGAAAGCAACTCACTCCTTAGTTTCTATCAAATCGTAACATAGAAAATAACTAACTCCTTGGTTTCTATCAAATCGTTAATAAGGAAAACAACTTACAGTTTTTCCCTTAAAAACAGTTAATAAGGAAAGCAACTCACACTATGTTCCCTAAAAACACGTAATCTCATGAATTAGATATAACCTTGCACTGTTACCTCATGAATTACAATGGCAGACAGACTAAAGCTCTAACTGACATCGTAACCACTCGTCCTGCCAAAGACGTGATTACTCGATATACTACCCAAAGTCACTCATAGACCTTCATTCCTCGGACCTCTCAGTGCCTCAGAATAAAACATTAAGGAAGTCACTCAGGACTCAAAATGTCACACAAGTCCCAATGCTTTTCAAACAAATAAAATCAACAATTCTACAATCAATTGATTTCCAAAAAGCCACAACACAAAACAATAAAAAGCATCATTCATGCATATTTTTTTCATTAATCAACCAAAATCCACCAACACATATATATATATATATATATATATTTCACGTAAATATACATATACGTAATCATTTGCTCATGAATGCCGACTAATACCAACTATAGTTCACAATCGAAAATTTGAGAAAACATTGTTATACTTAAACTCATTTTCCTACCTGTGAACCGCAGTCCTATCATTTCAAACAAATAACCTTTTCAAAACCGATTCATGATTTATAAATTAAATCAGAATAATAATTAATCCGTTCATAAATGAACATTGTGAGATTATTCATCTCAAATTCCCGCTGCATCTTCACACCACTAGACTGCTTACAGAACGCTCTCTGTCAAGCACCTAAAAAAGGTACAACCTTGATTCAATCAACGAATCACAATTAAATAAAGTTCGAATCCCCAAATCGAACTAAAATCTCAAAGTAATGCCAATCGAGGCAAAACCACTTCTGAGACCTCCTAAAGTCTCCAGAATACTTCCACGATCGATATGTCCAAACCACATGTCGATCGAACACTCAGATCCTCACGGATCAAATAAATCAAACGGTCCGAAACCGTAAAAATCATAACAAATTCATACGAACTCCAAAAATTGTGTATTATATATCGAAACGATCGAATCGATGAGTGGAAGATACATAATACAAGAAACAGTCCCTTACATGGCCAGAACGCTGCCACAAGTAGTGGCGCACCGCCGTCTGCCAAAACTCAATATTTCACAAAACTCCTAACATCAAAGATCTTCATCTCAGCATGCTTATCAACTTTCATAACTAGCCTCAAGTCAGAATCTAAGAAAAAAGGATTGAAAACTACCTCGTAAGTCTGTGAATTACTGTTCAATCTGAGTTGAACCAATTTCCACGTAAATCAATCCAAACAACCACCACAGATCGACTAGAGACGCTTCTACGAACTCAACACTAGAAGCATGAAGCCACGACATCGCCGGAACTGAGTTTTCCGTCCGGGTCCAAATACCCCGAACTTCGCCGCCTTGCTATGCCGTAGCCTTTGAGAATCGAGGCTAGAGGATGCCCCAGGGAGGAGTGCACGGTGGAGACGAGCTGATCTAGAATGTTTCACCACCGGAGCTCGTCTGAAAAGCAAGGTCAGGTCGGGTCAGACGGGTTTCTTCGATTCTGAAGGTGCAGTTGAGAGAGAGAAGAAAATTTCCGGAAAAGGAAATTTGGAATTATGAACAATTTTCTGAAATTCTCTATTTATACCAAAATGGAAAATTTTCCCGAAATTCATAACTTCCTCATACGAACTCCGATTAACGCATACCGCATGTCCCCAAACTCGTATCAATGCATTCTACAACTTTCATGAAGGAAGTTTTCAAAGAATGTAAATGTATAAAAAGTCAACCTTAAACCCCCCCTAAATCCACGTTATTTGAATAAATAATTGCACGAAACAATTCCACATCACATACGACATATGAATAAAGCACAATAATAATAATCCGTACAATTAGTCCATTATTAATTACCAAAATTAAATAACGAAAATCCAGGTCATCACAGATATAGAACACAACAATTCTTTAATCAACTAATCTCTCATATTTCCAAAATCTCTCCGGAGCAAACCTACCTTCAACCTAGTTGAAACCAGCGAAGCAAGAATATCATCCTTGCAACCAAGCAAAGCTAAAGTTACCCTTTAGCAAGCTCGTGCTTTCACTTACTTCCTGGTGATTGCTCTGCTTAGTCTACAACACTAAGTATCAACTCGATGACGCAAGAGATCACACCACAAGTTCTTATCCGTAAGGCGAAAGTCCTTTTCTGAAAGACTGAGAAAAGAACCTGGTGACGAGGTTGGTACTCTTCTCGTCCACAGCGTTTGAGAAGAAGTCAGGTCAAGGGACGCTCTGACGACTACACCGCAAGGTGTTGGCACGCTCGCGCACTCAAAAGAGAAAGTTTGCTACCAAACTGGTTTTGGAGCCAAACACTTGGGGATTAGATAGATAGATTGGTCATCACATGCTTGCCCACATGACACGACCCTTTATTTCTGCAGGTATTCGATCATGCTGGCTTTGCCAATCTACCAGGGTTTTGACACAAAATTCAATTCATGTTCGTTTGTTTAACTAAATTAGTATCCAAAGGAAGAAGGATTATGAGAATTAAGGAAGGAAAAGCAAAGATTGAGACCAGAAGTATTTTCCTTGTATACAAAATGCTTAACTAAAAAGATCCCAAAGAAATGCTCAAAAAAAAAGGGAAAAAAAAAAAGGCACAAGAAGAGCTCAAAGAATAAAAATCAATAATGGGTTCTCCACTAAACAATCCGCTACTGCATTCTGAAATCTGAATCAACTTCTCCGAGAGCTCCGCTGACAAGACCTGCCCCGGATTTCACCCTGATCCTAAGTGACCATGTGGGGCCCACCTTAGAAGAAGTTTCACCAAATTTGTATTCTGAAATCTGAATCAACTTCTCCGAGAGCTCCGCTGATAAGACCCGCCCCGGATTTCACCCTGATCCTAAGTGACCATGTGGAGCCCACCTTAGAAGAAATTCCACCAAAAATTTGGCTGAACTTCCCCTAAAAATGGACTACCCAAAACCTGTAGAAAGACATTTACACTTCTAAACCATCTATCCTTGTTCTCCTGGAGCAACCCTACTCCCCAAATCACAACATTTTCCAATTTACATTACACAATTCCCAACTTAATAACATTAATTCCACGGTTATCAGAGCAATTCTAAAACAAAAGGTGTAATAGAATAAAAGTAAAGAGGGTAAAGGATCGATGAATCCTACAATACGGAAGCAGTGACAACTATGTCTCAACTCCATGTACGCCCGACCTCAACTAATATAGCCTGCAAACTGAGCTTGAAACCAATGGGTCAAGGAGAAAAGTATTGAAAAACACGTTAGAGTGAGTAGACAAAAATAAATAATCAAAATAATTTAAATGAAGCAAGCTTGAATACTTTCCCACTTATTTAAATTTATAAAACCTCGATGCATGCAACGTTTATAAAACATATTTCTCTAAACTCAAAATCCTGTGAAAACATATCAGCCCCATTGGTTAAGAGAAATCGGACTAACCCCGCTAGTCAAGTAATAATAGGATATGGGGAAGAAATATCACCATACGGGTAAAGACTCTACCCTGACTGCCACTCACACATAGATTGTGTGAGGAGGAGAACCAATAACCTCGACTACCACCCACATGAGGATAATAAATCACCTCGACTGCCACTCAAAAACACAAAGTAAGTGAGGAGGAGACACTATAGAACGACCCCAGTATGGTGAAGAAAACATCCAAAATCTAGTGAAATCCATAAAGCTTCCCCAATTTCTCACGAGAAAGAAAATAAGTATAATCCAATGACGTGACCCCGCACGTCAAAATTGTTCTCGAATTCATAAACAAATAGGCAAGAAATAAGATATATAAATAATTTCCTCGAAAATCTCACTCCCGATATCAATCCAGAAAACTCCACGTCGACTAATAAAGTATAATATAAATTTCCGGAATTCTTCTCAGAAAATATTCTTCGATTAATCACATAATCACAAATTTAAATCTAGCGTAGCACACTTCAATTCGAAAATCCAAACGATATAACAAATAAATATTTAGATCCAAATAATATGCTCGATAATTTAAATAATAATTTGAATCACAATTCCATTTCCCAAATCAAAATCGAGATTGAAAATCAACTTTTGAAGATCATCAATTCAAGCAAATCCATGAGATAAACTGATATCAAATTCCAAGATCAAATCATATGCTCGAAATGTAATATGATAATTAAATAGAGCATTAAATCGAGAGATAAATGCATGCATCACATTTTAAAATAAAAGTCCACTCACAGTATACGGCTAAACTTGCCGTTTATTCGAAGTTTCCCCGTGTGGTTCCTCCTCACGTCGTGTATAATATAACGCTCGAAAATAAATAATTACAGGATATAAATCTAAATTTAGGATAATTATATGTTGGATCCCTCAACAATCATATGGCTAGCATCTTGAATCTTTGTTTGTCACCAATTGATTTTCCTCCCTTTGCCTTCACCATTCACCTGAAAATCTTTTTGTTTCATCAGAACCAACCAAGCCACCAAAGAAATATGCACTCACTGCATTTAAAATAGGAATGTAAAAACAAACTTAAATTTGCATTGCTTAATAATCAGGTAATGTAGCTCATGCTCAATCTATAGTGACCTGGTCTGGGAAGTGGGTGTGCGATCAGAGATTTCTTGCTCTTTTTAAGTTGTTACTCTAGATGCTTCTTAATCTGCTGTATGAGCTACAAAATCAACTAAAAGAAAAACAACAATACGATTGTGAATACCAAAGAAAAAGCAATGAATCTCTGATTAAAACTAATACAAATATTTTACATAGAAGTAACTGTATATATTATACTATAATCTAAAGCCCGTGGATTGTTCCTTGGACAGTTCACTTACTGTTCATAAGAACTGTTTATAGAACAGCACACGTACTGTTCATAAGCTCTGTACAGAGAACAATCCACTCACTGGTCATACATCTAAAATGGCTGCTTTGTCCTTCTATTGGAAAAATGGCGGTTTTGCCCTTCTATTGCGATATGCTTTTCCGGTTTTTTCGATAACTGCTTCTAGGACCAATATCTTAAAAGCATGTAACAGTGTAAGATATGCATTTAAAATGCATAAAAATGAGCTTAGGTGGTCCCAGAAGGAATGAAATCTGCTATTCCAGAAAACCCTCTCCCAACCCTCTCCCCATGTGTTAATTGGCTCAGAAGGAATAAAAAATGAAAGAAAGATTAAGATTGTACTTACATGAGCATTTTCCTAGCATGATTAGTTATAATGAGCCATGCTCATACTACCGCCAGCAATACCAGCTCCCGCCATAAGAGTCACCTATGGGAACATAGCCAAGCAGGCTACCGCCTAGGCCCCGGCTTACCCCCAGATCACCACTGACGCGCCGCGCTAACACAGCATCAGAAGCTCCAGAAGTTGAGTACTAAAGCATATCAGTCCCACATTGAAAACATGGAGAAGATCAGCTCTCTCTTCACCTATAAAAGGTTATCTCCTTTCTCCTCATTAATCACGCATCTATTACTTGCCTACTGTTACCATGTCAACGCAAATACATTGACTAACTTAGACATCGGAGAAGAGAAGACCGCCCGACACGGTCTCCTTCTGACGCCCCCTTTGTATTTCACTTGACAGGTAGTGGAAGCATTGAGAATATCAAGTAGCGGTCCATCCACCGGACCTGTGTTGTTCATAGTTTAGCTATCGCTAAACTTTGAACAATAATAAAGATAATTATTTTTTATTCCTTCTGAGTCAATCAACACATGGGAAGAGGGTTGGAAGTGGGTTTTTGGGACATGGGATTTCGTCTCAGCTTAGGTGTGGAGTTGTATGATTATGCTTTTCAGGAAAAAACGGTTTGGCACATTCAACTATTTAATTCTTTAGTCAAAAGTATTTAAGTGGGAACATAAAGCCGAATTGAGATTGATTTCAATAATCAAAAGTATTTAGGTGGTAACATAAGCAGATGAAAGATGCCAAATTGAAAGCAGTAACTCGACAATAATCACTAATATAACAGGAAGCCAAAAACTAGAAACTGGGAACATGAAGTCGACTTTTTCTTTTTTATTCTGTAAATTCGCCAAAAAAAATCAAGATACTTTTTCGGTTTTCCCGATTGCTACTTATGGGATCTTCTATATGTTTTGGTGGAGAGAGAGAGAGAGAGAGAGAGAGAAAGGGAGGATATATGAAAGGAAAAAGGAGTGGTCGATCTAGATGTAAAAACTGTGAGAGGAGATCTGAAATTCAGGGTTTGTTTTGGGTTGCTCAGGTTTTGGTGTGTAGAGAGAGAGAGAGAGAGAGAGAGACTAAAAGGAAAAAAAGGAGTGATCGATCTAGATTTAGAAACTGTGAAAGGAGAGGAGAAGAGGGATTTGAGTGCAGGTTTGTTTTGGCTTGCTCGGGGAAATTTGGAAATTGAGTATGAATTTTCCTTGCTCTTGATTTTTGTTTGCATATTTTGAAGAAATTTTTTAAGCAGTGTGATCTTGGTCAGTACTCACTGTTTCAGTCTCCTTTCCAATCTTAAAGTTAGGGTATGATTTAATTCTTCTTTTGTTTTAAATGATCTGCAGTGATGATATTGTACTATTTTGTCATATTGTACAATTCTGTCTCAGATCCTTGATTTATAATGTAGCAATGGTCTCAAGACAATTGAAAACAATTTTGTCATCCTTTTAAGTTTAGTTCTTTTACATCTAATTCATTGATAACAGTACATCCCGCAGCAACGCACGGGGAGGTTTTCTAGTATATACTAAAACAAAGCAAGTACTGTAGCTTATGAACAGTAACAATGAAGAAAAAAACTGCTGCTTTATATTAACTATAGGCTATGGAGCATGCGTAGACCAAACAAACCAAAATGAATCGGCTAGAGAAGATAACTTTGAAAATACCCTAATAAACCTCAGCTATGCATAATGGAAAAACCAAAATCACTTGGCTGGTAAAGTAATCCTCACAAAAAAAAAAACAAAAAAAAGGGAATAATAATTATAAGGTATCCTTTCCGGCCTCCCAATTCAGGCCATAAAACCCAGAAGCCAAAATCTTAAAAAGACGAAAACTTTAAGATCAGTATTACCTTTTAAATACTATAGATGCTATAGTATGGATCGTCAGATTAGAGACCTTCACCGTCAAATCAAAAGAACAAATAGACTGCAGGTGAGTTTTGCTTGAGCTATTGGAGTGTGGTGGTTGAAGCAAAAGAGTCTCTTCGCTCTCAGAGTCTCTTTCGACCTCTATCACTGTCATTGGTTTTGCTGGAAGCAAGCACACACTGCCACGACTAAAAGACGCAGAAATTGAACTATTGGAAGACGCACACATGTTTTGGTTAAGCAAGTAAAACAACAAATGCTTCAAGGGCAAAACCGGAACTATACTGTTACTAAGGGAGTTACTGTTCATAAGCTAAATTAACTCCTACTTTGTTTTACTATATATACAATTTGATTGATTACTTATCTGTTTGCCTCATTAGTCACCATGCTAAACGCTGTTCAAAAAAATCGAGAGAGAGAGAGAGAGAGAGAAGGAGGAAAGGCTAGGCTTCGCTTTCCTTTATATACCACTCCAAGTGAAATCTAAAATTTGGCTGAATGGAGGGAAGTGAAATTTGAAAATTTAGCCAAATGTTAAAACTAATTCTAGTGTGCCAGCATATTAAACCCTAAAACTCAGACAACGTCAATTCAAGTATATTGTTTGAAAGAGAGTGGCACAACAGACAACTAAAAACTGTTGTATGAATCAAAACAATCAGACAACATATTTTTTCAACCGTTTTATTAGTAGTAATTGCACAACAGAGAAATAATAACTATTGTGTGATTAAAAACAAGTAGACAACATCTTTTGTCAACCATCGTGTTAATCAACTTTAGACAACAACAATATAATAACTATTGTCTGGATTGATTGATTCAAACAACATCAAATGTCTAAATTACAATTGCACAACAGCAATATATAAGACAACTGTTGTTTGACTTGAAAATTTAGACGATAAAAAAATTATTGTTGTCATCATATGATTTAGGACGATAGTTAAAATTGCTGCTGTCGTCTGATATCTGTTGTCTGATTACGATATTGGTGGAGTGAATGGTTGCTAGAGCATTGGTTTTGCACACCAATCTCCCTGTTTCTACTTAGGGTCATGCAATATTGCATGCAGTTGTGCTTATTCGTCTGACACCCACTGCCACTCAGCCATTCTCTGTGTCTCAGCTAGTTACTAAGTATGAGACTGATGTCTCATACTTACGCATATTTGGGTGTACAGTTTATGTACCAATTGCACCGCCACAGCACACCAAAATGGGTCATCAAAGACGATTAGTGACTTGAATCATAAACTCTCTCAAGCGTACGAATTGTGTCAAGTAAGGGAAGTATTAAGCCCAAAATTATTGTACCACTGGGATTAATGGCTAACCCACAATCTTTGGGTAGTTGAAACTAAAGTCGCTAAGCAAAGAAAAGAAAAATAAAGCAAATAAAAAGGCTAATCTATGACACTAATCCTTAACAATGCTCGGCTTTGATTTTCACCAAAGCCTAATAAAAAAACTAAGAGTCTAGTGGTGGATATGCACAAATGAGTGGAAAAGTTCAATATTTAGGAGTTGATTTTAACTTAACAAAAAGTAATGAAATGTCAAGCAATGAAAATAAAAATACAAAGAAATTAATAAAAGCATAAACAATATAAATGGGAATGTCAGGTGCTAGCGAGGTTCCCTCACTCAAATTCTATGTGTTGGAATCTAATCTAATGTAGATGTAAATTTCCTACTTTGGCGGTAGTCGCAAGGACCGAAATTCTCTTACATGATATTCCTACTCCGGTTCAAAGGTCGTACAAACTCACTTGATATGAATTAGAGCCAATTCAATGATCTCTAATTCACATCAAGAGGCCTAGTGATCAAGAAATTAGACTACTAAGAGACCCATCCGTGCAATCTTACAACGGGTGTAAATCACTATGCTTATAATCTCTCGAATATGAAATTAAAGGTTTCTAGCTTAAGAATTAAAGGGGGTCAAGCCTCTAACTCCGTTCTAGACATGCTCAAAATACATACCCTAGAGTTGACTATACTCTTAGACATGCATTTCAACTCAACAATAATTGATATAACCATTCATCATATGAAAATTACATCATTACATTAAATTAAACATCTTTTACACAAAATTTGGGTTATGGCATACAACCCTAACCTCCAACAAAGAAATTACCCACAACCCATAATTATGAACATTAAAGAGATAAAATTCAAAGAGAAAAGAGTATAGAAGTGTAGAATAAAACAATGGTAGCCACAATTAGCTAGAGAGCTAACATGACTATCCTTAAATTACAATTTCCACAAATACCTAAATCTTGTAGACTTTGATGGATTTCTTGAAGTTTTGTGTGAATAGTTCTCCAAATGTCCAAAACAAAAGTAAAGAAATGAGAAAAAGGGAAGGGGAGAAGGGAAAGGGCAGCAGCCCTCCCTAAAGTTGCCGTGCGGTGCTGCTGGTTGTCCCCTCGAATTGTGGTTTTGGGTTGTATATAAAGGTGGCCGCACGTGCTTGTGAGGACAAGAAGAGAAAAAGCTTGGAGGTTAATTAGATGGATTGATTTGGCAAGAAAGAAGGATGAGTGCCACGTGTGAAGGGAGAATTGATCAATGGGTGATTAACCCATACTCTTTCATGCTGCACGTGTTTGTGAGCTTAATTAACCAATTAAGTTTAATTACATAATAATTAATTAAACTTATTTTACTTAATTAAGATTTCTACCATTTCACTCTTTTGCTAAAAACTCTGAATTGCTCTATTTTCGTGTCATTTTCTTTCGATTTTCTTGACTCTGTTTATTTCCTATAAAATAAATAAAAATAATTAATTACCTATTAATTGATTTGTGGATTAGCTTAATTCTAGTATTTTAGATATAATTACATATATAAAAATATGTGCAATCAATTAGGCATTTACATTAGATACACTACTAGAATTATGCTCATGACATCATGACAATTAAATCAATGAGAAATTCACTTGGTGTAAAAGAATATCATTAATATTGATTCCTTAAATTTCGATTTTATGCATATAACTAACATCGTTTACTACTGTTAACCGATGTCTATTGATTCTAAATTTTTTCGTATGCACGGAACCAAATTTTCCCGCTTTATCTCTAATATTTACAGGAACATGATTGGTGAACCATTTTCTCTCTCACTCTTCCTCCAAACCCTATCCCTCTCTCTCCCCCCGTCTTAATCGAACCAAAACCGCAAAGACCCAGAAAATGAATTCTTAGAGATCTCTTTGTGGCTCATCTCTGAGGTGCAACCTGGCGTTTACTCATCGGAGGAGGAAGGCGAAGAATATGGTGGCTACGGTGAGCCCACCCCCGTGGTCGGAGATCGGTGATGGAGGAGAGAGTCCTCCAGATCCACTTTCTATCTCCTCCCTCTCTCTTTCGTATGTGTCTTTCTCTCTTCCTAGCTTTAAAAGGGGGCATTCAGCACCAAATTCTTATTCATTCTCTGAGTCACTTCTTCTTCTTGTTCTTCACAGAGAGAAAGACTGAAAGGATTGATTTTGAATCAAAGATTTAGGAATGGCTTCGAGAGTCGTTGATCCACAACAAGCCAAGAGGTATTGCTTTCTGATTCTAATTGGTGGTTTTGTTGTTCTTGATGATTGTTCATCTGATTTTTTATACGAAATATTCATAACTAGAGATTTTGATAAAAAGGCTTACTTTTTGAACTTTGTGTGTTTATGTATGGTAGTCAAGCGAAACGCTCTGGTATTTTTTGAACAATGTGAACAAAGTGAGCAATTAACATCTGCTAATAATAATAGTCTTCTTCAATTCTTCTTTTTAATGCTTTAAAATCCCAGTGTAACTTGTTGCATCAAAAGAGTATTGGTACATATCGTAGCTTCTACTTCTGATGAGTACACAAACCAGGCACTGAGGCACATATACCAGTACAAATCTGAAGACTGTACACTATACTGGAATTGAGTATATCTATCTCTATTTAGCTAGCTGTTCATATTATTATGTAGGAAGCAGCTATCTGTAGGCAAGTACTGGCAGTGAGTATGTACTCTCTATCTGTAGGAGTTGATCGAAGTAAAGGCTGTAATATAATTACACTGTGGCAGATGCTGGAAGCTTTTTCTAGCTCTACGTTGATTGGTTGCTCTTCTGCACAGAGGCACAGTGCTCAATATATACTAATACACTGGCTACATTCTACATATATGTGCGTCCAGCTTTTCCTTTTTGCTTACTGATTTCTTGCTTTGGTATTTTGGGTTATTTTGTTAGTTTATTATGACTAGGACCTTGCTCAAATTTTATTGTACTGTAATATACCCATTTATAAAGTGCGAGAACAAAAACTTTGGTGCTACTGAAATGACCATTTTCATGTTATTTTTGTGCTTTTAGCCGGTTTATAGTGTAATGATATGATTTTCTGCACTGTTAATTGCAAGAAGAGTTGGTTTCAGTTTAGGGAGCAACATATTAGCAGCATTCTCATCAAACTTTTCCAACTCTAAGACGTGATGAGAGGTAGAAGGTAAGCCATTTTTCAATTCTACAACTATTTTCAAGCCTTTTATGGAGAAGTAAGTTATTCTTCCTGTCACCTACTAGACCTACCATGTTGCATTGCAACCAATAAATAGTATCATCTGTAATAACCCGAAACTTAGTATCACTGTAGAACACTCTAAAATACCTTATTTCTTATTTCTTGTATACACTCGATATTTGTTATTGAGCTTAAAACTTTCATCTATATTATTTGTATGATGCATGTTATTTTAGTACTAGTTATTGCTAACACATATTTGAACCTTAAGAAAGCATATCAATCTTCGTATTGATTTGAGTAAATGTATATCTATGTGTATATCTATATATATGTGTGTGTATCTATATACACTAATCAAATGTCAATACATCTAGAAGAGCTAATCTGATTTTTTTCTTTCTAACAACCGTAGCATTACAGGAAATTTCTTAGAAATTTCCTTGCAAATACTTTTAGCCTAACTATGTAAACTTCCACCTCACTTTTGTCTTAGAAGTCAAGTGAGAATTGATTTTTAATGCATTTTTCTAGCTATATAAACATATGATCTGATCATATTTCGTACAAGCTGGAAGATCAAGTGCAAAATTGATCAAAAACTCCCTTAGTTGAAGAGAAAACTCACCTCACTAATCCTTCATCCTTTTTCTCTTAAGAAGTTCCCTTGTTCGAAGAGTTTGAATCCAAGATCAAAATATTCACTTCACTCCTAAGTTTCTTAAGTAACTACATGATTACATTCCTATATTCTTTTGCCTTTAAGATTTATCAAAGTGCATAACCGAAGATAAAATGGAAAAGAATCTGTTTTGCTGCAGTCATATATTTTCGTGTTTAACAAAAGTTAATCTTGACAAAATTAATTATATTTTCAGGTTCTTCATGAAAAATCCTTCAGTTTAGGCTTTTGAATCACTAAAAAAGGTTAAGAAATGAAGAAGTTATGACTAATCGAAGTTTTCATTTAGTAAACTCGCTGAAAATCTCATACAATAATTATAACTTCAAAAATTCATATCTCCCTAATTTCTTATCCATTTTCTACAAACTTTATATCAATTTGAGTCTTAGGACCTCTACTTTTATTCTGGAAAGTTTGAGAATTAATGGTGAAATATGCAGTAGGTAAAGACTTAGACATCAAAGGTCAATAATAAGAAAATCGGTTTCTACGCAGTTCTGGTATTTTACCATTTCTGGACTATATCACTCTGATATGGACTACATGACTTATTCCATTTAATTCCTTGTGAAAAATCCTATGACATGGTGTCCTCTTTGACTATTTTCGGACACAAATTGAACAAGTTATAACAATGGAAAGTTGACGGTTCTTCATTTTGATCGACAAATGGACACTTCGGACTAAAATTTCTAATACTATGAACAGAGGACTACTAACTCTTTGACTACTAACTAATATTTTTTTTTACTACTTCTAATTTACAGTACCTTTATTTTATTGCACATTTACTTTCAAGTTTATATATATATATATATATACACACACACACATAGGTATGTTACTATGTATATATTAATTTGTCCACACAATTTCAGTTATATTTACTTATGTAAGCTTATTTATATGCTTTGTTGCTATTTATGTAGTTGTTTTATTCACTACTTAAAGCTTACTATACTATTGACGTGATTATATTTGGAGAAGTGAAGCCGAGTGATTAGTACTACCCCGTGCTTAAGTGAATTACTGGTAAAAGTGTTTTGTGATATGAGAAGTTAGCCTGGGCTCTAGTCTCTACAGATAGTGCACTATTATACTCATAGGAAGGAAGTGCCGACCTTGAGTATACACACTTTGGTAGTGTTCTCAGTATACTGCGGCTTACCCGTGTTTTGGTATTATGGACCTAGCACGTGGATTTATGAATTGTTACCAGCTAATCCGAAATATTCACTGAGAAAAGAAGTATCTATATATTATTTTGATCAAATATCTTTTTGCGATATATTATTAATATGTTATGGTGTTAAGTGAAAAGAGAATCAAGCATGCATTGTTTCGAGGTTATTTGCATCTATTAATACTGCAGTATTTGTTGATTCGATAAAGAGATGTGACTATGTGATTTTTTATCAGTTTTATAAATGTGTATATGTGTCTGTTGTGTGTATACAAATACATACTTAAGATTTGATGTGAACATATAAATGGTTCTCTGTACATTTTTATTTGGTTGTTCATATTTGATTTCTTATTAGACAAATTAATATAAGAATGTAGGTTGTGTACTTACTGGGTCTGTGTTGCTCATGATGCTATACCTTCTTGTTTTCAGGTATTGAATAAATGCTTGGGAAAAATGGATGAACTTATTAGATAAAAGAATGTTTTTCTACTACCATCTCTAGTGAATATGTGTAATGTTCGAGTTTTCTTGCTTAACTTTGATTTTGTAAATATAATAATGATTTCGTTTTCTAATAAAAGTATCATTCAGACATGTATATAATTTCTTTTACTTCCTATTGATTTATTCAAGAAGAAAATTTATTTGTTTTGACTCACGTCACAAATTCATGAGTCATATTTTAGTACAATATTGCCTTAGATTTGGGGGCGTGACATCATCTGTTCAATTTCATGCACTCCCAAAGCAAAAAAAAAAAAAAAACAGAGAAAAAGAAAAAAATAAATAAAATCTTGGAATGAGCATGTAGTGGTGCGTGTTTCATGCTTTTAGAATTTAGTTTCCCCTGAAATGATAATATCACCTGATCTCTTTGGTGGCCTACTTTGAGTGGATATTCAATTAAATTATCTCTTGTAGTCATCGTGATTGCTTGCATCCCAATCTAGTTTATCACCACTTGTGCATTTATAATATAAAGTAATACCTGTGGGTATGGTTTCCCTGTAATCTTTCTTGTATTTTCTGATTAAGATTTGGTTACCTGCAGTCAATTGATGTGAGTGTCCATGTAACCAGTGATGAGAAGGTATGGATCTAGAAGATTCCAAATTCATATGTGTGGAAGTGGATGGGTTGGTATAACTTAAAACTCATTTTTATTGATGTTCTGTAGAAAGTAATGCAAAGATGGCCTTCTTATGGAATGGTACACAATGACCGTGTTACATATTTGCAAGTCTTTTGTTTTGTATATGGAGAAGTTTAGGCCATATGTCCCCTTCTCCCTACTCTTTGTACTATTTTTATCAAAAATAGTATTAATGAGAATTTTCTTTTGATTACTACTTGTATTCTCATTGTGATAATTTTTTAGTGAAGAAACTAATTTATGCACATAACAAGCAAATCACTTTTAAACTAGAAATTGAAGCAAAAAATGAAAACTCAACAAATTGATATAACAAACTGATATCATAAATGACCAAGAACATCATTTCTATCTATAGAACATATGTCTAATACTGATATATAGATCATTTTCTTATCTAAAACGATGTCAAGATAGGAAACGAAATCATTTTTTGATAAACCAACTGATGTCTGGAGTCATTTTATACATCGGGACCTTATAAGAAACTGATATCTAGAGTTAATTTTAACAACGGCTAAAAACCGATGTTTTTTTTTTTCATGATCTTTAACATCACCCACTAAGACATTGATATATATATATATATTTATATATTAACATCGGCCAAGAACTGATGTCTGAGGCCAAAATTCTGGTAGTGATATGATTCTCCAACCATTATCCGCTATTTAGAACTCTTAACAGACGATCTCTTTACTGCTAGATTTATGGATTGTCACTTTGATGAGACAGTCTTCTCGTCGTTAAGGGGAGATAAGAATAAAATGTTCAACATGAATCACAAGAATAGCAGTGGTCTGTCCCCACTTTGTTTCATCTTGATCCCCAAACCGCACAGTCTGACATTGAAGTGCTGAGAATACTGGATCTTCAAAATGTAGCAGATTCGATGCTTGATGCATTTACTGATATCATTAAAGTGACGAGATCACATATACATATTGCAAACATGCCTGTAAGGATTGATATTTCTAAAAATAAAGGACATAACGTCGCTATCTCTGGGAATGGACATGGCACCGCCGTCCTTAATGATGGTGATGGCATTGTGGCTCAGGCCATGCCTTCTACGAGGAAGCTTGGGAGGTCCATTGGTTCGATGGATTCTCGCCCAAGAAAGAAAGCGAGTTTGGCACAAAATGATCCATTAATCATCGCTATAAATAACCCGTCTCATGAAAATATTATGGATTATGGTTATGTCCAAGAGACATCATTAGGGATGCTCCAATGTTTGAACCAATTCCGGAGAATAGAGAGATCTCCATCAATTACACTAGTGTACATAAGCGTTGAACAGTGACTGTATTACTATTGATGATGCCTTTGCATATTCAGTTGCAAAGGGAATTATAAAGTATGATGACATCGAACCTCACTCAGTTGAAGAATGTCAACAAAGAGCATATTGGCCTAAATGGAAAGATGCGATCCAGGTTGAGCTGGATTCGCTAGCAAAGAAACAAGTATTTGGGCTAGTGACGTTGACATCCTTAAGTGTAAAGCCTGTTTGCCATAAATGAGTCTTTGTCAAAAAGAGTAATGAGAAGAATGAGGTTGTTAGATATAAATCCTGTCTTAATGGCCATGTTGGTAGACGATCTTTCACAAACAAACAGCCGGAGCCCGGGGTCCCTAATCCAATACCAGTAAAGATTAGAGGCCCCAAGCCAATCCAAAAAATGAGGAACAGCCTAACAAACGGAGTGAGCCAGATACCAGACCCAAAAATGATAGTGACCGAAATCCAAGCCCAAAGCCGAGACAGTGTCAAAGTCCAGTGTGCAGCCCGTCGGGATCCTAAATTCGGATCCTCTTGCACCGCCGGCATGACCCCTTGCCTCCAGCCGGCCAGCGAAGTCCGACCTCCAGACCTGCATCATCTTTACCAGAATCGAGCAACCCAGCCAAGGAGTAATCAATCTTGATTACCCACCATTTGCGGAAAGAGAAGACCCAGCAACAGTCATCACCCGAATCCAAAAACCCAAATCTGCCATGACGGATCTGTGTAATTAATCACTTGTGGCGTGGCATCGTCGATTCTGTTTTGATGGCGGCGCTGGTCATGGGGTGCTTGGGTAGATGAGGTGTGGTTCTGCAGTCGTGTGGTGCGCAGTAGCACAGGTCGAGGCAGCTCTAGTCTGGAGCCACTACAGCAAAATATGTCTTTTAAGGCGCACATTTGAGGTGTTCTGTAAAAGACAGTCATTTATGGTTTTTATTCGGGTCATTCACGGCATGCATTTTATGTGTGCCGTAAATTTAGTTATCTATTAACGACGTGCACAATATGTGTGTCGTAAATAAGTTATTTTATAGTGTTTTACGACTTACTTTTTAAGCATGTTGTAATGGGTTATAAAGTATTAATTTTTTTTTATCGAAATATGTTAATTTTTTTTTCTTTTGATGTGATTGAAAAAAGAAAGACAAAAAAGAGGGATCTGATTTCAATCTTCCTTCTTCCGGGATCTAATTGGTTTCACCTCAGAGTCCATGGACTATGACTCACCGACTCAATGGTGGTTCAACGTTCACTCCCTCACCGCCTCTCTCTTTTTTCCGGCAACCTCTGTTCTATCCAAGACCTCTCTCTGTCCGTGAAAGATCGGCCTCCCTGCTTCTCCCGTCAAGAAGGTAATAGCACTACTGCTCCTCTGTGGTTTTGTGTTTTGTGAGAGTGAGAGTGACTCTGAATTTTTACATGTTCTGGTTTCGATTGTGAATGGCACGGAGCCGATGGAGGCGGTCATCGCCGTCGATGTTCCTCACCGAACCGGAGCTGATGTCACTGTGGCTTTTGTAGAGAAGTAGCTGAGGGTTGAGGCTTGTCATGGGGTTAAGATCATCGTTGATGCTTTGGTTTCAGACTATAGCCAAAGCTCCTTCAATCTCATTACTCTACCTGTGAGTACTCAGTCCCTCTCCTAAATCAATGAATGTATGTGTTCTTATGTGAGGGTATTCCTCACAATTAAGTCTACGTATGTTTCGAATTCCAAATAGTATTAGTGTTTCAGCTCGTTTTGAATTTCTTGTTGATTTTGCAGTTCGATTAGGGTTTGATCGTGTGGAATGATTGGTAGAACTAAGTGAGGGCCAAGTTATCGTTTTGGTTTTCAGTTTCCGGTTTGTAGTTAATTGAGGAAATTTAAGCTGAAAATTCATTTTCAAGTTGAAGTTGTTTTTGAGTGTGATGAAATTCATGTATGTGGTTATATTAAGGGAGACATGGAATGATTTGGGAGTAGTTAGTTCATGAGTGGGGGATAAAGTAAGATATATATTGAGAGTTTCAGCATTTCTGGGTTTGGAAATGGTTAGAGTTTTGTGGTTAAGTTTTCTGCATGTTATTTGGTGAGAACGACATTTTGATCCAATCCGTTTTGTTGCAACTGAAAGTATTTTTCCCGACTGTGACTTCTGCAAAACCAAGAAGCAGCCGCAATTCCAGCATAGGTATTGTATTGGTCTTCATTCTTTGGCTTAGCAGCTTACATTCTCTAGAGTCAATTATTATCCCTGCAGTATATGGCAGTATTCATGTCAATTACTCAATTAGATACTCAAAGCTCCAGAAACACTACGCAGCCATTTTCGACAAGTTAGAGAGCTTTCCCTATGAAGTAGCAATATTTTATCCCTTTATTTTCATGAAACTCACCATTTGTACAGAAACCTTAATATCACAACACAGCCAAATCAATAACTGAAGCATGCACAATAAATCATACATTTGCTGGACATATGATCAGAAAATACATCTAGCTGTTGCTAGAAGTTTTTGATTATGAGGAACAATAAAATATAATTTGTTCATCTCTTCTCTCTCTCGGACATAACTTTTGTTCTCCAAAAATGTTTTAAGCTGTAACATCAAACTTTCGAAGTGCCACCAAAACTAAAAGCAGAGGACAACCATAATAAGTGTTGCAAGTTGTAACATCACACTACGAAAGTACCACCAAAACTAAAAGCAAAGAACAACCAAAATAAAGTGTTGTGTGTTGTAACATCTGCCTTCCAGCAGGTTATTCAAGTGATACCCAGCAACCAAGGATATTCCACTATTATATCAATTTTCACTCTTCACTCTCACTTCTAGAAATTCCATTTTGAGCAAACTATTTCACTGACAACCTCTTTATACCAAAGCAACTTATCCATCACAATAGGTGAAGGCGTGAAGACAAACAAAAAGCATAGACCATAACTGGAGACAGAGGTAACCTCTAGTATCACATCATCATACGATCAATAATTTGAATGAATTGAACACTGCAAATTTCATAGATGAAAGGGACATTCTGAAAACCAAATACAGAGGGACATTGTGAAACCAAATACAATGATACAAATTATAAATCATGACATTCTACTTTGCTACTAATCAGAAGATTTAACTGCACCCCCAAAATAAAAGACGAAGAACTTTCTGATAAATTCAAAAAGTTGAAGCAAGCATTAAAATTAGTTTTTAACTTTATTTATCCAACAATTTCATTGAAGCTCTATATTTCATAACAGAAGCTCTATATTTATGTTCTCAGTTGTGGAAGAAAGCAACCCATTAAAGCAAACAGCAAGACTTTGAGCTCAGCTCACAGCTGCCCTCCTAATTCCTAGGTAATTTTCCTTGCAACATCACATTCTTGCATTTGTAGAATTGGGTATTTTGAATGTGTTCTTATTAGCAAACTGTGTTGGTTTACGTGGTGTGATGGAGAATTCTGTGGATTGTGGTGCGCATTGTGCCTTATTGGTAGTTTTTGAAATGAGATGAATCTGACAGTCATGAGTCCTAGTGTTCTTACCTTTTAACGGTTACTTTAGACAATAGTTTACTAGTTTTAGTCTGTTGCTTTTGTCTTTAGAAGTCTGGCTCATTGGTGTTACTGTTCAGTTTGTACTCGTGGTGCCAAATCAAATTTAAATGTATATGACTATATATGATTTGATTGAGCCACAAAGAGGAGCTCTTTCTTCTAGACTATGGTCTGATATATTGTAAAGGGGCACCCAATATGCTGCAGAGGTTCAAAACTGTACGGGAAGATAGGCATAGGGAGCAGCATTCTTAACACTGTATGACTTAGGAAGTTAGGAGTGTGCTGTGATAGTTACTAGGAAGTTAGCTTGCTTTCAGAAATCCCCCAGCTCCCCCTAAAGAAAAGAGAGTTTTTCCTTCAGTTTTTCTCTTATTGTTTTTAGATTTGGATTTGGTACAAGACATTGGTGTGTTATCTCTGTAATACTTTCTGAAGCAATCATTTCGTTTTTCTTTTGATCATTGCAAGCAACTTGTAAGTTAATCTAATAGGTAATATGCTAAGGCTTAGGATTTCCAGTTTTCATTGTTGGCTAATAAGTAATTGTTGATGGATTCTTGACTGGTTGGATGATGTTAGGGATGCTCTCTGTATAAGTTTAATTGTTGCATATGTTGGTAGCCAAGCATAAAGATTGATGAAACTGACCGCAAGCTGTTCACCAAATGCTCTCTATTAAGTTTAATTGTTTTTTGTTTGTTTGTTTTTTTTTTTTTTTTGAGAAATAGATAAATATTCATCAGGAGCCCCTTCCGCTGCCATCGAGACAGACAAGAAGATAGTGGTAGTATCCACAATGGTACATAGGAAAATAGACCTACTCATTGTACAAATCAAGTATATAGACATAGCGGGATCCCCCTTTTGGTACTACGCTGGAGGCACTGGAAGACCCAGTCTTCCCAACCGAACTCATAACACAGTAAATCTAGTCACGTAGAGACCTCAATTGGTGTACAACTAGAGACACTGAGAATTAAGTCGACAAAGATCAAGATCATAAGTTAAAACTAGGTAGGAAAAAAATCCACTAGACTGCCCCAAAAAAAAAAGCCTAAAGAAACTAGAAAATAAAAAACTAAACTAATGGCCCAATTGGCCCAAAGAAGAGCAGAACCCTAAGCCCAACTCCTTGACCCAGCCCTGTTGCACTCCACCGTCCTGTGTTGAGGACACTGCATGCCACAAGCTATCGCCGCCCACTTCAAGGACCGCTGCCCAACCCACACCACTACCACCGAAGACAACAAAGAACCCGAAAGACACTAGACTCCATCCAAAATGAAAAGGAGCCCTTATGCCCCTAGAGCATCGTTTGCATCCCAACGATGCTGTTGCTCTACCGCCGTTGCTTGAAGTTAAACACCAACCCGCGCCGCCCCTTGAAACCAGACTCCACGCCTCCCCCGCCACAGAGAAGCTTCGATCCAAACAAGACCAGATCAGACTAAACAAGCTTCGAGAACAGTAGATCCATGAAGCCAAGGGACCTAGACCATCATCGCCCGTCCGACAGCCTCATAGCGACGACGAGGCAAGCCCACCGACACAAAGTGTCGTCGGATGAGAGGACCGTGGCTGAAGACTCGACCAAAGTGGATGCGCATGCGGTGCCTTAAGAGAGAGACCAGTGTCTCTACAGTTATCACTAGCTAGTGGTGCTCAGATGTTTTTTTCCTTCCAGCTTTAATTGTTTATTATTTGTGGTTGAATTATTTCTTAGATAAGTTGGAGAGTTGGAGAGTTGCTTGTGTGGATTAAAGTCTTGTACATTTTAAATTCACCTTGAAACTGGGATTATTTTTTTTGACTTTTAAGGATTATTCATTTGAACTTAATGAAGAGTCAACTTCACTAATGTTTGTCATTGCTTGTCTTTATAGGCCCTCTTATATACGACTTTATGAAAAATGGTTGGCATGTGGCATCATATCAAGCTATCATCACCCCCTTCAAGTACTTAAGTAATCAATTTGAAGACAATTCTAATCTAGCTAGCATGTTCCATATTTGAAAACCAATTTGATTATACTATGATTTTGTAATATGAAGTTATTTAATTGATATAATTCACTACATGAATGCTTTTGTTTACCATTCTTGAATGAAAGGGTTGAATTGAAAGTATTGTCTATTAGAAGAGTGAATGATGATATCTTTTATGACACGCAAAAGAGCTTTTTAAGACATGCAAAATAGTGTTTTACGGTACACAATCAAAGTTGTAAAATATCTTTCACAGTGCGTAAAATAGTGTTTTACGAGGCACAAAAAATGTTTTTTATAGCGCACATTTTGTGTACCACAAGAGAAATTTGTCTTTTATGATATGATCTTTTACGACACGCTTTTTTGTGCCATAAAGTTGAATTTTACGACACACATTGTGTGTTGTAAAAGATCATTTTTGCTGTAGTGAGCTGCGACATGCGATGGTGGGAGGCGGATGGAAACTGGGCGTAGGCCATTCCAGGCTTGTTGAACTTTAAGTGGACCTCTCCCTTGGGTTGTCTTTTGCGCTGGTGGGGTATTTTGCCCTAGGTCCATAAAACTTCTCTTTGTTTTCAGGATCCTATGTTAGTAGTTTTACTTTCAATAATTTCCTAAGCTTTTTGTGATCTATGCACTTTATGTGTCTCTAATACCTCTGAAGAAGTACTAAAGGAGGATTTACGCTATTCTCTATGACTTTGATGTATAATGAGTGGATCTATAAACTCTAATAATAATGGAAGTTCAAATTAGACATGTACTTTCCATATGCCACGTGCTATATGGAAAGTGTGTGCACACTTTAATTAATTGGTATTTTAAAATTGTTACATACCATCCAAACATAAAACCCAATGCTCGTAGAGCAGCTTCTTCATGGTGCTTGACATCAGAAAAGGGCACAAATCAGTGCGACAGTATTGTTGTTGCTATCACACAGTTCTGATCAGCCTGCATAGGCATATTGAGTAGGTTTTAATAAACTTATAAATAAATTTCACGTGAAAAAAAAAAATAGAGACCTTGAAAATGTGTTTATAAAGAATTGGTACGTGCAAAGACTTGATACTTCTCCTTGTATAACTTTACGGTTGCTGTGTGAGCTAGAAGTTGGTAATATGAGACCAAGTATGGCTATCTTCCTGAATTTCCACCGGTGCAATGCCATTCAGAACATCAGCATGGTGCAATAGTCCCAATTACATAACAGCCATTGGCGGAGCTTCAGGGCTCGTTTAATGTGATCCAGTCCTTAACTCTATCACCAAATTCCTTGAAGCATAGCTCTGCGTAGTCTTGGAAATGGTTTCTATAGAAGAAGAGAGAACTGATAAAAAATTTGTGTACAAATTTGAATACTAGCTAGTTAAAGACTTATAAGATAGTTGTACTATTTTCTTTATAACTTTGTCAAACATAATTTTGAAGTAGATCGAGAGATATAAGATCATTGTCGATCACTTGCACAATTTGAGGGCTTAAGAAGCCACCATATTCATCTTCTAAAGCTTGGGGAAGATCCCAATGGAAGAGTGTGACAAAGGGCTTTAGACCTGCATTAATCAACAATTAATATTCAAAAATCAAATCACGTTAATTAATTAGTAGATGAGAAATTATACTGATCAGATTATAACTACCAAAAAAATAAAATAAAGATTATACCTACTACCAGTGGCTAGAAGCTCGTTTATGAGGTTGTTATAATAGTTTATTCCTTCTTTATTCACACCCTCTCAGCGTTCCATCTAACCAAATTTATGAAAGAATGACAAGACTGTTCATTTCATTAGAGTCAAGAAAGAACCATTTCAATCAATTCAATGGGATAATCAAAAGTGACATTCGAATGGTATTATGCAAAACAGGGTAGTGATGTAATCAGGTACTATCAAAAATATGGGTTTTGAATTCTCCATTTGGTGGTCTATATTGTTACCAAGTAAGACGATCAAATCGATCCATGACAATCTAGACCACGAGATGGAGAATTCAAAACCCATATTTTTCATGATGCCGTAACAATCTAGACCACGAGATGGAGAATTCAAAACTCATATTTTTCATGATGCCGTAACAACCTAGACCACGACATGGAGAATTCAAAACCCATATTTTTCATGATGCTAACATCCTCCTATAAAACACAATACAATCAGACAAATCCAAACAAATTATGTCCAAAAAAAAAAACATTTTTTTCTTGTATAAAACAATAGGGTTTAGGTGTTATGCCCCCCCACTGCAAAATTTTAATATTAATATAATGCATGGATCCTAGCATGGAACTGAGTCTCCTACCTAGGCTGGGTTTCAAGCCCATTTTCAAAAGAAAGAAAGAAAAAGAAAAGAGAAAAAAACAATGTGACCCATTGTGTCTAGAGGCTAGCTAGTCTTGTCTAATTAATATTTGTATTTTATCCAAATTTTCAAATGCATTACCAATTTAATTTATTCATTTTCTAGCTGATATGTTCTACGTACCTCTATATAAACGCCCCTTGACAGAACGAAACTGAGTATATCACCAAAGATCCAGTTATGGCAATGCAAGGATCTCTCTTTCTAGGCGTAGTGCTTCTACTTGTTGCAGTCTTTAGATTGACAAGCAGTGAAGCTCTTACACCCAGTACTCCTATCTATGACACTGGTTTCCTCAACAGGACTAGCTTCCCAGCAGGTTTCATATTTGGGACAGCTTCAGCGTCTTATCAGGTGAGTAGTCCAGCTCGATCGGGGTTAAAACCCTTTAATCTGTGTTTTTATATAGTATTCGGGCCTTTTAGTGTTAATGAAATGTATTTACATGTATACATATATGTTTGCAAAATTTCAGTATGAAGGTGCTGCTAAAGAAGGTGGTAGAGGACCGAGCATATGGGATACCTACACCCACGAACATCCAGGTGCCTATACTCTCTTCCCCCTCTACTACTTTTTTGACATGAATCACATGATTTCTTGCTTAGAAGCTACAATAGAATGGTTGAATTTCTTGAAGAAATCCCGTAATCTACCACTTATCACGTAATCGAATCATTGAAGGAATATAATAACACGCTTTTTAATGTGGGTTGTCATTTTGTTTTTTGTTTTTCAAGAAATTTATCTAAACAGTGTCTGAACTTTTTCAGACTATTAATTTTCATACCCGTATTTTGAAAAATGTCATAATAATACCTGAAGATTTTACCCCGATCCTATATTCATACCTAGAAACAGTAAAAACGTTAACTCTGTTAAATTTTCAGGAATAAAAAAAGTACTTCCGAAACAAAAAAAAAAAAACAAAAAAAATTGGAGTTCTTCGTACCCACCATACAAAGAACAACTTTGTTTGTTCTCATACCGGTACCAGAAAAGTATGCCAATAACTACCATGCCCAATATGAGATTCAAATACCAATATCAAAATGGTATACCTAGATCCAAATACTTGTATACCCGTATCTAGAAGAACTCAGGAAGATCGGCGTACGATGCCAGACCACCGCCAACAGCCGTTGTCATTCCAAGAACGTGCAAAAGCCATGCTCAGACCCATACTTAATCGGAACCTGACCTTCATCTACATCGACGACCTGAATTCAAAATCGTCCTTCGACATCCCAGAACCTGACTTAGGGTCTCACGTCAAGGCTGACCAGCAGATTGCCAAACTACGACGCCCTATTTTGACAGAGATCGTAATTGCTTCGCCGTTGCATGTTCGACAGAGATCAAACCCAGACTTGACCCAAAGTGGAATTACTGAAATTTCAGATTCCCTTGCTATCAGACTCGTCGGATTCTGACCTAAAGCATCGAAATTTCCTTGTGCATCCACCCCAATAATCTCCATGATTCCAATTATCTGGTGAACTAGGCTTAAAACCGAGAAACACTCACAAACCAAACCATTTTTGCTGTTGTAGCTACCAAAATTTCCACATGCATCTACCTAATCACGACTTTTCTTTCCTTCTTCTGTGTTCTCTTCTCCCAAACCCATCAAAAAAAGAAAAATTGAAATTGATTTCAGCTGCAAATAATTGAATTTGATTTTTCGAATTGTGGGATTTGGGATTTTTGATTGAAATTGAAGCAGAGAAGATCGGGTTGCCGGCGAAGCCATCACTGAGACGGAATAATTGGGTGGTTAACGCCTCACACTGTGGATTCGATCTGTAATACCGAATTCCAACATATCTTCTAGTACCAGAGCTTCCATTACAAGTAAAGAACCCGAGTTCAATTTTTTCTCCTGATAGAACACTGAGGTAGGTAGCTAAGTTATGCGGCTCTCAATGGAGGTGTTTTTAGTGTTCTTAGTGATTAATAACATATCCATCATTAGATTTATTTTATTGAAAGAGAGGGTGATTAACAACCAACAAATGTTGACTCAGTGCTAAGATATTGAGAAGTAAATTAGGCTGTGCGAGTTCGAGCCATGGCAAGCTCTTTTTTCTTTATTTTTTAATTTCTTTTTATATTCGTCTGGTTTGGAGAAGATAAATACCCCTCAAAATTTAATGTCGTTGATGACTTAACTGTTCTTAGGTACGGAAATTGGGTCGGAACAAAATCTTTAAATACTATTATGACATTTTTCAAAGTATAAGTATGAAAATTAATAGCTTGAAAAAGATCAGACATTGTTTAGGCAAATTTCCATTTTTTTTTTTTTGTGTCCGTAAGTATTGGAAGACTCATGAATTGAAATAGTTTTGTTTATTATTATATGTATCCATTTTATATAAGCAAACACATAGTTTATTTGATATAATTAATCAAATAAGAGAGATTTGAATTCCGATCTTGAGTCCACTGATTAGTACTAATCAGTTTAAGAGCTCCTGTTATTTTACAATATATTTTTGATCAAATCATTGGTTAAATAGTTGCTATATCCAAGACAAAAGATCGTGGCATGAACATACAAGGCAAAAGCTACCTGATTCAAGAAATGATTCAAAACTTCATAGGATTATAAACCCTTCTTTTTCTTTACAATGAACACTTTCTGTCTCCTCGGTTTTCATTTTCCTCCCTCTTCGTTCTCCAAATCAACCGCCGTTCCATTGCTCTGCACAAGTCAATATAGCATTTTCCTCAAGTTAAATAATTTATCAAGTTAATGTCGGGGTTTTTTTTTTTTTTTTAATGTCTGTTTTCGATGTCTATTGGTTGTGTTGTCCCAAAAAAAAAATGTCTATCGGTTGAAGCCAAAATTAATTGTGGCCAGTTCATGGAGTTAAATTATTGCGGTTTGCTATTAAGTGTGCAATTAATTGCCCTATTAAAAATCATTGTTTTCAATGACGCAATGAAGTTCTGTCTTTGACTGACAAGATTATGATTAGGTTCAAATTCGTGTATCATTATTTCTGAGATTGGCCAGTAAGCTGGGTTGGTTTGGCTGTCTCTGTCTATGAAAAAGGAGTCAGTTGTTAATGTTATTTTTCGTTCAAAATAGTAAATGAAGTACTAGTTTGAATCTTATGAACCCAGCCAGCTAGGTTGGTTTGACTATTCCTTTGTATGGAAAAGGAGTCAGCTGTTAATGGTTTTTATGGTTCAAAATAATAAATAAAGTCACAAGAATATTATAAACTTCTTATAAATAATTTGGTCACATATACATAATTTGTTTTTCGTCCATTTCAGTTCTACTCGACCCTGTCTCTCAGATACCTTTATAAATAAGAAAAATAAATCGTAGTTGCGATATGCATATAGCATAATAGATAGTGTATACATATATAGTTATATCTTGCTAAACTTTTGGTCAAAAACCACACATTTTGACAAAAAATAATTCCACATGATCGATAGCTAATTGGTCACGTGAGCGAATTGATTTCATATACGGACACTTCTGGAGTAATCCTTTTCGTGTTTGAAAAACATCATGGAAAAGGTTCTTGATGTAGATTGAATGGCGATAAAGAATTGAAGAACAGCTCGATCGTGCAAAAGGAGGAAAACCCGGTTTGCAACTTTGGTATTCGGTGTCCGATTCGTGATTGCTATAGCTTTCCGGAAAAGGATCGACGCCAGGAACATAACAAGTTGCTTTGCCATGACGTGTGGGCTTTTTAAGGCTTTCGGGGTCGTTTAGATCTTCAAAACTGCAATTTACTATTTTTCAGGAATTTAGTTTTCTAGTTTGTTTTGGATTTGTTTTGTTTTTACCCGTGGGCTTTAGGGTTTCATTGTTAGTTGCCTTAGGGTTTCTTTTCTTATATATAAGCAACTTAAACGGCTGCAGAACCTATCTTTTATTATATTATCAATCAAATTGAGAATTTTCTCATTTATCTCTAGTAGACTCTAGAATCATTGTTTTAGGTTTATCGCTTGTAAACCTATGATTACTTTCCGACTACGTTAGTTATGTTAATAACATTCTCCAAATAAAAAGAGATGTCCTAGCGTGTTTGATAAACACATCTAATTCTCATAAAAGAAAAATTTTCTATGAAGTGATGAACACTTTGAACAAGACACGCAAGAATCTTATCTTTCGACCAATAAATCAATGGACCCTCTATCTATAATCAATGGTCATTAAATTGAGGATATGTTTGGTAAAGTTCATTATTTAATTAATTTGAGTAGTTTGTGGGGAGAGGTGTTCACACCAACGGAACATATCCAAGATACTTATATATCGGTTTATTGTGAATGCTTCCATTACCTATACGTGCAAATAAAACCAATAAAAAAATGTATAAGGGATTATTATTTGATTGACTATAGCTTCGTGAGGTAGGAAAAGTATCCTTCTGTTTTTTCTCATTTGTCATTATGCTACATGTCAAACTTGTCTCAATCGTAAACAAACAAACTTATATGTGAGAAATGTCTTGTTTGGCTCCTCTTTTATTTTTATATTTTTTTGTCAATTAGATAATATTGTGAGTCCGGTTGGTAAATTTCTGATTATGGTACTCTCATTTTCTTTAAAATTATAGATCAGTGCTTGATGCTTTAAATCAGTTGTCACATAAAAATTAATATCACCTAATACTTTATTTATTAAAAAAAATTCGGAAGGGAGGCCTATGAAATAATATTAACAATTTCATATGTTAATTGCAGAAAGGATCACGGATGGAAGCAATGGAGATGTGGCTAATGATCAATATCACCACTATAAGGTTTTATTTGCCAATAGTTTATGATATTTGGAGCGTTAGTAAGAGAAGAACATGAAATTCCATTAATTTGCCTCATGTTTTGAGTTATATAAATTGTAGGAAGATGTGGGGATTATGAAGAATACGAATTTGGATGCTTATAGGTTCTCTATCTCATGGTCAAGATTGTTACCAAGTAAGTTTCATCAATCGCCCTCCCAAATCTAATCTGTAACGATAATTCTTTTAGTAGCTTGTGTTTAAAGTACCTGGCCCCTGTTTCCATGATGAGACTACAGTCACTACACTTATTAACTTGGGCCCTAACTTCATTTTCTTTTAATCCCTATGATCGACTAGATGGAAAGCTAAGTGGGGGAGTGAACAAGGAAGGAGTCAAGTACTACAACAATCTTATCAATGAACTCCTAAGCAATGGTTATACAACTAAATCTTAATACCTCTCATCGAACTTAACTACATCAGTTCAGTAATCAATAACTTCTCTCTATTGCTCATTATGATGTAGGTCTAAAGCCATTTGTGACCCTCTTTCATTGGGATCTTCCCCAAACTTTAGAAGATGAATATGGCGGTTTCTTAAGCCCTAACGTTGTGTAAGTGAAAAAATTCTATCCTCTATATGTATATGTTGATTGCTTAGTTGTATATCATTTACTACAATGACCTATATGCTTTGAGAGACCATTAGATATATGACATATATGCTGCACCGTTTGTATATGCAGCAAGCATTTTCGGGACTATGCGGAGCTGTGTTACAAGGAATTTGGTGATCGGGTAAAGCACTGGATCACGTTGAATGAGCCATGGACATACTGTAGTGGTGGTTATGCAGACGGGTCATTGGCACCAGGACGGTGTTCTGCGTGGCAGCTGCTAAATTGCACCGGCGGGGATTCGGGTACCGAACCATATCTGGTGGCACACCACCTACTCCTTTCTCATGCAGCTGCTGTAAAGTTGTACAAGCAGAAATATCAGGTCAATAGCTAGATCTTGTCTAATTTAATTTATTAATTTTAGTGTGGTTCTAGTTCACCAAATGACTACATATTGAAAATCTGCAGGCATCCCAAAAAGGAGTTATAGGAGTGACCCTAAATTCTCCCTGGTTCATTCCAATTTCAGAGGCAAAGCACAACAAAAATGCTGCCTTACGATCTTTGGATTTTATATTTGGATGGTGAGTATTAACAAAATATTATATTATAAATACATCAATTAAATTATCTGTTATAATCTTCAATTCACTTGGCCGTTTATTGCTAGCTAACAAGTAAAAAATTACTTTTACTATACGAGGATATATAAGGTTGTTGGCAAGCAAATCAAGTTTGATATGCATGTACTTCTAAAGTTCACATATATATACTTTGAATTCCTGTGTTGTAGGTTCATGGACCCTTTGACAAACGGAGATTATCCACACAGCATGCGATCTCTCGTCAGAAACCGATTACCCAAATTCACAAAAGAACAATCCAAGTTACTAATCGGATCATTTGATTTTCTTGGACTAAATTACTATACTACTTACTATGCAACATATACACCTCAGAACAATTCTTTAAATGCAAGCTACTTGACAGACGCTCGTGCTACTCAATCATGTCAGTTACAAAATTAAATTCAGAGCTAGCAATTGCAATTTTTTAATTTCTTTTAGAGACAGTCTTTTATGAAGATATTCATGTTGATTTGTTGTTGCAGTTGCGCTAAATGGCGTCCCCATTGGTCCACAGGTATTTGACCATAAAGTTAACTTTTTTTCTTTTACTTGTTCTGAAATAACATATATAGATCAGTAACTCATAAAATCCCCATGACTATATTCAGGCTGCTTCATCATGGCTATATGTTTATCCAAAAGGAATTAGAGACCTTTTACTCTACACAAAGACAAAGTATAATGATCCACTTATTTACATTACTGAGAATGGTAAGTATTGATTTTTTAGCCATAATATTTTCAGCAAACATATTAAGTATCAGGTTCAATGAAATACTTGATCTATCATGCAGGCATTGATGAGTTCAATGATCCCAAATTATCACTTGAGGAAGCCCTCTATGACACTCAGAGAGTTGACTATTACTTCCGCCACCTCTATTACCTTCAAAAAGCAATCAAGTAAGCGGAATATATTTGGGTAGTATGATGTAACTAACGGCCTTGTTAATTTAAAGCATGAAAGAAAGATACATTGAATCAATTATTGCTCTTAATTGCAGAGAAATTGGTAATCATATTTTTTTTCTCTAAATCAAGAAAAGCTATATCTGTTATTGTAGATGGTGAATAAGTTGGTTACTACAGGAAAAAAAAAAAGTGGGAGAAAATTACAAGTTTTAGTTTTTTATATATTTATATTGCCAATTATTATAATATATCCCTAATTTATTAAACTAGTCTAAAGTGAAAAAGACGTTAGGGAATGTTTTGTAAAAAATTGGAGAAATAAACGTACTTCTATTAATAATAGTGTATAATGGTAGGAACCATAATGATATATATATATATATATATATTTTTTTTTTTTTGAAAGATACATATAAATATGTATAACTCTTTTCAATCTCGTACAGGCAAGGTGTGAACTTGAAGGGTTACTTTGCATGGTCATTGCTAGACAACTTTGAATGGGCTTCGGGTTACACAACTCGATTTGGTATCCACTATGTGGATTACAAAAATGGAAACAAAAGCACCCAAAACTCTCGGCACATTGGTTCAAAAACTTTCTCAAGAAGTATTGATTGAGTGTGAGAAAATATGAGTATAACTTGTAATGTAGGCATATGGAATAAGCAGATGAATCATAATTCCCTTGAATAATGTAACTGAGTTTTATTTGTTTGTATGAACTATGAACAAATATAAATGCAATTCTTTTTTCAAAATAAATAAATAAATGTAAGTCTCCATTTTTTTCCCCCTTGGAAGTAACTGAAAGTTCGAGAGAGAATTTATAAGAAACATAAAGAAAATATCTGAGAGATGCCTTAATTAAAAATTGAGTCATACAAGATGAGGTATATATAGTAGTAGCAACTGATCTCCTAAGCTTGACATGTGTCAAGACAGCTGTGGAGCACTAATGACTAGCTCATCTGCTCATGCAACTAATAGTAATTAACAGACTGCTAATTACTTTGATTGCTTATTACAGAAATAACAGAAATTAAGATAGGTTTAATAAGCCTAACACCCTCCCTCAACTTGATGGCGAGACACGAGCCTCAAGTTGGAGCAGAAATGAGAATGCATGGAAGCACACAAGCCTTTGGTGAACAAGTCTGCAAGTTGATCCCTTGAGGTGACAAACTGGAGCTTAAGAGACCCAGCTTTGGCTTGATTCCTTATAAAGTGAATGTCAACTTCAATATGCTTTAGTTTAGAGTGAAACACAGGATTTGTAGCTAGAGTAAGAGCTGAAATATTGTCACAATGTAATGTATGAACATCAGCAAGGTTGATATGCAGATCAGGCAGGAGATGAGAGAGCCAAAGAAGTTCATAAGTAGTATCAGCCATGCTTCTATACTCAGCTTCAGTTGATGATCTAGAGACTGCATATTGCTTCTTACTACACCAGGAGATGGGGGAATTGTTCAGAAATATAACAAAGCCGGTTGTTGACTTTCTATCATTGGGATCACCAGCCCAGTCAACGTCACAGAAGGCATTTAGATACAGGCATTGATGATCACTAGCAATTGAAGCTCTCTGAAGAAGAATTCCATGTGACGGTGTACTCTTGACATATCTTAGAATTCTCTGTGTAGCAACAAGATGTTCAGTGGATGGTGAGTATAGGAATTGACACATAGAGTTCACAGCAAAAGCAATGTCAGGCCTAGTGAAGGAAAGATATTGCAGACATCTAACAAGACTTCGAAACATAGATGCATCAGAGTCTGAAAGTGGGGAACCTGAGTCTTTCATGAGTCTAACTCCAGATTTACATGGAGTGGAGTGAGTGTGACAATCATCAAGGCTTGACTTATGCAATAGGTCTTTTGCATACTTGTGCTGAGACACAAACAATCCAGAGTCCAGATACTTGATTTCAGTGCCAAGAAAATAGTGCAGCTTGCCAAGGTCCTTCATATCAAATTCTTGTTGAAGAACAAGTTTAACATCAGTAATAAGATCATCACAATTGCCCATGAGAATAATGTCATCAACATATAGCAAGAGAAAAACTTGAGCTAATTCAGAATGTTTAACAAAGAGGCTGGGATCTGCATATGAGGAACTGAAACCAATGGTTGGCAAGAACTTGGTAAATCTCTCATTCCATGCCCTTGGTGCCTGCTTAACACCATAGAGAGACTTGTGTAATTTGCACACAAAGTGTGGGGAATCCTGATCGACAAAGCCACTCGGTTGAGTCATATATACTTTCTCATTCAAGTGACCATGCAAAAAAGCATTCTTCATATCAAGTTCGTGAAGTGTCCAATTGAAATGAGCAGCAAGACACAAGATAAATCTGACAATTGTGTGCCTAATCACAGGGGAAAAAGTTTCTTCATAGTCTATCCCAAATTTCTGGCTGAAACCTCTTGCCACAAGCCTAACTTTATGTCGAGCAATTGTGCCATCTGCATTTCTCTTTATCTTAGACAACCATTTGTAAGATACAAGGTTTTTACCAGAGGGAAAGGGAACCAGGGTCCAAGTCTTTGGATGCATTAAAGCATTATATTCTTCCTCCATGGCATGCTTCCAGGATGGTACTTGTAGAGTAGCTTTGTAATTGCAAGGTTTAGTTGTTTCAGGATCAGTAAATGCATTGTCATGACTGGTATTAGGTAGCAGTGAATGAAAGCACTTTTTCTTATGTATACCTCTCTTGCCTCTGGTAAGCATAGAGTGCTCATTGATGATCTGATTAGATAAGCCTTCCACAGGATAAAGAATGTTAGAATTGGATACCTGACATAAAGATGGCCTGGTATCATCAGAGCTTAGTACAATGGAAATTGAACCATCACCAGGTTCAGCAATAATGGTCAACTCTCCATTAGATTCAGCAAACTCGACTTGTGTGGAAGAAGTAGGCGTAAATATGGAGGCTGAAACTGGCACTGAAGATAAGGAGTCGTTATTTGGAGGTGAAGATACTTTAATAATAGGCTCATTGTCAGCATAATCACACTCATTGACGATCTACAAGTGGTGTGTGATAAGAATCAATATCACTTTCAGTTTGTGCAGAGAGAGAATCAGATGAAGTGTGTAACAGTGGTAGAGTGTTTGAACTATTAGGAAGAGCATGAGACACATTAGGTGTTGTCACAGAAGAAGTAGGAGGCTGCATAATAGTGAGTGCCTGTGTAGAGTATAATGAAGAGCCTGGAGGAGTGTCACAAGATTTGACAGCATATGGAAAAGATTGTTCTTCAAAGAAAACATGTCTCGAGATGATATACTTCTTAATGCTATGACTAAAACATATATAGCCTTTGTAACCAGTAGCAAAGCCAACAAAGACACACTTGATAGTTTTAGGTTGAAGCTTATCAGACCTATATAGTGTCATCAATGGATAGCAGGCACAACCAAATACCCTAAGTGTCTCAATTTGAGGTGTGGAGTGATACAGCTTTTCTGGAGATAGCATTTTGAGCACTGGAGTAGGCATCCTGTTGATCAAATAGGTAGCAATAGCACAAGCACGATACCAAAACTGATTAGGAAGAGAAGTATTCTATAACAAGGTGACTGCTAGTTCTCTAATATGCATGTTCTTCCTTTCAGAAACCCCATTTTGCTGAGGGTATGGGGACAAGATATATGATGAACAATGCCTTTTTGTTTCAAAAAATATTGGAACTTCAAACTCATGTACTCACCACCTCCATCACTTCTAAGAGTTTTAATTGAACTGGAAAATTGAGTAGAGACAAAAGCGCACAGAGATTGGAAGTAAACAAAAACTTCATTTTTATTCTTCATGGGATACATCCAAGTGAATCTTGTACAATCATCTATGAACAAGACAAAATATTTGTAGCCATCAATGGATAGATGTGTGGGGAAGGTCCCTAAACATCAGAATGTACAAGCTCAAATGGAACCTCACTTCTAGTAACAGAACTAGAGAAGGGAAGTTTATGTAATTTGCCTAATAGACAAGGTTCACAGACAAAGGACTCTTTATCATTAGCCACTAGAATGTGACATTTTTCCAAGATGTGATGTGCCACCTCATTTCTTGGATGACCAAATCTTTGGTGCCAGACTGAATTCTTGATTATCTGTCCCACAAAAGCAGCTTGCTGAGAAGGTAAAGCTGAGATGGCCTTATTAGCCTTATTTGATGGAAGTGGTAGCTCTTGAATACCATCTGATCTGTTCACTGTAGACAGCTGAAAAAAAATTGGATAGAGACCATTCTCACATTGTCCCTAGTAAAGTATGTGACCCTGCACCTTATCCTGAATGACACACATAAATTCATCAAACCAAACAGAACAGTTATTCTGCTTGCATAGTTGATAGATGAAGAGTAAATGTGCAGTGAGTTCTAGAATTAATAGCACATTATCAAGTATCAATGGTCCTAAAGTAGTAGTGCCAGAATGTGTGATCAACATTGCATTACCATTCCTAACTTGCACAGAGTCATTGGCAGGATAAGGAGCTGCATTGTGGAGGAGTTGAGCATTACTGATCATGTGATTGGTAGCACCAGTGTCAGCCAGCCAAATCTGAGGAGCAAGATTGGTTGTGGTAAGCATAGTTGTCTCAGTGGTAGTTTCAGATTGTTGTTGATATTGTTGGCCAGGAAAACCAATGATAAAGTAGCATCTATCAACTGCATGTCTGCCACAATATTGACATACATCGTTATTGAAGTTACCTTGCTGATAATTGGAAAGAGTCCTGCAGGTTTTAGCACCATGACCAATCTTGCCACATAATTGAAATGTAAATGCACCAGTTCCAGCATTGGTATTATTGCCACTGTTGCTTCTAAATCCACCTGTGTTATTTTGAGCTCCAACCAAATTATATGTATTAAAACCACCTGAGCCTCTCCTATAATTGGGGAAATTATGGTTACCAAGATTGTTTTGAGGCCTAGGATTGCCTCTACCAGCATAGAGACCAGCCATGCCATAGTTGAAGTCAAAGACAGGATATAGAGTGAAGGGATTATAACCATAAGGCATATGAGTGTATGGTGATTGTACTGGAACGGTGGCAAGGGGCTGAACATGAGGTTGAAATCCAGGTGGTACAGCTGGTGCAGTATAGCAAGTTTGAGGAGCAGTAGTAGCTGGAGCAGGTGTGGAAGCTGGAGTAGGATTTGCAGTAGTAGTTAATGATGTAGGTGTGGAAGCACTGGGAATATCTAATGTGGTCTTGGCAAGCATGGCAGTTAGGAGACTCTGCAATCCTTGAGTTTCATTGCTAATATCGATCTATGCAGGCTTGAGAAGTGTTTTAAGTTCACCAAGTGAACAGCTCACAAACTGAGCTCTAATGACAGTCTTGATAGTAGTAAATTCAGGAGGTAGACCTCTCAATACTGTGACAACAATGTCCTCAAGATCAATCACAACTTCAACAGTCTCAAGTGCATCCTTGGCTGCCTTAATCTTGTCCAGATAGGTTTCTATGTCATCAGTTCCTTTCTTCAGGTTTTGAAGATTGGATTTGAGCTGGAGAATGTTTTATCTGTTGGGAGCAACAAACTTGAGTTTGATTTCAGACCACATATCTTGAGCTGACTTGCTTCCCACAGCACAAATCATGGCAACAGTGCTTAAGGTTTGCCTCATCATGTTCACAATGCTTTGATCTTGAGTCTTCCAAGCAATATACTCAGAAGAAGGCACAATAGTGGTGCCGTCAGATGATATGGTAAACTGTGGAGGACAAGGAGTGGTGCCATCGACAAAGCCATAAAGGTTTTGGCCCTTGAGAAATTAAAGGCTCCATCCGAAACAACCAGGTAGGATAGTTGGTTTCATCAAGAAAGATATTAGGCAGGAACACAATAGTTTGAATTGTAGCATGAGGTGTAGATGAGGATGCCATGACTTCTCAACCTGAGTTAATAACCTTGAGTAGAACGAAGAAGATGAGGAGGAATATAGATCTTCAAGCCACGATCGTAGCCTGGGCTTTGATACCATGAAAGTTCTAGAGAGAATTTTTAAGAAATAGAAAGAAAATATCTTAGAGATGCCTTAATTAAAAATTGAGTCGTACAGGATGAGGTATATATAGTAGTAGCAACTGATCTCCTAAGCTTGACATGTGTCAAGACAGCTGTGGAGCACTAATGACTAGCTCATCTGCTCATCCAACTAATAGTAATTAACAAACTGCTAATTACTCTAATTGCTTATTACAGAATTAACAGAAATTAACATAGGTTTAATAAGCCTAACACAAGTAAGAGGGAATATATTTCCTTGAATATAAATATACAATCCCGTTCCCCTGGTCAGTTACTAACCAGGGATGATTGGTCACTCAATCGGACGGTTGACAGCTCTTATCACAAATCTCATCACTTAGCTGTCAACCGTCCGATTTTAATCGGACGGTGAGTGACCAAATCATCCCTACTGACCAGGGGAACGGGACTGTATAAATATATACAAGCGCTTGATGATTTTGTTTTGTGCATTTTATTTTGAGTAATGCTACATACACCAAAAGTTATACAAAAAACATATACCAAATTATGTGGCGTCCTATGTGGCATCTATCATGTCATCACCTTCAATTGAATAATTTTCAATATATCTATTATTTTTATTAGATAATAATGTAATAAAAATAAAAATAATAACTTCCTTAGCATAATCACTGTTCATCAAGGTTTCATCCAAGTCTTCCACATATGTATGCGGATGAACCAAACCACCTTTGTTGGAGATCGCCCAATAAACTGCCCACAAGAATATTGTCAGCAATTGTTGGCCTAAAAACTTCCACTCCAAGAACATTTGCAATCATCTCCTCTTGATCAGCATGTGTAAAGCAACATGATCATTGCACATAGTTACTATTACCAAGAGCCAATAACTTCTCGTTGACGCACTAAACAACAACTTGATCAGGCAAGCTGTTCCTCAAGTGCTGTAGTTCTTGGTCAGTGGTGGTGTGAGGCAAAAGCAGCCCATTTTTGTTTCTGGCACGATTTCTCAAATTGAAGTCTGTTAGCCATGGCCATGGCTCAAAGCAAATTGCAGGTTACAGTAGCATAAGGAAACAATTCCATCAAACAATTAATTATTCTTTGTTAATGATTCAGAAAAATAGATGACGTGAGAGATTGGGTAGACAAAAAGAATAAATTTATTCGAAATTGTGCACTTAGATGAAGAGATAATCCAAGTTTAATCACATAATTCTTTCGAAATTTTCTGGAGAAGCTTTTCAAATAATCAAAACCATAAGTTCATAGTTTTATCTCTTAATTCTAATAAACAAAATATCAAAATGAATTTTTTTATTGTAATTGTTAATTTTCATTTTAGATCAAAAATAATTTAGGGTGCGGCTATTGCCACCCTACCATTCTCTTAGTTCACCATACAACCATTAGAATTGTTGAAAGACTATATTATCCAAATGCAAAATGGCCAATACGTACACTAATTTTCTAAGATTCAAATATGTAAGGAAAACTAAATACATAACTAATCAATTAATACAAAGACTATTTAATTTCTCATTGGGTAACATTAATGTTCATCTTCTCCACCCAAATTTTACAAATTTTTTTTTTGTCTTTTTATTGCCTTCTCATCTTTAATTCGTTATTCAATTTATAAAACCATTAAGGTTAATATCATCAAAATGTTTGCAATACCTTTGTGAACACCAAAAGTAAAAATTTAAAACCGGGAAAAATAAATCAATCTCTCATTGGGTAACACTAATGTTCATCTTCTCCACCCAAATTTTATTACTATTCTTTCTTGTTTTTTTGTTGTCTCCTCATCGTTAATTCGTTATTCAATTCATAAAACCATTAAAGTTAACTTCATCAAAATGTTTATAATACCTTTGTGAACACCAAAAGTATTAGATTTAAAATCCGGAAAAATAAATCAATCTTTTGTTCATTGCTCATAGTTGTTAACTTACTAATCTTTTGATATAGTTTGAAATAGACGAACATTGAAACTGAAAGAAAAAAAATTAAAAAATGGAAGTAAATCAAATTATGATTTTATTAGGAAAGTTTAATATATTTTAGGCTTTTTTACTAGTATTAATTAAATGAGAGATTTTTGTCAAAAAAAATTCTCTTTTAATTGTGTATGTCATACAAGGATATTTTCTGGAAAGAGAAATGGGTTAGATAAGTAAATTTAATAATTGAAATTAAAATTTAGGGTGTAATGAGCAAGTATGGTGAACAAATAAACTGATAGGGTGGCAATAGTTGCACGCATAATTTATCAAGTAAACATGTTGGAAATTATTAGGATTAAGATGAATGATGTGGCATGTGCCACATCATTTAGTATAAGTTTTTTGTATATTTTTTTGGGATCTTAAGAATTTTCCTTTTATCTTTATCGAATTGCATTTGGGATTCATTTTTTAGTTATATTTTGACAATCAACCGTTTAATTTTTATTTATTTATACTTTTTTTTTTTGAAATAGAAGTTGATTTCATTAGATCAACAACCAATAGGCTAGAGTCTACCATAATTTACATAAGCAAAACTCTGCAAGAAAATCCAAACTAAACTATCTAAGCTAGAGCAAATCATTAAAATCTCTGAGACGCTCACATTTAAGTAAGCCTATACAAAAATGAAAAAACCTCGCTTCATATGAAAAAGAAATTATTCAACGAGTCCCTACTTGCTAATCACCCAATTGTGGTATAATTAAGATACTAGAAACGTCATAAATTACTCATAAAAGTTAATCCAACCTCATACATGCTCAATACCCTAAGCTTGTAGGACCAAACCTAAATCAAGTCTAACTTAGCCACATGACTCCCCTGCCCCATCCGCCCAAATGTGAGCCTAGGCCTAGAGACCCAGGCCCAAACCCAAGCAAACAGCGCTGAAGAATCACGCTGCTCCTTTGCCTCCACTGCCGTCAACACCCCCAGCGGCATCCCCTTCGACCACAGCTCTGGCAGTCACTTTTCAAAACCCTAACCAACAGAGGAGTCGCCTCCACAGTCTGCACCGTTGCCATCCTGTCTGGCGCCTTCCCTGTCCACAGATCATGTCCAACCGGCACTAGTGTCAAAAAACTAAAGCACCAAACTAGCCAAAAAACTCAGTCTGAAGCACCCCTACAAACTGCACCAACAAGTGATGAAACCGGAGAAACAGTGACGATCTTCACGCCAGAGTCACCGACGCCAGTCCCCTAGTCCAAAGATCGATCTATCTCATCAAGACACCTAGAAAGATAGCCAAAACCGTCAACCCAAACCAGTCCACACGAGCCTGTCTCTCTTAATCTCCGATGTCGAGCTGCCCTCCCTAGACATGTGCCGCCCTATCCTCACCATAAAGAGAAGCCTCGCCGGTGTTAGATCTCAGCTGGCCACCGAAGAAGGTCCGCTGCCCAAACCCTAGGTTGGGTTTCTTGTTTTTTTTTTTGTTTTTTTAGGTCGGGTTTGCTATTTTTTTTCTTTTATTCATTTATTTACACCTGAATTTACTATGTTTGCAAAAACTGAGCTAAGTAAAAAATATTTAGGTACTTAATTTGGATTATATATGTTTACAAAAATTGAGCCGGGTCAAATATGTTTAATGTAAATCATCTATTATTGTAACAATTATTAAAATAACATTACGTAGTTGACATGAACTCCGCGAGCATAATCTAAGGTAGGTGAAAGCGGAAAACCCTAGATTTCCTAGAACCCTATTCTAAGATCGTTTTCTTTTTTTTTGTTTTCTGTTTATCAAATATAAGACTTCCATTGATAGCAAACAGTCCATACAACTTTCGGGATTAAGGTGGCTTCATCAAAAAACCTGCTTGATCAGAGAAAGTAAAAAAGAGTATGACCCCATAACATTAAGCACTACAATCATCTAATAACATGTCAGTAAGCCACGGTGGCCCTAACTCCTTCCAAAACCAACCATCTACAACAATCAAAGCTTGTTTTGCCAACAGGTGAGCAACCCTATTGCCATCCCTGGATACTTTCTTCCACCTATTCAACGATCTTAGTTATATTCTATATTCTTTTTCGTTCTAATAAATGTACTTCTATTAATAATAGTGTATAATGATATGCATGTACATATATATATATATATAAATATACATATATATAGGGCGAAATACTGTTTAGTACCCTGTAGTATGAGTCTAATATCGATTCAATCTTCGACTTTCAATTTCATCAAACACCCTCACAATATCATCTTCTCATTGAATAGCTCCCTCCGTCGGGATTCCATCGATTTCAGATGTTAAGCTGCTGACATTGCGTTCCAACTCAGTGATAGTGGGGCCCATATGGAAGTCAAAATCCTAAAATGACCCTGGCTCCATCCCAACTCAGATCACAGCCCAAAATCTCCTTCACCTTCTTCATCTTCTTCCAATTCACCCAATTCTTCTCCAGCTTTTGCCTAATTCCCAGAATGCGAAATTCCACAGATGAAACTGCGCCCGGGACAAATGGGTCGTCAGAAAAATCCCAATCCTAACTTAAACTGGCGACTTTCGCCGGAATCTTGGCCGGCGACATTGCTGGTACTGCAGTTATCGGCGACTCAAAGCCTCATACTCACGCTCAAGCCTCAATCTTTCCATCTCTAATCGTCTGTTCTTACTTCGTAGCAGCGAAATTACCTCTTTCTTCTCCTTTGAAACCTCCTCCTTCACCTTCTCCGACGGCGTTACCTTCAGAGCCTTGAGATCTTTGGCCATCTCTAATTGATTGTTCTTCTTCCACAGATGTAGAATTACCACTTTGTCCTCGTCCGAAACCTTCTCCTTCACCTTCTCCAGTGGCCTCTCCTTCAAAGCCTCAAAATCTTCGGCCAGTTTGAGCAGGTCCAGGTGGCCCAACTCGACCTTGTCCCTCAGAATCCAGTTCTGCCGCTTCAACTCGACCTCTCTGGCAACTAAGGCCTCTTCGATTATGTCGAGCTCGGCCTCCTGAAACGCGTCCCGCAGCACCGAAACCAACTGCGATATGCTTGGATTGTTGTCCTCTATTTCATCGTGGCTACTCAAATCACAGAAGGATCGTCGTATTCCACAAACCATCAGAGAAAGTGGTTGAGTCATATGGTTTTCTTGTATACATACAAATCGAGGAAGAAGAAGGAAAACAACAAGCGGCGACGTCACTACGCTGAAGAAAGAAGCCAACCCAGTAATGACGGATTGGTCTTCTTCTTCCTCAGAATCAAGAGGGTTCACATGGTGGCCTGAGTTAGAATAGAGCCAGAGCCATTTTAGGAATTTGACTTCCATGTAGGCCACACTTTTGTTAAGTTGGAAATCTCTGTGAGCAGCTTAACGTTTAAAATTGACGGAATCCCGACGTAGGGATCTATTGGACGAGAATATGATATTATGGGGGTATTTTTGATGAAATTGAAAGTCGAGTGACTGAATCGATGTTGAGCCCATACCACAGGGTATTAAATAGTATTTAGTCTATATATATATATATATATATATATATATATATATTATATTCAGAGTGAGACTTCCCTCTGAAATTAACGTGTGAGATTGGAGTTTAGGGTCACTTTTTAGTCTAATATACACATCTCGACCGTTCAATTTTTAGGTACTAATATATAGATCATATATGCAAATTTTCAGCCAATTTGGTGATCGTTAAGGCATCCAAAATTACAATTTACACGAACGAACCGAATCTGTCGAACTTGAACCGTTCGTGTACATTGTTGTAAATTACATTTTTGGATGCCTTAATGATCACCAAATTTGCTGGAATTTTGTAGAGGTGATCTATACATTAGGATCGAAAAACTGAACGGTTAGATGTGAAAATGTGATCGGAAAGTGGGGGAAAACGGGAAATCCGTACCGAACCTTCGGTATGGATGTCCGCAGCCAAGAATGGCTATATATACATATCCTATCCAGAGCGAGGCCAAACTCTGAAATTAACGTGTGAGGTTGGAGTTTAAGGTTACTTTTCGGTCTCATATCCACATCTGGACCGTTCAGTTTTTAGATACTAATATATAGATCATTTCTACAAAGTTTCAACCAATTCATGATCTTTAAGGTATCCAACTCACTTAAACCAATAGACGAACTGAATCTGTCCACACTTAAATGTACTAGCTTTAAAGCAGTTATCAATGCCTTAACGACTATCAATTTAGCTGAAATTTTGTAGAGATGATCTATACATCGGTACCTAAAAACTGAACGATCGAGATGTGGATATAAGACCGAAAAGTGACCGAAAAGTCCAACCTCACACATTAATTTCAGAGCGAGGACTGTGAGGAACAAATGCATCTCAACCACATATATTAAATATAAAAGCAAAAGTTATAACAACTTAAAACTATGCATTTATTTTCACCCATCAGATTCATTTGTCCCTCACAGTCTCTTAAAAATTGTCTCTTAGGTAAACAAGCTTATATATATAGTCATTCTCTGCTAAGGAGGTCTTTCATTGATATACCCACTTTTCGATCGCATATCCACATCTTGACCGTTCAGTTTTTAGGTATGTATGAGTATATCATTCCTACAAATTTTTAGCAAATTGATAATCACTAAGGCATTCAAAAATACGATTTACATTTTACAATTATGAACATGAACAGTTCAGGTTATTCTTTGATTTAATTTAGTTCGATGTCTTAACTGTCATTTCGCTGAAAATTTACAGAAGAGATCTATATATTAGAACCTAAAAACTGAACGGTCGAGATGTGGATATACAATCGAAAAATGGGTTTATTAAGGAAATCCTTAGATATTGATATCTAAGGACTTCCTTAGTAGAGAAAAGTTATATATATATATACAGTCCTTCTTGGCTAAGGATGTCCTTAGTTTTTCTTAGGTGCGGATTTGGTGTTTTCACCCACTTTCCGATCATATTTTTACATCTTAACCGTTCAGTTTTTAGAGCCTAATGTATAGATCTCCCCTGTAAAATTTCAGCCAATTTGGTGATCGTTAAGGTATCCAAAACTGTAATTTACCATTATAAATACGAACGGTTCCGGTTCGACAGATTCGGTCCGTTCGTGTAAATTGCAGTTTTGGATGTCTTAACGATCACCAAATTGGCTGAAATTTTACAGGGGAGATCTATACATTAGGCTCTAAAAACTGAACGGTTAAGATGTGAAAATATGATCGGAAAGTAGGTGAAAACACCAAATCCGCACCTAAGAAAAACTAAGGACATCCTTACCTGAGAAAAATCCTATATATATATATATATATATAACGTTGCTCGGGTGCGGATATCCGCACCTAAGAAAAATGTGCGGATTTCTGGTTTTGACCCACTTTCCAATCACATTTTCACATCTTAGCCGTTCTTAGATCCTAATGTATAGATCATCTCTACCAAATTTCAGCCAACTTGATGATCGTTAAGGTATCCAAAACTGCAATTTACACGAACGAGCTGAATCTGTCGAACCGGAACCGTTCGTGTTAATTGTTGTAAATTGCAGTTTTGAATACCTTAACGATCATCAATTTGGCTGAAATTTTTCAGAGATGATTTATACATTATGACCTAAAAACTGAACGGCTAAAATGTGAAAATGTGATCGGAAAGTGGGTCAAAACCGGAAATCCGCACCTAAGAAAAAAGTGCGGACGTCCGCACCCTAGAATAGCAGTATATATATATACATATATATATATAGGGTTTTTCTTAGGTAAGGATCATTACCTAAGCTTAAATACGGATTTCCAGTTTTTGGCTACTTTTCGATCACATATTCACATCTTAACAGTTCAGTTTTTAGGTTCTGATGTATAGATCATCTCTGTAAAATTTCAGCCAAATTGATGATCGTTAAGGCATTCAAAACTGCAATTTACAACAATGTACATGAACGGTTCCGGTTCAATATTTTCTGTTCATCTGTGTAAATTAATGTTTTGGATGCCTTAACGATCATCAATTTGACTGAAATTTTGCAGAGATAATCTATAGATTAGGACCTAAAAACTGAACGGTTAAGATGTGAATATGTATCAAAAAGTGGCCAAAAACTGAAATCCATTCTCTAAGCTTAAATAAGGATATCCTTACCTAAGAAAAACCCTACATATATATATATATATATATATGGTGTTATTATTAACACATTTCAAATGAGAATTACACATTTTTGAAGTTGTTTATAATATGTAAAGTAATTGCCTATAATACTGTCAGTTCAATGAATTTCTCAAAATAACAAAAATATGTTAAATTAACGTAAAGAGTATTGTATGTTTTATATGGACTCCACATGTATGAAAAGTATCAGAGGGTGTTATTACCTCGAGAACAAGCTGAGCAGTACCACATGACAAGTGGGTGTCAAGTTTTTCTTGTTTCCCCCCCCCCCCCCCCCCGACTAGGCAAAATAAAACTACAACACAAAACTCTAATACAACCACAACCTAAATTATCAAAATGGAAGGCTTGACTAGCTGAGAAAGGTAAAGAGTGGCTCCATGATTGAACTCCAAGATAATGACCAGATTCGGCTATAGCGTCCGTAAGAAAGTTTGCAGATAAAATAGGAAATGGTAAGACTTTCTTGACCACAATCTCTAAGGGGATTGCCGAACATTGGGAACTACCAGGGGAGGAGTTAGGAACAGGAACAAGGAGAAGCGAAATCAAATTCTGAAAGAAAGAGTAGAAGTGAAGAAAGGTTCCGCCGAGTGTTTGTTGCTTCATTGGTTGTCCGAGAACTAACAGAAATACCTCGGACGGTACCACAATCTATTCTACCTTTGACATGCTTGAATGTGACATTTCCAAGGGGTAACTTCCAAGGGTGTAATATCATGTAAGTTATAATATCATGTAAAGAGATTGTAACTTCCAAGGGGTTTGACAAGCACCCGAAATACTGTCCAGTAGAATTTTAGAGTCTTCCTCCACCTCCAGATTAGTAAAACCATGTAACAAAGCGGCAATTAAACCAGCCCTAAGTGCAGAAGCTTCAGCAGTGAGAACATTAGTATGGCCTAATTTCTTTGAGGCTGCTAACACAAGAACACCTTCTACATTACGAAAACCAAATCCTGTAGCACCAACATTATTAATAACAGAGCCATCAAAATTCAACTTCAGGTTCCCAACAGAGGGAGGATGCTAAACAATAATTTCATTAGAAGGGCCATTCTTAGAAGTAGAAGGATTACAACTTAAGTAATTCTGAAGCATTGTAGCAAAAGCGAAAAGAACCTGTATAGATTTTGTATACTTGTCTCTGAAAATTAAATTATTCCTAGTTTTCCAAATACAATAGGCAGTCATAATAGCCATTTCAAAATAAGTAGACTGGGGCAGCGCGGCTCATCATGTAAAGATGAAAGATAATTGAGAAGCAGGGACGGAGCCACTCACATGGCTACTTGGGCTGCAGCCCAAGAGAGAATTTGGCCCAAAATGTGCCAAGTACGGGTATAGCCCAGGAAAATAAATAAATATATATATATATATATATATATACACACACACACATACTAGTTCAGCTGTGCAGGTGCTTCGCTTCGAAGGGTAAAGAGTTTACCCAGCTTGCTACGGCCTGCCGACCCGCCAGTCCACTTTCGACTCTTTCCAGGCTCCGGCCACCAAGTTGCCTGCGAGTCTGCGACAGACCGAGTCACTGAGAGTGTGAGGCTGCGAGCGACTGTTGACAGAGCCATCTGCCCATCAGCCATCTCCAATCGCGGCAAGCCACGGAGTGACGAAGGCACCACCGCACCAGGCACCTCCAATCTCAGAAATCAGAATTTCAGTCCACCGAGGAGGCTCCAGTCGCTGAATCGTTGATTCTGAGGTAGGTAATTAGTGATGTTTCGTGATGTTTGGTGTTGAAACTTTGAATCTTGAATGTTGAATTCGTGATGTTTCATGTTTGGTGTTTAATGTGACTGGGTGAGGTTGTAATTGGCTGAATTGGTGAATTGTTGTTGAAGTGATGATGTTTGTTTGATAATTGGGAATGGGCAGGGAATGGGTTGTCCAGATTGTGTTGTTTGGCCATGGTTTGGTGTTTTGCTTGTGAGGTTTATTAGAGAACGGTTAAGGTGGTCTATTCTCTCTCTCTCTCTCTCTTTTTTTTTTTTTTTTAATTTTTCTGTTTTGGCAAGGGTTGTTGTCTAACTGTCTTGTTGATGATGTTGGTTTGATAATCGATTGCTTGATTAATGATAATCGAATTTTTTTTTTTTGGCAAGGGTTGTTGATGACTATTTAATAATTAATTTGCATTACTGATTTTTGCTTGGGCTATTTAATGAGAGAACATCTGTTACGCCCCGAATTTCGAATAATAAATTCAAATCCGAAACATGAATACAACTAAACAAATAACGTCCTGCATTTTTTTTCTCAAAAACAACATCTCACAAACCATAATACAAACCTTGTAGCAAACTATCTCTCGAGTCAATTATTACAATACTAACATAAATACAAAGTTATGCTCAAAAGAGTCTACAAAACACACCAAAATAGACCAAGTGCTGGTCTGAACCCTACTGCCCTACGCAGCTCGATCACCACCCTGATTATCCTGACCTGCAGGATTATCCGCTACACCATTTGAATAGTGTACCGGAATTGCAACAACACAAAACCCGGTAAGCTTTCTGAAAGCTCGTGTGAGTAAATAAGAATGAACGGTTGATTTATTAAACCACAACTCATTTATCTCAAGTAAACATTCAACAATCTCAACAACCACAAGAAACATCAATCCAACACACATGAAACAACATGGAACACATTTCCACAATCACCAAATCACAACTCTCACAACTTTGGCACCTAATCACAACTATCGCCACTTTAGCCCCACGTTAGAGCTCTAACTGCATCGTTACCTCTGACACCTTGGCCCAGGGTCAAGTAACGGCACCTTCAGGTTACTCAGTAACCCGCAAAATTTGGATCATTTCATGTCTTCAGAACAATATATCCCCGTTATTATTTAACGGTCGAACTTTGGACCTCCCTGTCCTCAGAACACATACACTCCGGTTATCATTAACCAAAGATCGTTGGACCATTCGATTCTTGGAATCCTACTTTTCTCTACCTTCTATTCAACTCACAAAATCAACATGCTTATCACCAACATTTATCAAATATTAACAACATAATAAAATCATATTATCAATATTTATCAACAACATATTATCACAATTCCACACCTCAATGTCACACCATTCAATATATAATCACGTAAATATATATATACGTAACCATCCACATAGGAATGATCACTAATACCAACTATAGTTCACACGATGCAAAATCAAGAAATTCATTTTTAATATACTTTAAAACTCATTTCTTAAAACCATTTTCTCACACATAACAATAAATTGGGCAATTAAGGAAATTCGGTTCGTAAATGAGCCAAGTGAGATTTACTCATCTCTAAACTCCCGCTGCGTCTTCTTACAGCCCAAAATAAGATTCACAATCGTCCGCTAACAAATCCGTCAAACACCTAATCAAAACGATAATTAACTTAGCATATAATTTTAAAAACACACTTATATGAAGATCCAACAGTCGGATCTTCACCCGTGACTACACAACGTCATCGGGACAGTCCTACGATCATTATATCAAAACTAGAATTCTATCGGACGGTCCAAACTTCATAGATCACAAATCGAGCGATCGAAATCAATCGAAATCGTAAAATTCATAACTAATTCATACGATATCCAAAATTCACATGCTATGTATCAAAATGATAGTATCGACATGTAGAATATAAAAATGAGCATAAACTACACATGGTACCCCCGGAGGTGGCCGGAAAGGGCCGCCGGAGTTTAAGGCAGAGCCGCCACCGACCACAGCCAATGGTGTCGGGACTGAGCTTATCCTCTTCGTTTCATCATTTTGAGCAACTTTCATAACTAGCAAGAAGTGAGAAAACAAGTGGAAGTGGTCGAAAATACCTAAAAACAGTCCGGTTCGCCGGAAAACCGAAATTTTCCGATAGTTGCTCCGTTCGACGTCAAAAGCTTCACTTCTGGTCTGGGTCTTTTTGCTGCTTGTTCTACTCCTTAATACGAGTTCAACAAGATAAAGAACTCAAGTTTTCGTGGTCGGAGCTAGGAGAAATTGCCGCTGGTTCGTTTTAGGGCTCAGATTGATTTTTGACTTCCACCGCCGTGTAGCCGCCACGAGAGGGGAAACCGTGACCACCAGTCGACTCACAGGAAGGAGTAGAGTCGATCTGGGCTTCGTTTCACCTCAAACGGTGGCCGAGCTGTGAGAAAGAGATCGGCGAAAATTCCTCTGTTTTTGGAGTTCGAACGCGCGCACGGGAGAGAAAAAAAAATGAAGACGATGAACAGTGACACCGACTGAAAATGGAAACCCCATTTTTGGAAACTTTCCATTTATATATATACCCAAATTGGCAACTTTTCTAAATGCTATAACTTCTTCGTACGAACTCCGATTGTTGCGTTCTGCATATGCACGAACTCATATAAATAAGTCAATTTTAATAACCCTAAATAACGTTAAATTTCGATACTAAAATCATTCGAAACCAAATTTCTGAAATAACGACATTCGAATCACACTCACAACTCATAATTCATATAATTTGAGAAATATTGAATTACGAAATATTTAACTGAAATTTCAGGTCTTCACACATCTAAGCTAAGGTCACTTAATATTGCATAATTGCATATTGACATTATTTATTTCTATCTTGCTTGTCAATTGTTAATTGTTATATTGAAATGTATGTATATTGCTAGGTATTGAATAAAATGACGGATCGTAGAAAACCCAAATGGTACAAAAATCTTTGAAATAAGATGGAAGATGAATTTCTTGATGATTTGATGGTCCTCTATATTGAAAAAGAGTTTGCCGATAGTAATGATAATGATTCAGTGATTGTTGAATTTGAAGTTAGTGGGTCTCGGAGGGTATGATTCAGTTTAGATATGTGCTTGTAATTTGTAATTTACGGGGTTTTGGTTTTATGTCCCCCCCCCCCCTAATTGTATGTTTTGAATAATAAAGGCGTGAGGATGAGCCTCCCACTGGATTCCAAACCTCAAAAAAAAAAAAAAATGAATTTTACACAAAATATTTGTTAGCCTAAAAAAAGCCTAACCCTCCGAGGAATCCTGACTGCGTTCCTGTTGAGAAGTGGGTGTCAAGTTGTTAATCATAATGTTATTGATGTCCATATATTATATATATAATCTTCACTACCAAAGTGTCCCAATTTGCTCTCCTACGAAATGCTGACATGAATGAAAAAAGAACAGTTCGAATACCATCTACTAACATGACTGAAAATATTGTTAAAATCTTTTTACGAGAAGGTTTTATTGAAAACGTGAGAAAACATCAGGAAAGCTAAGAAAGAAATGACACTTTAATTCGATACCATTTGATTATATATCATAGAAATTGAAAAAGTTCTTTTTGTTTATCGCAATAACAAGCAATTTTTTTTTCTTTATTTATTTTCAAATTTAATAAATCTTTTTATTTATGATTTGTTGGAACAAAAGGGCAGGCCCAGCTAAGTACTGACCAGGCCGGGCCGTGGAACTAAAAAGCCCCTTCGGACGAAATCACGAAATCAAAAAATAAGAGTATATACTATGACGGGCGTTTTCAAGCCTTATTTTCTATAATGTAACATAGTATTATCCCTTTTCAATTAAGAGGAGAGATGGCTGAGTGGACTAAAGCGTCAGATTGCTAATCCGGATAATACATGTATCTTAATACATACAAATGATAGTGAAAACTCAATACGGTGGATCTTTTAAGCCCGCTTCAAGTCAGGATGACTAATTAACCAATCTTGGGGTAAACGGTTTCTTATGTTTATGTTTATTTCCGCTTAACTCTTTAACTCTTATACTTGGAAAATGAGACGCAATATTTTTACTGTGAATTTATATATATTCTAAATTATCTAATTTATATATTATATAATATAAGCTGTTTTCTTTCACTCATATAGCTATTTGATTTAATTCTTCAATCCGAATAATGAATAAAAAAAATGAAGATATCTAACTTTACTCAATTCATTCCATCGCTTTCCTAGAAAGGAAGAATAGAAAAAAGTTTATGTCTATATATCAACGAATCGCACGTAGAGATATTGATAACACACATAAAATTAATGGTATTTCATAACTAATCGATTGAGCAGCAGCTCGTAGACAATTAAAGCCAAAAGGTCTGTATACTTTCGAAATGCTAGAACTCTGCCATTTCCTTTCTATGAACTCCACATCATCTTGGCTGCAGGAGTGTACTTGCCAAACACCACACCGGTTCACTTCCGGCAACCATGTATTTTCAATTTCTAGTGCAGCTTCTAGTAGTGTGTGAAGCTTGACTTTGGCTCTTGATCTGACCATTATTATTGGCTGTGTTCAAATACTATACCTATAAATAAAGGCCATATGCATGATTAATTTGAAATTATTCGCCACTGTATGTATATAGTGTGTCACACTCTCTTGACTTTGCAATATTGGAGAAACTACTAGTCATCTACAGACTAGCCACGATGTTATTTTAAATTTTCCGCACTTATCGATGTCCAGCTCTTGCCTCTATATAAAGCTATGCCAAGCATATAGAGCCAACTCTATAAAACCCCAGTTATGGCTATCCAGGGGTCTTTGCTTTTGGGCATAGCGTTTCTAGTACTTGGCTTTGGATTTAGAAATGGTAAGGCCAGTAATACACCCCCTGCTCAATATGACACTGCTTTCCTCAACAGGACTAGTTTCCCAGCAGGTTTCATATTTGGGACAGCTTCATCATCTTACCAGGTAGTCCAGCTAGTTGACATCATCCTGATTTTTGGCGGGGCGCATTCCCTTTGGCTATATAATCATTTGGTTTCTGGAAATTTAAAACCTGATTTAACTTGACATCATCCTGTTCATCATGTGTGTAAATTTCAGTATGAAGGTGCTGCTCATTATGGTGGCAGGGGACCAAGCATATGGGATAACTATACCCACATATATCCAGGTATAAATCTGTCTAGGTGTAGATCTTAACTCTTTCCTTTACTTTCCAAATAACTTTGTTAAATGGCATCTTAATTTTACCTTTTTCTGATTTTTTTCTTCTGTTAGTTAATTAGTCAATTAACAGGCATACTGCTAATCTATTAATTAGTACATCTATGAAAGTATGAGATATTTATCAAATTATTTTTTTTCATAAAATGGATGGCTCAGGGATTGCAAGAATCTTATCCTTCGTCTGCTCTGAAATAGTGTCTAACACATGCTTTTCTTCACCTAGTTGGATTGTAGATAATGTAATTATATATTGGTATTCTCACTCTAACTTCTGGTATATAGATATATAGGGGTCCGTTCTAAAGATAATCTGCTTATTTAAAAAAAAAAAATATTACTATTTAACACTAGTATATGACATAATTTATTGATTTCAATCATTGATCCTTTAGATTCCTAAGTAAGAGTTGTGTCTATAAAAAATCAATAAAATCCATAATCATTTTGTTGTTCAAAATTATGTAACCAAATGTAGTCTGTTAGATAAAATTAAAACAAACATTGTGATAATCAAATGGTTAAATGTTTTCTGATTTGGCTAATTTTTTGTAGGATTCATATATGTGCATATAACTAGAGAATAAATGGTTTTGATTATTAAACTACATACTAAAATTTTTATAGAGATTCTCTCTCTCTCTCTCTCTCTCTCTCTCTCTCTCTACACACACAGAGAATCTCTGCTCACCTAAGAGATAATTTTTAAGAGACTGTGGGAAATAAGTGCATATCAGCCTCATACATTAAATGTAAAAGTTGAAATTATAACAATTTAAAACTGTACATTTATTTTCAGTCGTCAGACACACATACACACAGCGAGGATCAGATGAGAGCGTCCGCAAAAAAAAAAAAAAATGAAAATGCGGACGTCTAGTTATCAGTCGACATGTGTCCTCGAAACCAATTACCACCTGTCAGTCATCGTTCACACCACCGGCGTCGACCTCAAAACCAATTACCGTCTAGAACTAGCTCATCCTTCACCTTCTCCAATCATGACATGGGCGAGCGTCTTGATCTTCATGGTTTAGAGAAAATAACTCGACGACCAATGTAGAGAGCAATGGGTTGCTCGCCGCAAATTCCTTTGTCTTGATTGATGATCGCTCACTGATTTCCAACATAGTTGATTGATGACCGCTGACATTCAGTTAGAGCATTTGGAGCTGGACTCGTTCTGCATTCTAGCTTTAAGAGAGATAGAGAAGATGATGTGGTAAGACCCGCATACGAGCTTTGAAAATTAAGCCCAGCTCGTTGAATTTCTTTAAATCAACCAACATGTGACACGTATTTCGTCTGCAATTTTCCAACTTCACGGACGTCCTCTTCAGATCCTTGCTCTGTGTGTGTGTGTGTGTGTGTGTCCAGAGCGAAGCTTCGCTCTGAAATTAAAATGTGCTTTTAGAGTTTAGGGTCACTTTTCAATCACATATCCACATCTCGACCATTCAGTTTTTAGGTACTACTGTATAGATCATCTCTGCAAAATTTTAGCCAAATTAATGGTCGTCAAGGCATTGATAACTGCCTTAAAGCTAGTACGGTTCAGGTTGGACAGATTCAGTTCATCGATTGGTTTAAGCGAGTTAGATATCTTAACGATCATCAATTTAGCTGAAAATTTACAGAGATGATCTATACACTAGTACCCAAAAAACTGAACAGTTGAGATATGGATATGCAACCAAAAAGCGACCAAAAACTCAAAGTTCACACTTTAATTTCAAAGCGGAACTCCGCTCTGGATAAAATCTATAGACACACACACAGATGTTTGTTTGAGAGTTATTGACTCTTAAAGATATGTCCCACACCTCTGCTTTTCTTTTGTTGGCATTCCAAAATTTCACCTCTACTGGCATATAAATTCTAAAATTATATTGAGGAAATTTAAACTCGACATTTTGAGAATAAGAATAAATATTTTTAACTAATAGATTTTGAGAGATTCATAAGTAGAGCAGCGTGCCACATGGCTGTACGGTCAATCACTTAGTGTCTATACAAGGGGTGTTTAGGGTATTAAAATATAGATAAACATGATTGGTTGGGCACACCAGCCACGTGGCACACATCTGCTTTACTTAAGAATTTCTCATAGATTTTTAGGCTCGATCTGCATCAATTAATTTGTCTTCTATTGCATTTTTGGTGGTGATCGTTATTGACATGATTCATCCAAATTCTTATGAAACAGAGCCATGGAGGCAAATGTACGTTAGTTGAATTATGTGATACTCCTGTCCTTATTATGCTCAAATAATTAAGATCTCATCGTTAATTGCAGAAAAGAACAAGGATGGCAACCATGGAGATGTGGCTAATGATGAATATCACCGCTATAAAGTTCAAACTTTAGATCACATTGCTCTTCCCTTCTTTTTTTTCCCTAAAAGATAACATGACCAAGGCATGCCGCAATATGTCTTTGTTATTCAAAATTCGTAATATTTGAGTTTTGTTTTTGAAATTACTAGGACGATGTGGGGATTATGAAGAACATGGAGTTGGATGCATATCGGTTCTCTATCTCATGGTCCAGATTGTTATCAAGTGAGTAATTCAATCAGACGTCTGAACTAATTCAGAATATCGTACACATTCTTTTTATTTCTTTGTCAACTTATAAGAAAATATACTATACTTGACCTTAATTAAGTAGCCGGAATTTAAAACATATTAATGTAGTGCTTCTATTGATTGCATACAACCATGACCTTGATTGAGTAGCCGGAATTTAAAACTTATTAATTTAGTGCTTCTATTGATTGCATACAACCATGCAAGGTTTTCTTGTCGATTAAAATTAAATAACTAACTTGTCACAGTTGAACCAAAAAAGTTGAATTTTAGTCCAACTTCATGGCCACTCTTGGCGGAATATATATATATATATATATATAGTTTATCCTTATTCTCTCTATTTATTGATTGAGTTATTTTTTTTTTTGTTTGTTTTTATTTAGTTTTTCTTGTTGTTGTTATATGGAAAGCCAACGGGGGTGTGAACAAGGAAGGAGTCAAATACTACAACAATCTCATCAATGAACTCTTACGCAATGGTCATCCAACTTGATCTTACATCTATCATACACTTTTAACTGTATATGATGTAAAACAACATCATTTAATTAATTAACATTTTTCTGTTGCTCATAATTATAAGTTCATAATAATGCAGGTCTAAAGCCATTTGTAGCCCTCTTCCACTGGGATCTTCCCCAGACTTTAGAAGATGAATATGGCGGTTTCTTAAGCCCTCTCATTGTGTAGGTTACTACTGTTAAAACCCAAAAGTATTGGATGATCAGCAAATATGCAATTGATTTTAATCGTCAAAACAATTTGTATATACAGCAATCATTTTCGGGACTATGCAGAGCTTTGTTACAAGGAATTTGGTGATAGGGTAAAGCACTGGATCACTTTCAATGAGCCATATAGTTATAGTGCTGGTGGTTATGCAGTGGCAATTTTGGCACCAGGACGCTGTTCTGATTGGCAGGAACTAAATTGCACCGGTGGGAATTCGGGTACTGAACCATACTTGGTGCCACACAACCAGCTCCTTGCTCATACAGCTGCAGTAACATTATACAAGCAGAAATATCAGGTCCTAGCTAGTTCTTCTTGTTTTTTTTTTCCAGGTGGAATTGGTGGTTCTAATTAACCAAATTAATCAATGTTGAAAATGTGCAGTCATCTCAAAAGGGATTGATAGGGATTACTCTAGTGTCAAACTGGTTTGTGCCGGTTTCTGAGGCAGAGCACCATAAAAATGCTGCACTAAGAGCTCTAGATTATATGTTTGGATGGTAATGATTAGTAAACTTACATCAACTGAACTCTGTTATATACTCTTTAACTCGATTAGCAGAATCATGACTTCACGAGTATAATATACTTGATGCCCTTTATATATGTATCCTTGAGTTCGTATATGGAATTTCCATGTTTTGTAGGTTTATGGACCCCTTGACAAATGGTGACTATCCACACAGCATGAGATCTCTTGTTGGAAACCGATTACCCAAATTCACAAAGGAGCAATCCAAGTTGCTAATTAGATCATTGATTTTCTGGGATTGAATTACTACACAGCTAATTATGCAGCCGATGCACCTCACTATAATTCTGTCAATGCAGGCTACTTGACAGACGCACGTGCTACTCTTTCCTGTAAGTACTGCAAGTTCAAAAATTTCATTTCTTCTACAGTTATTTAAGTTTCATAGAAAACTTAATTAGACGTTGATCTTAATGGAACTATATGTCTATATCTTCTGGCAGATGTGCTTAATGGAATTCCCATTGGACCAAAGGTATGCATCAAGTTTTATTAATTGTTTTGAAATCTGGGTCCAGTATTAGTGTAAATTAAGCATCTCCAACATAGTAGTTAGAACAGACTTCCTGGGAGAGCGTGCAACTGTCCTAATTGTATTCTACGATTGTATTAAAGTCGGAAATCCTCATTTCTCTTATATTTTTTCATAGTATAATTAACTTCCACCAAGTGTTGTACACACATAAATATTGTATCATATCCTATATTAATACACCATAGTCTTCAAATGGTACTGGTGCAGGCTGCTTCAGATTGGCTATACGTTTATCCCAGAGAAATTCGAGATCTTTTGCTCTACACAAAGACAAAGTATAATGATCCACTCATATATGTTACTGAGAATGGTAACTAAATTTGAGGCTTAAGTGCTTAACTGCATCATCAATGTTCCACATAGTTTTGTAATGCAGTTACTACATATACAATGATATCAATGTAATATATTATGTGAATAATGTAGGTATTGATGAGTTCAATGATCCCAAATTATCACTTGAAGTAGCCCTTAACGACACCCAGAGACTCGACTACTACTATCGCCACCTCTATTACCTTCAAAGAGCAATCAAGTGAGTGGTCAACAGATCAAGGTTACAAATGAGTTGATCATCTCACTTACAACGCTTCTTTATTGTAGGGATAGTGTGAATGTTAAGGGATACTTTGCATGGTCATTGCTAGACAACTTTGAATGGAATTCTGGTTACACTGTCCGATTTGGTATCAACTATGTAGATTACAAAAATCGATAAAATAGGCACCCAAAACTTTCTGCACACTGGTTCAAATGTTTCCTCAAGAAAAGGTAAAGAAATTTTGGAGATCGATATGTTGTAAAACTTGTAAGTTTCAATGTAGATCACTTCCCTCTCTCTTTCTATTTGTCCCTTAATCAATAACGTAACTTCCTATTTTTTGTTTTCTTTTGACTAATGGGTTGGTGCGGCTATCCTCAAGCCTTGTAATGAAACTGTCATATACAAATGGAGACATTGAGCCTAAACCCCTGATTACAATAAACATCTAGAGAACATCCTAAAATACTATCATGAGTCTCTACTAAATAACTGTATTCAATAAGACACCAACTAGCAAATAGCATTCTACTGGTGACTCTATCAATAAGGTAACTTACTATTTTATGTGCAGAGGAAATATAAACTTCTGTTGAGTAATCAAATTTCTTACTAATATTATTACTTCATACAAAAGGGCTGCAATTAGTGATCTTATACATGTCACAAATAATAATGAAAAATTAGTTTGCTCTGCAGAACTCTCTTCCTTTATATCATTACTCTGTTTCAGAGTTCTGTTTCATTTTGTACACATTCACTATTCCCTATTCTCTAGTGCAACTAAAACTGGAAAGGATCACAATAAATTAGAGAGAATCATAAAGTTAGAATGAATTATTTGGTCCATTTTTTCCCACTGCAAGGTTGGGTGGCGTTGAGGAATGATGGAAACTCCTTTGGATCGACCCTCATCTCCTACATGTACTAATAACTAATTTGTGGCCGCTAGATTTGGATTGTACCAAATTTAAATAGGATTGTACCAATTATCTGTAGATAGCATTTTGTCCTTTGATCAAAAAATTGTCTCCAAACTTGATAAGATCTAGAAGAATTTGATTCTACACCCAAATTCACAACACCTTTTAGATTAAACCAATCTATAAGATTGTTTTAATATACACCGAAACCTATTAATTAGGTTTATCTATAAAAAAAAACTATTAAATAGGATAAATATTAAAACTCATTGTTGTTAAGAATTATTAAAGCTGCAACCATCCTCAAACTTTCAGCAGATGCAAGTGTTGAAACTATTACGCAAAGACATTACCCAGAATTAATCAACTCTTGATTCCAGCAATTGAAATCAATACCTGAGTTGGTGGTTATGTAATCTCCACATTCAAAAGCCTAAACTAAATCAATACCTGAGTTGGAGGTTATGTAATCTCCACATTCAAAAGCTAGAATTATAGGTGCCTAAGTCAGTCTCTGAATGATTTAGGTATAAATTGTGAACTCCTGAATGATAGGTACCTAAATCATTTACTTATGTTAAAACCTACACAATGTTTAACACCTGCATGATGCAAAATTATGCAATTTTAGCAATGGTTCATTCTACCTAAGTTATTCCCTGATTGATATGTACAAATTGTGAACTCCTAAATAATAGGTACCTAAATCATTTGCTTATGTTAAAACTCACATGATATTTAACACATATACGTAAGATAGGAAAAAATATACAGTTAAGCCTATGGTTCATCTAGAAATACCAAAATTAGCAAGTGAAAGTTAATGACAAGGGTGTTGGATTATTCTATTTCATTTTCGGTAAATGAGGTGAAATGAATATTTTACTAGAAAGTCAATAGCTATATTTGAAGAATATTTTACATATTCAATCACAATGGTAAAATAGTCAAACTAAAAAAAAAAAGAAAAATCATAATTATAGACTTAAAACCTATAAGGAAGGTTTAATTATATGAATGGGTGTAGATTAAAAGAAAATATAGGAATGGGTTTTTCATAATAGGAGCTTCATTTTTTGGGTTTTTTTCCTAATTTTCTATAAGATCTATGACCTACAACAAAAATGATCGACATCCCATCCCCAAAGCATTGACAAAGCACGAATTCCATTATACATTCACCAAACTCGAAACAACAAATCACTAATGCACCAATTCGCTGCAAAAGCTTCGGAATAAGAATGGGATAGTCCTTTCAAAACAAAATGTCCTCCCATTGAGAAGAAGAATGGGAGAACCCTTTCAAAAAGAAAGATTAGAAAAAAGAAAAAGAAAAGAGAGAGAGAGAGAGAGAGAGAGAGAGATAAAGGAGAATAAGAATCCTCACTCTACAATAGATTAATTACAACTTGGAAACCAAATTGCACTCTTTTTTTGGTCGATGGAATACACACATTTGGAACTCCGAAGTAGTAATAACCTCCTAGCCTTTCAAAAGAAAAGGAAAGCCAAATCCATGATGGCATGGGCAGTCCCTCCTTAATGGAGGAGGAAATCCATGTGGTCATTTACCACATGAGGAAAGCATGGGTTGGAAAATTCAAAGAAGGTAGATAGCAAGCCATCTTGGAAGGTAGGTAGCAAGCCATCTTTGAAGTTAGGCATGCCAAACTTGGAAGAAAACTTGACTTTGCTTCCAATTGCATGTCATATCCATGAACCCAATTGCCTATAAATAGGCATGAAAGGTTGTAGGAAAAACAACCAAGGCAAGAGTCATTCCAAACTAATTTGATATAGTAGTGAGATCCTCACTTGAGATATGAGTGAGAAGAAAATTCCTCTTGAGAGATAGAGTGTGTGTTACCATTTTGGTGAAGTTTAGTCACCAAAGTGAGATTACCTTGTAATCCCATTATTAATATAGTGGAAAAGAGTATTACTACTACCCCGACAACGTAGGCATAGTTGCCGAACCTCGTTAAATATTGTGTCTTCTTTTGTTCATTTGTTGCTATTCCGCAAATCACACGAAAGGTTAGAAAAATTAGATCCTGGAATAACCAATTATCCATTGGCCTTGTATTAAGGCAGCCCTTCTTTCCCAACAAGTAGTATCAGAGCCCGGCGCTCATTGTTCGTGGCATCTCATGGTGATCAAGATGGCAGAGTCGTCGCCATTGGTAGTAACAATGGTCAAGTTGACATCATTGAATTACTCCATTTGGAAGCCCAGAATGGAAAACATCCTTTACTGCAAGGATATGTACGAGCCTCTTCAAAATGGTAGAGAAAAGCCAACAAGCAAGACTGACAAGGACTGGAGCATCCTGAACAGAAAAACTGTTGCAGGAATTCGTCAATGGGTTTATGAAAGTGTTTTTCATCATGTGGCACAGGAAACCAATGCCTACTCAATGTGGACAAAGTTGGAGTCCATGTACGAGAGAAATACCGTATAAAACAAAGCCTCGTTCATTCGGCAGTTGGTGAACACAAAGTAGAGGGATGGTCAAAGTGTTTCGGAACACTTGAGAGACTTCCAAGGCATGGTGAATCAATTGACGAATATGAAGATGGTGCTTGATGATGAATTGCAAGCACTATTGTTACTAAGCTCGTTGCCGAATAGCTGGAACACGTTGGTGGTGTCATTAAGCAACTCAGCTCCTCAAGGCGTTCTCACACTGAGCAATATAAAAGATAGCATGTTCAATGAAGAAGCAAGGAATATCGATCGAGTCAGAAGCCCTTGTCACCAATAACCGTGGAAGCAGTAGAAAATTCCACAACCGAGGCAAAATGAAAGATCGGTCAAAAGGAAAGTTCAGCCCAAAGAAGGACATCGAATGTTTTCACTGTGGTGGAAATGTGGTGCCAGAGACATAGCTTTTACCACCTCATATGAAGAAGAGGTACTCATCATTTATGGAGAGGGACATGTTAATTTGACATCTCAAGATACATGTTGGATCATCGATTCTGGTGCATCATTTCATGTAACCTCACGAAGAGAGTTCTTTACATCCTACAATACTGGAAATTTCGGTAATGTCATGATGGAAAATGATAAGCGGTCCAAGATCGTGGGAAGGGGAGATATTTCCCTTGAAACCAACATAGGTCACTGCTTGGTTCTCAAGGATGTGAGACATGTTCCAGACATGCGTCTCAACCTAATCTCCACAGGATTACTTGATGATGAAGGCTGCAGAAGTGTTTTTGGTGGTGGAAAGTGGAGGCTCAGTAATGGTCCAGAAATTCTAGCCCAAGGGAGGAAAGAGAACACTCTCTACATGACTTATGCAAAAATCTGTAGTGGGTATGCAGTTACACTAGGAGAAGATTCGCTGGTCGAGCTATGGTACAAGCGGCTCGGTCACATCAGCGAGAAGGGACTTACTGTTCTAGCCAAAAGAAAGGTATTAACTGGTGTCAATGTTAAAGATATGCCTCTAAAACCATGTACGCATTGCTTGGCTGGAAAGCAACATAGAGCTTCATTCCATCGTTCTCCTGCACCAAGGAAATCCAATATTTTGGATGTTGTACATTCTGATGTGTGTGGTCCCATGACCACCAGTACTTTAGGAGGTATAAGATACTTCGTGGTAGGAAGCCTGATGTATGCAATGGTGTGTACAAGACTAGACATAATACACGCGGTTAGTGTTGTTAGCAGATTTCTGTCTAATCCAGGCAAAGAGCATTGGAATGCTGTGAAGTGGATTCTTAAATATCTCAAAGGTACTTCCAAAATGGGTTTATGCTTTGGAAGTGGGAAGCCTAAACTAATAGGTTATACAGATACAAATATGGCCGGAGATGTTGACTCAAGAAAGTGTACATCAGGATACCTGATTACATTTTTAGGAGGAGCTGTCTCATGGAAATCAAAGCTACAAAAAATGTGTTGCTTTGTCAACTACAGAAGTGGAGTTCATAGCAACTACGAAAGCCTACAAAGAAATTTTGTGGATGAAGAAATTCTTACAGGAATTAGGCCATAAGCAACAAAAATATGTTCTACATTGTAATAGCCAAAGCGCAATTCATCTGATTAAGAATTCGAGTTTTCACTCAAAGTCAAAGCACATTGATGTGAGGCATCATTGGATACGTGATGTGCTGGGAGCCAAGCAACTACAGCTTGAGAAGATTCACACATATGAGAATAGTTCATATATGATGACAAAGTCTTTACCAAAGGACAAGTTTGAATTTTGCAGAAGCACGTCAGGATTGGCGCATCCCTCCATCTAAGTCGGGAAGGGGAGATTGATAGGTAGTCTCTCCTTAATGGAGGAGGAAATCCATGTGGTGATTTACCACATGAGGAAAACATGGGTTGAAAAATTCAAAGAAGGTAGATAACAAGCCATCTTTGAAGTTAGGCATGCCAAAATTGGAAGAAAACTTGACTTTGCTTCCAATTGCATGTCATATCCATGAACCCAATTGCCTATAAATAGGCATGAAAGGTTGTAGGAAAAACAACCAAAGCAAGAGTCATTCCAAACTAATTTGAGATAGTAGTGAGATCCTCACTTGAGATATGAGTGAGAAGAAAATTCCTCTTGAGAGATAGAGTGTGTGTTACCACTTTGGTGAAGTTTAGTCACCAAAGTGAGATTGCCTTGTAATCTCATTATTTATATAGTGGAAGAGAGTATTACTACTGCCCCGAGACGTAGGCACAATTGCCGAACCTCGTTAAATATTATGTCTTCTTTTGTTCATTTGTTGCTATTCCGCAAATCACACGAGAGGTGGGAAAAATTAGATCTTAGGATAACCAATTATCCATCGGCCTTGTATTAAGGCAGACCTTCTTTCCCAACAATCCAAACGGTCCTTGAACTTGAAGAACACAAAGCTCAGTTTGTACTAGTACATAAAGTAAAATCTAACGGTTCATCCTTGAAGTATCCTCAAGCTTTTTTTCTTTTGTCCTTCTTCTTGGGGTCAATAAGTTGTTGTTAAATTGGATTGGTCCCAAATATTATGGGTTTCGCCACCCCGGGTTAACACTATTAATTAGTGTTCCACACCAGATTATTACAAGCTAATTAATTTGTTTGTTAGAAACTTAGAACATAAAATGATTAGTTTTCAGTTAGTTTTTTTTTTTTTTGAATGAAAAAGTAAAAAGAATATATCAAAACAAGCAAGGGAAAGACAATAACCTTACCCATCGAAAAATTGAAGAGATAGACATATTTAAGAATAACTAAAGAACAACAAACTAGCTAAATTAAAAATTAGGAAGACCTAATTAAACTGTCTCGAGAACAAAAAAAAATTCCAAAGTGGGGTATCAAATCCCACCAAATCATATCAGACAATGAAGCACCAAAATTATCTAAAGCATCAATAACTTAGTTACACTCTCTATAAATATGTGAAGAAAGAAAGTGCATTTGATAAATCCAATGAAGACAATTACCCCACTCCACTCGAAGTTGCCAAGGCACCATATGAGGAGAGTGAAGCAAGGTGAGAAGAAAAGACGAATCAACTTCTAACCATACATGCTTCCAATCCCGAACCCAAGCCAACTCCTGAGCTTGGGATATCTAAATTGAAGGAGAAAGCACCAAGAATCTCACCCTTATAGTCTCGAAAAATCTCCACTATAACCTGCACTCAATGAGCTCATTTTCCATGCGTCATCCGTATTAATTTTAACCCAATCAATTAAAGGAGGATACCAATTTACCCGTTAGTTGGTTAATTAGTTACTTAATTAGTCTGTTTGCATCCTAATTACTCTAGTGCCCTACAGCTGTAAAACACATGGCATTTGAAAGCTTCGTAGGAAGAATAGAGAATTTAGAGAGAAAGGATTTCTATTGGAGCAAGTTCACCCGTTGGGTCACGGGGTTACCTACTATTCACTGCTTTTTAGTATTAATTTCCACTCTCTGAGTCACAGACACAGTTTCCAATAAGACCTGGGTCACCAGGTCAGCTTACAGTCACCATAGTGACCTAGAAAGTGACCTAGGGCAGGGGCGAACTTATGGTCAGGCGAAGGAAGTTCCATACCCCCCTTGGTTTCCTAAACAACCTAACTAAGCTTCATTGTTTACCTTAATTATAGCTCATTTCTTGCTCAAATTCATTAATGGACCCCCCATAGATTAATAAAAATGCATTTGTTTCCAAATCTAATAAAGAATATCTATCAGTTCTTTCCTTTTGTACATGTTACATTATGTAAATTATATCAAATTTGAAATGTTTATTTCCTTTGTTTTTCCTATTTGTATTCCTTAATAAGCATAATGGAATTGATTTTTCATTTTCATATACCACATTCTGTATTCTCTCTTAAAAGAAAACAAGTTTATTGTTGAATTAAAAAAATATTAATTTGGAACCCCTCCCTCCAAAAAAATCATAGAATTCTGGTTTCGCTCTTGATCCAAGACACGAAATACACTGTGTCCGTAATCCAAAGAGTGACAATAGACATAAAAAGTAAAGAATAGTAATTGACCTAATGATGAGAAATGAAACTCTAATACAATGGTCGAAGACTGACATAGCTACTAGCTTTATATCCTAACCACTTATGCTGCACATTGCTTACACGTGGACTACAACTGTGCGCCACTGGCTAATTAACCGTACAAATAAGTAAACATCAGGCTAACTAATTAGTAGCTAGAATAGCTTACATTATTAAACAGAGAAAAATTAATTGTGCATGATCAAATGATGTAATTGAGCTGAATAGAATCATAGTGCTAAAAGCATTAATCTGCTTCCTTTGCTCATTATATAAGGACTGTAGCTCGCTCATTTTTGTCGATGTATCGTAGGCTCATTTTCATTTTCATTTTCATTAATAGAAATCCTCTTTCTCTCTAAATTCTCTGTTCTTCATACAAATCTATCACCCAGTGGCATAAGTTGTCCATGACTTTTCTTTATTTCTCGGATAGAATCCCAAATACCACGGGTAATACAACCAGCGCTAGGTAATCCCAAAACTATGTCTAACCATCGAATTTGACCACATATATCTACGTACTGCATGAATATACAACAGCTAGGACAACCATAGAAATTTATCAGACACGTTTTCTGTGAAAAGTTGCTACACAAAATGAATCCATATGAATGGCTCGAAGTCTCCAACTGCATCAGATACAGAAACTCAGAAGATAAACATGGACTTGATGACTTTTCGTTTTGGTTTATCCAAAAGCAGGCAATTCTCACCACAAGTTTATAAAGGTCGTCTGAGAACCCGTACACTTAACTACTTAAGGAACTCTCCCTTTGCCCCGGTTTTCAAATTATTAGATAAGGTGGATCGGTTTTCATTTTTCCAATCCTAATTAATTGTATGCTAAAATTTAGCATACAATTATTAATGGGCAATATTTCTAGGTTGTTCTAGCAGCATCTATTGCATAAATTGAAAGCTTGATAGGGAAAGTATCATATTGAGAGAGAATAGAAATTGTATTTTTGGTAATGCTCTGATACAAACGAAAATGATCGAATTTGATGGTAACAGGCTATACTTGAGGTGCAGATAGCAGACACGTGAACTACAGCTGTAGGCCACTAGCTAATTTGATAAGCAATTAGCAACCTCACGAATTAACCTAACTAATGAGGTACAAGGAATACATCATAAAAGCAGCAAATTAGAATTATATCGCTAACATATATAGTCCGATTATTAATTGAACTTAATTGGTCGATCAAGTTCGTGATCATGCTAAATTGCCTAGTCCTAGTCTTGTATATTATCCATCATGATCAGACCGACCCACGTTCCTAAGTAGCTTCCAATATCGGTACGTCCATTTGGACCAAAGTGATAAGCCGTATCCAAGTCACCACCAGTCAGTCTGCGTATCACTACATTCATGCATTCTTAGTACGTACAATCCTTTGTGGTTGTTACCAATATGGACGGATCTCGATCTTTCAAGAAGCGATGTACTTACATGAGGTAGAGCTTTTAAGCCAACCTCTTCCGTTCACATTGCTATTACAAAAATATTATGAAATTAACTGATTATGCGGCATACTGTTAAGAAAATCTAATTAAGCTAATTAATATATGCATGGTTATTGTATACATTAATTACCCACTGTTTATTTGTATTGAAACAAGAGTCAAATTACTTGACCTCATGGCATATGTAAAGGGTTTATCCTGAACGTACATGCCTTTGAAATGAAAAATGTGACTGTGAAAGTCTTGGACCATGTCTTACGTGTTTATCTCTAATGTCACGTTTCCCCTCTATAAAAAGGGGGCCAAGTATAGAGCCAGAAAACATAGTCGATCAGTTATGGCACTTCAAGGCTCTCTCATCTTTGTAATTCCACTTGTTTTTAGCTGTGCAGTGGCAACGAGCATAGCTACCCCCCCAAGCCATTACGACGTTGCTTCCATCAACCGGAGCACCTTTCCGGCAGGTTTCATATTTGGGACAGCTTCTTCAGCTTACCAGGTACCTCTAGCTAGTTCTTTGAAGGTTCTGAATCGTACGAAACATGTCACTTGAGCATGATCAATTTAATTTTATATTTTCTTATTTATATTCATTAATTGGTGCTTGAATTTCAGTTCGAAGGTGCTGCAAAAGAAGATGGAAGAGGACCAAGCATATGGGACACATACACTCACAAAATTCCAGGTCTCATCCATTCTTCCCGTCCTTTTCACATGTGATTTGTCTTGCCTGTCGGTTAATATATGGATACGTGTTTTAGAAAGCACGAACATGCTTTTTTTTTTAAAAAAAAAAAAAAACTCACCTCATTCCCAACTCTTGATGGGACTCAAACTCCTGACGGACCTGACCTCTTATATATGAGATCAAAGACTTACCACCCACCAAACACACACACACATATCGATAAGAATAAGAAGAACCTTATGTTAGAAATGAGAACACGTGATATGCAAAGCAACAATTAACATGAACTGGGAATATCAGAAAACTAAAATGAAATAAGTTCATAGTAATTATTATTCTACGAATTTCTGTTTAAAATTTCTTTTCCTTTAGCTCTGAAAAGACTTGGTATTCAACTACATCAAGTTGACAGATTCGGAACCGTTCGTATTCATTGTTATAAATCGTAGTTTTGAATGACTTAACGATCACCAATTTTGCTGAAATTTTGCAGAGATTATCTATATATTATGATATAAAAACTGAACGGTTAAGATGTAAAAATATGATCGAAAAATGGGTAAAAATAGGAAATACATACGTTTTGCTTAGGTGCAGATATCTGCACATGAGCAAAGTCTTATATATATATATATTCATGTATAGTCATTTGTCGACGTTGGTGAGAATAACACGGCTGTGAAAATTTACAAATTGCAAGCTGGGAGGCATTTTTGTCGACCTGTGGACGGCACGTACGTAATTGCTTATTATTGTCAATGTCAATTTTTGAGAAGGGAATACTAGGATACCTGCAAAGATCGAGACTCACAATTTCACATGTACATTAGTTTTCACATATATTATCTAGTACGATGAACCTTGAATAATAACAATAACAACACAAATAAAAATACCTCTGAATTTGTATATCTATCTCTCTCTTTTTTAATATATTAATTTCTTTTTCTTATCAATATTGATGATTGAGTATGTGTTAATGGAAAATACCAGATAAGATAAAAGACGGCAGCACTGGAGATGTCGCTATTGATGCATATCACCGCTACAAGGTACATATATTAAATTTAGAACAAGATATCAAGAATAGAAACGTTCACATGGTCATCTGGTGATTAAAACTATATATATATATATATATATATATATATTAAGAGTCCTTCTACTAAGGATCTATTTTTCAACCATTTTAAGGGATTCCTTGTGTGATCCACTTTTTTTTATCGCATTTCAGCATCTCGACCATTCAGTTTTTAAGTCCTAATGTGTAGATTACTTCTGCAACTTTTCAGTTAAATTGATTATCGTTAAGGTATCGAACAAGACTAATCAATGGACGAACTGAATCTGTCCAACCTGAATCATTCATATTTATAATTGTAAATCGCAGTTATAAATGCCTTAATGATTATCAATTTGGGTGAAAATTTGTAGAGGTGATCTACTCATATAGAACTAAAAACTAAACGGTTGAGATATGAGCATGTGATCGAAAAGTGGATTTAATAAGTTATCCCTTACTTCCCAAAAAAATTGATCCCTCACTAGAAGGGCACCAGTTGAACACTAATAAAAGAACAAAATGATTTTTTTTTTCTGGACATAATTTGTTTTGGGTTTGTCTGATTGTATTGTGTTTTATAGGAGGATGTTGGCATCATGAAAAATATGGGTTTTGATGCTTACAGATTCTCCATCTCGTGGTCTAGATTGTTACCAAGTAAGACGATCAAATCGATTACATCACTACCCTTTTTTTCATAATACCAATCGAGTGTTACTTTTGGTTATTCCATTGAATTGATTGAATGGTTCTCCTTGACTATAATGAAATGAACATTCTTGTCTTCTTCCATAATTTTGGTCAGATGGAACGCTAAGAGGGGGTGTGAATAAGGAAGGAATCAAATATTACAACAACCTCATAAACGAGCTTCTAGCCAATGGTAGTAGTTATAATCTGATCAGCATATTCACTAAGAATTTCTCATCAACTGATTAATTAATGTGATTTGCAATTTTTGAATATTAATTGTTGATTAATGCAGGTCTAAAGCCCTTTGTCACACTCTTCCACTGGGATCTTCCCCAAGCTTTAGAAGATGAATACGGTGGCTTCTTAAGCCCTCAAATTGTGTAAGTGACAGTGATCTTATATCCTTGATCTACTTCAAAATAAATTATGTTTGACAAAGTAATAAAGAAAAGAGTACAACTAGCTTATAAGTCTGATAAAGTTATTTAAGGTTTACATCCAAAATCAATTGGCAATGGACAGATTAGCCTAAATCCTTATAAACCCATAGGCAAAGTCCTATTTTCTCCATGTGGGATGTGAGAATAAACACACCCCCGCACGTGTGGCGGATTTTCAAGCCATACACGTAGACAATTTTGGATGACGTAGAGCCCATGCCGCCGTGAAGCATACACACATGGGATAACCCGCTATGATACGATGATAAAGTAATCTAGGTTCATATCCAAAACCAGTTGGTTATGAATAGAGTGACTCAAACTTTTATAAACTCATAGGCAATGTTCTATTTTTCCATGTAGGATGTATATATTCTCAACAAAGTCTATAACTACATAGTATTCAAATTTGTACACAAATTTTTTATCAGTTATCTTTCTTCTTTTATAGAAACCATTTCCAAGACTACGCAGAGCTATGCTTCAAGGAATTTGGTGATAGAGTTAAAGACTGGATCACATTAAACGAGCCCTGGAGCTACGCCAATGGTGGTTATGTAATTGGGACGTTTGCACCATGCCGATGTTCTGAATGGCAAAACCTAAATTGCACCGGTGGAAATTCAGGAACAGAGCCATATTTGGTCTCACACTACCAGCTTCTAGCTCACGCAGCAGCCGTAAAGTTATACAAGGAGAAGTATCAGGTCTCTGCACATACCAATTCTTTATAAACACATTTGCAAGATCTTTATTTTTTTCACATGAAATTTATTTATAAGTTTATTAAACCTACTCAATATGCCTATGCAGGCTGATCAGAAGGGTGTGATAGGGATAACAATACTGTCGCACTGGTTTGTGCCCTTTTCTGATGCCAAGCACCATGAAGATGCTGCTCTACGAGCATTGGATTTTATGTTTGGATGGTATGTAACAATTTTAAAATACCAATTAATTAAAGTGTGTGGTATGAGGAAAGTACTTGTCTAATTTGAACTTCCATTATTATTAGGGTTTATAGCTTTTGGAATCTTGAATTTTAAGTGTTAATGTATGTAGGTATATGGATCCCTTAACAAACGGTGAATATCCGCACAGCATGAGATCTCTTGTCGGAGATCGATTACCCAAGTTCACTAAAGAGCAATCCGAGATGTTAAAAGGTTCATTTGATTTTCTGGGATTGAATTACTACACCGCTAACTATGCTACTTATGCACCTCATCTCAAGAATGCTGCAAACCCTAGCTACTTTACAGATGCTGTCGCTACTGTTTCCAGTGAGTTGAACATTATATTAATCCAAAAGTGTAATTAAGATTGCAATTACGACTTGATTTCTAACAAGCTTTTGATCATGTATGTTGTTGCAGCCGAGCGTAATGGTATTCCTATTGGTCAAAAGGTGTGATTTAGTTATTAATATAGTCATTGGGTTAATTGAGTTTCTTTAGAACACTTGATTAAAATGACAATACCTGTTTCACTTGTTTAATTGGCTTTCCCAGGCTGCTTCAGATTGGCTCTATGTTTATCCAGAAGGAATTCGAGAACTACTGCTTTACACGAAGGAAAAGTACAATAATCCACTTATTTACATCACTGAAAATGGTAATTAGTATTATGTGATTTTCACTCCATGTGTAAACTATAGTACTAGAATTAAAAGCTAACTAATTAAACATGTATCATATATCGTATTGTAGGAAGGGATGAGCACAATGATGCCAAATTATCACTTGAGGAAGCCCTAGCCGATACTCACCGAGTCGACTTTTACTATCGACATCTTTATTATCTTCATGAAGCGATCAAGTAAGCTCTAATTAACAACCCAATAAAAATTAATGGTCCAAATTTACTGCTACTAACTGGTGTATATTTTTGATTGATCAGGGATGGCGTTAACGTGAAGGGATATTTTGCTTGGTCTTTGTTTGACAACTTCGAATGGAATATGGGTTACAGTGTTAGGTTTGGCATCAACTATGTGGATTACAATGATGGGCTCAAAAGATATCCTAAACTCTCAGCACACTGGTTCAAGAACTTCTTGAAAATTAGTGAAGACATTTAGATCTGTCACACCATACCCAATAATGAATTAATAAACAAACAATCTTTGTGTATGTTCCTTGCAATAAAAAAGACTGTACGTAGTTTATGTACTTTGTGTGAAGTTCATATTTGTTTCCCGAATTAATTCAAATAATTTAAATATACAAGTGAAAAACTTTTGGATCCGCCTATGTGCTGAGAATGTGTAAAAATATAACTCACATTGAAAAAATATAATATTGTCTATAGATTTATAAGATTTAGGTCACTCCATCTATTCTCAATTGATTTTGGATGTGAGCCTCGTTCTTCATTTCATTCTTCTTGCATACAAGGGGGACTTATCATATTTAGAATCTCTCTGCGGTGTGCTCTGTTTACTATTCTTCCCATATTACTTTATCATATAATATCAGAGCAGGTTATCTATGTGCATGGTTTCAGTGATGGCCACATGTGCTCACAGGTTGAGAATGTGTAAATATATAACTCCCACATTGGAAAAATATAACCTTGCCCGTGAGTTTATAAAGGTTTGAGGCACTCCATTCATTGTCAATTCGTTTTGGATGTGAACCTCATATTACTTTAAAACTATGTATGTACTTTGATGATAAGTTTTCTCTGTTTTCCTTCATACTCAATTAGATAATCATCCAACAGAAAACAAAAATAAACTGCCATCCCTAAATCGTCGAGTTTTGAAACCGAATTCATTCTAAATTTGCATGATGAATAATATGGTACGTATCTTGTGAAAGCTTTGTATATTATCTTGCGGAGAAGGAAAGAAAACAAAGAAGATGTCTATATTCAATCAAGAAAACAGAGAACAATACCGAACGAGGGTACTAGCTGTCTAACTCTATTTATACTATAGAGCAGTATATCTAACATGACTTGGCCAAACACACTTTTACCCTTAACATCCCCCCTCAAGTTGATGGGAGGGAACCTAGCATCAGATTGCAGCATATGAAATAGTTCGAAGAGAGCAATTAGGAATGCTTGCTTCAACCGGGAGGAATAAGCGGCAGTGATTGACATAGTTTCATAGGATATATGAGAGGACTGCCTACAATGTAGTGTAGTTTATTCGAAGGAGTAAACATGAGCTGCTTATTGCCTTGTGTTGGTAAAGCTTCAATTTCCTTGAGCAATTGATGCTGCCATTCTGAAAGATCAGAGGAAACTGGAGTTGCGGAAAGACAAGCATTGTCGTTTGATTTCCCAATGGAAGCTAAAGGATGGTTGGACATTAAAGTAGGATTATTAGGAATAGATGTTGCCCTTGATTGAGAAGAGAAGGAAGTGATCATAGCTTGAGGCACTTCATGAGTCGGTGGTGTAAATCATAATGATGTCTATATAAACACTCTGCTGCACTGTGGCCAGTCTTAAAGCAAATTTGACATTGTAAAGAAGAACCGGTAGCAAGAACCTGCCTGGGAGATGGTCTTTGGGAACATGTCAGAGCAATATGGTCAGAATTGTAACATATTTGACAAGATTCAGGTTTGAAGGATGTATTATGAGGATTTCCAATGTCTCCATCTTGATTACAAGAGTCTCGGTTATAAGTGTTGTTATGTTGATGACAAACTATTTGCCTAAAACCATATGAATTTCCAACATTCTTCACCAAACCATGTGTATTGGTATAGTTTCTAGAAGTCCCAGCATGATTATTTCTATTGAAAAGATGGTATCCTCCAGAATTTTCATGTCCACCAACGAACCCATGACCATTTTGATTTCTGCTGTAATATATCCCAAATTGCTGATAATGAACTTTAAATCTTCTTTGATTGAAGCGCTTGTAATCATCACAATTATCATTAAAAGTAGGAGTAGTAAGATGTGTACCAGAAGAATATTTATAGCAATGTCGTGCCTTAGTTCTTGTGTGATTATCATGATTAGCAGTAAGTGCAGTCACAGGAGCATGAGCAAGTGGTTTTGATTCTTGGACAACATCAGACTCAACATTCAGTAATATAGGCTTCTAATCAAAGGTTGTACCCGGTGGCTGAGGTCCTCCAAAAGCAGGAGCAGAAGAAATAGACGTCACAGTTTGTGCAATCTCATCTTCAGCAATCAATAAAAGATATCTTAATTCTTTTATTGAAACAGAGTAGCTTAGTGTTTTGATTCTTATTACAGCTTTTATGGTAGCAAACTCTGGGGCAAACCATGAAGAACCAAGACTACTATGTCTTCATCAGCCATATAAACTCCCATCATAGCAAGTTGATCACATATTGACTTAACTCGAAGTAAGTACATGTCAATAGAGTCTGAGCCTTTTTGGATGTTGTATAAGGAGTTTTTGAGATTCATTATATTATATCAAGAATCATCAACATATTTCTCCTTAACTCGACACCAAATTTCCTTAGAAGACTTACTTCTAATAATGAAGCAATGAGCATCACTGGATAGAGTAGAAGTATCGACATAATGGCATAATCAGTTTGCACCCAATTCATGTACTCCTTTTCTATATCAGATGCAACCCCATTTTCTTCCATAATCACGTGTTCTGAAGGACAAGGAATGATCCATCAACATATCTCATCAAGCCACAACCCTTTAACAATGTCTCTACCAGAAATTTCCATGTTACATAGTTAGAGTCATTTAGCTGAACTGTAATGAGATTGTAGAAATTGGACAGTAGACAATTTTTGTAACATTGTACTATTATCCATGATGCAAGGCAACATAGAATTGTAAACGAACCTGAAAGTGACTCACAAATCTTCACAGTTCAATTCTTTTTTTTTTTTTTCAACTTTCTTTCTCATTCCCAAATATTTCTGATCAAGCTAAATTGTAGATTGTAGACTGGAGTAAACAATGATGTCAAAGGAATATCAATGCAGAATTCTGTATCCCAACAATCCTTGGGACAACATAATATTGCAAAGTGTATATAACACTATTGATAGGCATTCTTTAAAGAATCAGTACCCAGACCAAAGTGAATACCAGTCTGCTGCAACCCAAGAGACTTTAATATCATCTTCAATGATCAGCAGCTTTAAGTAACAATCTGTTGCACATTCAATATCTCTATCTACCATAACTACCAGCAAAGGCATCCAAACTTGAATTATTCTTTCGTGACATGAACTATGACATCAACACTTCATCAGTTTTCTTGACGATACATCAAAATAACACTTCTTCCTTTCACCAATTTTCATCAATCAACAACCAAATTCTAGAAGAAACCTCAAATCATAACAAAGAGAACCTCTGAACTAAAATCCCCAAATTCTAGGGTTTCAATGTATCATATGCTCAGAATTTCTTATGAATCAACTAATGTATCTTGTTCCAAATCAAACTCGAACAAAATTTATACTATAACAAAGCTTCGAAGCTAATCAATTTCTGGAAATTTCTCAGTAATCTCCTAGAACATGAAGTAAGAGTCTTCAAAGAGAGAGAGAGAGAGAGAGCTTATCACTGTTGCAAATCCAAAGGTCGAACACAAAGAAAGTGAAATTGAAGACGAAGTAAAGCTAAAGGAGCACAATGGAGCTCGAAGAACAAACCTTAGGTCGCAACCTGGTTTTGATACCATGAAAGCTTTGTATATTATCTTGAGGAGAAGGAAAGAAAACGAAAAAGAGGTCTGTATTCAATCAAGAAAACAGAGAACACTACCGAACGAGAGTACTAGTTGTCTAACTCTATTTATACTATAGAGCATTATGTGTAACTTGACTTGGCAAAATACACTTTTACCATTAACATCTTAAAACACCATTTTTTTTTTCCTTATCCAAATTATGATTTAGTGACTTGGATCAACAAATCGAGGAATTAATGACTACAGAAAATAAAAATAAACTGTCATCCCTAAATTGTCAGGTTTTGAAACCGAGTTCATTCTAAATTTACGTGATGAATAATATGGTATCTTGAAACACCGTTTTTTTTTTCCTTATCCGAATTATGATTTAGTGACCTGATCGAATCAACAAATTGAGGAATTAATGACCGTTTTCGTTGTACGTTCAAAGTACCATTGACCCTCTTCAACGAATCAACAACGATTTCGAAACTAAAAATCCCACCATTGACCGCTTCTTGTTTTAAAGACAAGAGGCTAGGAATGGAAGGTACCCTAAATATAGATAGATGGAGGACTACTTAAATTCCCGAAGTTGACATATACAGATTTCAAATTGCTCTGTCGCAGATAACTTTATGGCTCTCCGGTTAGGCATCCGAACCCTTATCTTTGGCCTCCTACTTGTTCTTAGCAGTACAGGGACAAGTAGTCATAGTAGCAGAAAAGCTGCCCCCCAAAAGAAGTCACGTAACCCTACTTCCTTCAGCCGCAGCACATTTCCGGCAGGTTTCATATTCGGGACAGCTTCCGCGGCTTATCAGGTGTCTTTTAGGCTTTGAATTTCTGTGATGGTCGGAATATACGGGGGATGGTCAAGCATGACTAAATTTAATCTAATTTTGTCCTATTTTTAGTTCGAAGGGGCTGCAAAAGAAGGTGGTAGAGGACCGTGTGTATGGGACGCCTTTGCTCACAAGTATCCAGGTGATCTGTTATTCCAAAATCTGTTATATAAATTCTAATTATTAGAATATTTCTAGGAATTGGTTTGGTGTCCGATAGATAAATAGATTCATGATTCGAGTTTCCATATGACTGATATGAAGACATACTATATTCTCTTCTGCCTTCTAAAATGTCTTCTGTGCTTTGATATGGGGTAAAATACATCAGAGAAGATCAAGGACCACAGCAGTGGAGATGTGGCTAATGATCAATATCATCGGTACAAGGTATGTTATCGAGTAAAACGACATCAACAAGTTCTCTTTTACATGCTTATTATCTATCAAATGCTTATTCTCTTGTATACATTCTTGTATATAGGAAGATGTGAAGATGTTGAAGGACATGGGTTGGGATGCTTACAGATTCTCAATCTCATGGTCTAGACTTTTACCAAGTAAGACCAACATCAAATCTATTATTACAACGTGCACTCTCCTTTTTGGCATATTCTTCGATTGACCTACTAACTAAATTGGATCATGATCGATGATATTGATCAGATGGAAAGCTGAGTGGGGGTGTGAACGAGGAAGGAATCAAATATTACAAGAATCTCATCAACGAGCTTCTAGCAAATGGTAGTACTCATGAGCTTATCAATATATACACTGATAACTTGCATATATCCTCCGATCTTTCCCCATTCACAAATAAAGAATTAAATCTTTGTCGTATATTTCATCTCCATGTTAGTTTCTTTCTTATTTTCTTGATATTAATGGTTGAATGCAGGTATAAGCCCCTACGTCACACTCTTTCATTGGGATACGCCCCAAGCTTTAGAAGAGGAATACGGTGGTTTCCTAAGCCCTCAAATTGTGTAAGTGATTGGTCCCAAATAACAGCATGTAACAAAGCTAACATAGATGCAAAAGAGAAAGCAGAAAAAAAAAAAAAAAAACATATCCCACGAAATGGTGAAATGAATCATTCATGTATCCAAAAATGGTCGCAAAAAGTCGGAAGAGATTCACAAAAGAGCGTGATGATGGGCGTACCGGTTCATTTGTAGTTGTAGTCATAACTGGCATTTCATTTTGATCATTTTTTTCTTGCTATATGGAATGTGCAGGAATCATTTCCAGGACTTTGCAGAGCTCTGCTATAAAGAATTTGGTGACAAAGTCAAGCATTGGACTACACTAAATGAGCCGCATACATACAGCGTCAATGGTTATGCAACCGGGGGAATGGCACCAGGCAGATGTTCTGCTTGGAAAAATCCTAATTGCACCGGTGGTGATTCAGGGACTGAGCCATATTTGGTGTCACATCACCTACTTTTAGCTCATGCCGCTGCTGTGAAGGTGTACCGAGACAAATTTCAGGTGACCCATCTACATATGCTAAAGTGTTTCAAGTAATCACTATTCACTACTATTAGTATGCGCACTGCTTAAAGACTTAATCAGATATTGTTGAACAGGCAAAACAGAAGGGTTTGATAGGGATAACGGTAAACACAGGATGGTTTGTGCCATATTCCGACTCAAAGCGTGACCAAGATGCTGCACAACGAGCAATGGATTTCAACCTCGGATGGTACGTACCAACTAATTTAAACTGATCGACTTGTGTAACCACATTATTTAGAACTAATCTTGTATTCTAAATTTGTTGTGCTAGGTTTATGGATCCCGTAACACATGGTGACTATCCGCACATCATGCGATCTCTTGTTGGAAATCGGTTACCCAAGTTCACTAAAGAGCAATCACATATGCTAAAAGGATCATTTGATTTTGTTGGGTTGAACTACTATTCCGGTGGTTATGCAGCGGATTTAGCTAAACCTGATCCTAAGCAACCAAGCTACACGACAGACTCCCTCGCTAATACTACATGTTAGTACAGATTTTAGTTTAATTAAGCTGTTAATTAAGTTAATTATAAGTTATTTATGATTACTACACACTAACCAAGCTTGAACATGGTGTTGTGGCAGCCGAACGTAATGGTGTACCTATTGGTCCAGTGGTATGTACCATCTTAATCACCCTTGAGCTTTAGTTAAATCTTATAAATTTAAGCATCTAATTAAAGGTTTCCACCAAACATTTTCCAATGAGTAACTTATGGTAATGACTTATTCAGAAGTTTTAACTCAATTATTGGACGGAGGTTTAATTAACTATTAATTGACATTTCTTTTTAATCAAGTCCACTAGGTGAAATAGTATATTCATCACAAGCTAGAATAGGCTATTATATACCCTACTCCTGTCATTTAAGGACATAGACAGACAAGAATGTAGTGATAGTATCCACAATGGTACACAGAAATAGACTCACTCATTATCTATTAACATTTAAGCACTATATCCATGAATTAAAAGCCCTCAATATGTCCTTAGTGTAAGGTAGTGATTGTAGGCTGTCCTTAATATTCGTACTTGTTTTATTCTGTGCCTCTGAGCTCCTCTTACTTAATTGAGTTATTCCTATACATTGATAGTTGAATGAGCAAAATGATGATAAATTAAGAGAAAAGCAAATGTAAGTAACTAATAAAACTGTCAAAATCATCATCATCATCAATGTTTGCATTAGAATTCTTAGAATTAGTATCAATGATGATACTTCTTGAATGCAGGCGGCTTCATCGTGGCTACTTGTCTTTCCTCAAGGATTTCTAGATCTATTGCTCTACACAAAGAAAAAGTACGGTGACCCGATTATTTATATCACTGAAAATGGTACGCAGCTAAGTTCATTTGATGTGATTTCTATTAGTGTAGTAGTGTTGGAGCTATCACTAAACTAAAGGTAGTGGCTATTACAATTACACTTATGTTCGGAACTTAATAAGTGTTTCGTGTTGTTACTGTAGGAGTGGATGAGATGAATGATCCTACATGGTCGCTTGAGAAAGCTCTTGACGATAGTAAAAGAATTGAATATTACGATCAACATCTTCAGAAACTTCATGCAGCAATTAAGTAAGTTCCTATTAAATGTTATTTGATAAATGTTCATCAGTGAATTTTAGCTAGTTAATTTGACTCTTTGTTTTTCTGGTGGGCAGGGCTGGCGTTAAGGTAAAGGGATACTTTGCATGGTCATTCCTTGATAACTTCGAGTGGGCTGATGGTTACACTGTTAGATTTGGCATCGTCTATGTGGATTTCAAAAACGGTCTCAAAAGACACCCTAAAGCCTCAGCAAACTGGTTCAAGAATTTTCTTAAAAAGTCTAAACAATTAGGAAAGAGAACCTCTCACAAATCTGAATCACTAGTATGAGAGGTCAATGAAAAGTTTTATATTCCACAATGTGTACATATATATTTATTAAAATTGAGTAAATTAAATTATAATACAAGAAATATATACATATTACATATACTTTCGTCTAGTGAGAGGTTTGAATTTAAAGATTAAGTGCGCTTTATTTATAAAAAAAAAAAAAAAAAAGCTAGCACTTTTATCCTTAAGAATTGACTATTGAAACTGTAGAATACAAATATGAGTGTGGTGCCTAAATCATAGATTAGAAGAAGAGCCAAGATAAATAGAACTGGACATGGAGTTTAGTCTTCCAGCTAGACTGGGTTCTAGACACCTTTATAAAAAAATAAATAAATACAGAGAGAGAGTCCTAAAAAAAAATATTAGGAGTCTCAATTAAATCATTAGATTCTTCTGATAAAAAAAAATCGTTACATACTAACATGTACCAATTAGATACTCTAGCAAAAGAACACCTTAAAAAAATTTTACTCAACGTACTTATGAGGAATTCAAACATTATAAGGGGAAAGTTAGTGAGAAGTTTATTTTTCATGAAAAAAAAAATTGTTCTTCTTTCCGCAAACCAAATCAGTTCTTAGAGTTTTGTTGAATACATTGAAAAACACCAATTAAAAAATATAAATGCTAGTGGTAGGGAAGGCAACAGCTAAACCAATGTTTTTAACAATATGGTGCGGCTATAACCACCTTACCAGTTCCTCTTCACAACCTACGTTCAATATTTATATCATAAAATTCCAATTTACCCTCTCTACAATTAGAAAATAAAAAAATAAAAAAAGCCAAAAAGAAGAATTTCTGGAAAAGCAAAAGAAAACTGAAAAGGCTGTATCATCTCGATGACCTCCCTCCTCTTTCCTCTTTCCTCTTTCCTCATTCTATTTCCTATTTTATTTCTCGCTTTCTTCCTTGTCTGAGTTGTCTCACATTATCTGCGTCCTCTTCCAAGTTAAAAAGATATATAGCAATTGAACTAAACGTTGAATCCGTGTGCGTGGCCTGAAAGCTTAAGGGATGATGTACAGATTAATAATGCATCATACCAAAAAAAAAAAAAAAATAGTGTGATTGGTATTCGACGCAATATTGCTGTACTGGATATGGATATGGATATGTCAAAAGGTAATTCAACCAATAAGATATGAAGGCCTTTGACAACTTTCTCCAATTGTACTTGTTCTTTTGAGAGATAACAGAGGCTACTGAAGGGAGAAAGATTAAAATATAGGTGAGGCTGCCGAAAAACTGATGACAATGGTGGTGCATATTTGGAAGGTGGTCGGTCCAACCACTTTCGCTTTCATTTTTTTCTTGATTTTTCATTTTTATTATGATTTTTTTGTTCTTATTTTGTTAATTGTAATAGGGGGCGAAGTTGGTAGTTTATGACTATAAAAATAGAATGTAGGGTGTGAAAAAAAATTAATAGGGTGGCAATCGCCACAATTTTCTCTGGTTTTGACAAACTCCTGCCCACAATATCTTTCCTAGCAACATGTTTGGTGCTTAATATTTGTCTCCTGTTCAACCTGAAAGCAACCCGGAATCTGACTTTTACACTACATCCAAGAACAAAAACGTGAATGAGAAAAGTAAAGCTCACAAGTAGCTAATGTGGGATTATGGGCGCCCACTCACTTGATGTGTTTTGGTTCTTTTTGACGGATGTGTTTTTATTCTTCAATGAATGTGATGGCAAGACTGCAACTAAACACATCACAGTAAATCGAGGTAAGCCCTTGCTTCAAAGAGATTGAAATCCTCTGGAAAGGGAGCCTCGAAAGTTCTATTAAGTATTAATGGTCTGGTTTCATTGACCGTTTCTCCCGTATTGTTGACTGGTCAGACTGGATATTGAGAGCTCCCAAAATGTACATACCAATTATAGCATTGAGATTTTGTTTTTTTTTTAAAAGATTATAGCATTGAGATTGCTTGCTATACCAATGTTTTATCATGTTGAATTTTTCCACTTATGTATATAAAATGGCCAACAATACTTGACCCTGCAGGAACCAGAAAACACTCAAAACAGTTATACTAATTTAAATATGGCACTCCCTCGCACCCTCCTCTTGGGTTTCCTTCTTGTTCTTGGCTGTGCTGTGACGACTAGTAGAGCGACCAACTCTAAGCAATGTGACAATGCTTCCCTCAACCGGAGCAGTTTTCCAGCAGGATTCATATTTGGGACAGCTTCCGCAGCTTACCAGGTACCTACATGCATCTTGAATATATATCTGGCCAGATCTATGGAGAGGACATCCCGGAAGAGATTAATTTTTTGTGAAGCTCCTTTTTTCAGTTGTAGTTTAGTCATGCAACTGTTGCTACTTTAATTCCTTCTGTAGTAATCATTCGATCAAATCGAAAGTTCGAAACCATATAGCCGCCCTTGGGGTTAGCCACTTAGCCAAAATGATGACAAAGGTTTTGGGGAATCGAGTACTAAAGACCAATTAGGCTACATTAGGGTTCCCTCGAATGTCAAAAAAAAAAAAAAAAAAGCAATTGAAAACAAGTAGCAAATAATTGATTGGGCGCGGGCACTAAAATTTTCAAATCATTCTGTATGTGACTGATGTTTTGCAAGAAGACTAGCATAAAACACAAAGAATGAAAGTGGTTCTATCATGAAATCGTGTGGTGGTTGGAAAGAGGGAGATTTGCAAAAATTCATTTTGGTCCTCTCTCAGACAGGTGTATATAGAATTATAGATATGCAGCATATGCGGTATGCCTACCCATTAATTTGTGTTTGAATTTCAGTATGAAGGTGCTGCAAAAGAAGGGGGTAGAGGACCAAGTATATGGGACACATACACTCACAAGCATCCAGGTTCTTTTCTTTTATATCGATGCCTGATTGTTGAAATCAGAATTGCTTGAAAACAATTACCCAAATTACTGGATCTTAGGTCCCTAATCCCAATTGCAGGGCTCTAGGTTCCCAAATCTGGGGCACCTGGATGCTTCTTCTCGGGACTAGGGTCCGAAATCCAAGGTTCCAGTTCAGTCGTGTTGAGGGTCCGAAATTGGGTGACCCGAATATATTACAATGAACTAGGCGCATGAGTAAACCTACATTTTCATTTTCAGCTTTTGTTTATATGACATAGTCAATTCATACTTCAATTTCTTATTACAATTGATGATTGTCTTCTAAAATATATGCTGCGTTGTGATTATTGGGACAAAAATCAGAGAGGATCTTTGACCACAGCACCGGAGATGTGGCTATTGATCAATATCATCGCTATAAGGTACAAAGCACATGGTGGATTCTGTGGAAGTCTGAACTATGAATACCGTATCATCCCATATTTATATCATTTTTTATCACCATTGTTCTCTAATCATTTTCGGTAGGAAGATGTTCGGACGATGAAGGACCTAGGTTTCGATGCTTACAGACTCTCATTCTCATGGTCCAGACTGTTACCAAGTAAGAGAACAATGGATCTTTATAATTTCATCAATCTCTTAGTGATTGAAATTATATTTCTGATCTAACCTTTTTAACTTTTCGATTGAATTGATTTTTGTAAGTAACTATTACTATTTCAAAGTGGTAGCTAGAACTATTTTCGTAGGACAGTACGAGCAGGAAGAGGAGAACTAAAGAAACTCTTACATAATTATCAGACATTTTACCCACCTTGCTACCACATCCTTCCAGAACGCCAACTTTTTTAATCAATGACGGGAAAATTTATTTGAGGTTGCCTTGATGCATTGAAAATATTGTTTTTTATTTTTTTTCAAAAATTAACTTGGTTCATGATATTGTTCAGATGGAAAGCTAAGTGGGGGTGTCAACAAGGAAGGAATCAAATATTACAACAACCTCATCAATGAGCTTCTAGGCAATGGTCATTCTCTCTTCCCATAGATATCAACCACTTAATCTTGCACCATTCAGAAATGAAGATTTAAAATTCATTTTCACTGTTATATCAACTGTTGAATGCAGGTGTGAAGCCTTTTGTCACAATCTTTCATTGGGATCTTCCCCAGACATTAGAAGATGAATATGGAGGCTTCTTAAGTCCAAAAATTGTGTAAGTTGATTGTTGCAGAATGACAATAACAAATTGGACATACCTGCAAATATGTAATGCAATTCTTAATTGATCGGACTTTCTTTGGAATTTTTATTTCATTCTCTTGTGTTACGCAATGTGCAGGAACCATTTTCAAGACTATGCAGAGCTCTGCTTTAAAGAATTCGGTGACAGGGTTAAGCATTGGATCACCTTAAATGAGCCCCATAGCTACAGCCGTAATGGCTATGCAACCGGAAAGTTTGCACCGGGTCGATGTTCTGCTTGGCAAAAAAGAAATTGCACTGGTGGGGATTCAGGGACCGAGCCATACTTAGCGTCACATTACCAACTTCTAGCTCATGCAGCTGCTGTAAAGTTGTATAGACACAAGTATCAGGTACAATTTTTCAGTCATCACTACTATTACTTCAATTATTAATTGATATAATCTGTTTCCCAATTTTAATTTGTCAAAATATGTAATTATATTTGTATACTGCTTAATAAATCATATATGGTTGAATATGCACAGGCAAAACAGAATGGCTTGATAGGGATAACACTAGTGTCACACTGGTTTGTGCCATATTCTGATTCAAAGCAAGACCAAGCTGCAGCATTACGAGCATTGGATTTTATGTTTGGATGGTACGAATATAGTAGCTATTATGAATCTCATTTTTTCTTTTCCTATGGAGTGAAAAACAAATACCTTTTCTTCAGGTATATGGATCCCATGACAAATGGTGACTATCCAAGAAGCATGCGATCTCTTGTGGGAAATCGATTACCCAAGTTCACTGCAGAGCAATCAAAGATGCTGAAAGGTTCATTCGATTTTCTTGGCTTAAATTATTACACAGGTAATTATGCAGCTAATTCACCATTTCGTAGTGCTAAAGATCCAAGCTACTCGACAGACTCTCTCGCTAATCTTACGGGTTAGTAGAATATATTCTAGAAGATTAAGTGCCAGTTAACTACGTGATCGACTTTCTTTCTTTACTACATAAACAGATACTAATTTCAAAACCCTTGAACATGCATGATGTTGTTGCAGCCGTGCGTAATGGTATTCCAATTGGTCGACCAGTAAGTACAATGTTAATCACCCTTAATTAGTTTCACGGTCTGGTGATTTTCACACTCTCACTTTGTATATTTGCACAACTCTCAGTTATTATATGCTTTGATATAGTTAAACATTTTAAAGGGTATGTACAAATGTACAAAAATTCGTCACCCCAATTAATCAGGGCACTAGAATTCTTCAAGTACTGATGATGATGATCCGACCTCCACTTGTTTGAAATAATTTTGCAGGCTGCATCAGATTGGCTTCATTTTTATCCACAAGGGTTTATAGAGATATTGCGTTACACAAAGAAAAAGTATAACAATCCGCTTATTTACATCACTGAAAATGGTAATTAGTTTTCATTTCATTTTCTGCATTAGTAACATCTAGTAGCTCAAAAGCGTAGATAACTAGAATTGGTTCGCGGCTATGACATTGTTTACATTGCAACATTTGAAACTAAATAAGTGTCTTGATCCTGTTGTTGTTGAAGGATGGGATGACCGCGATGATCCCAAATTATCGCTAGAGGAAGCCCTCGCCGATAATCAAAGAATCGAGTATTATAATCGCCATCTTGACGAACTTCATAAAGCAATTAAGTAAGTACGGTTTGCCTAATTAAGTTTTTGTCTCTGCCTTCTCTTTGCTAATTCCTTGCTCTGATCTGATTTTTTTTCTTTTCTTTTCTTTCTTTTTCAGGGCTGGCGTTAAGGTGAAGGGGTACTTTGCATGGTCATTGTTTGATAACTTTGAGTGGGCTGACGGTTATAGTTGTAGGTTTGGCATCAATTTTGTGGATTATAAAAATGGACTCAAGAGACACCCTAAACTCTCCGCAGCTTGGTTCAAGGACTTTCTGCGAAAGTAGAAATTATATATATATCTAAATCACTAGAAGAAGTGATCGATGCAGACTTTTTGTTCATGAAAAAGAAAATTTAATTATACTCTTAGTTCAAAAAGTACTCTCATATCAAAAACACATTTTACTTGTGTAGGGGTATGGAAATTAAAGAAAGACTAGTTCTAAACTCCTAATAATGAAAGTTCTCTCATCACAATGTAATTAAGAACATAAATACTCTCAATTTGTAGGGAAAGCGTTGGCCATTAGCAGTGTATACAGTACTGTTGAATTATATGAAGGATACGGAAAGGGAGAGTACCCTCAATCCCTATGCTCATTAGCCCGAACTGCTCCCGAAAGATACTTACGGTTAAAAGGAGAGGAGCTCTACCAACTGAGGAGCCAAGTGAAGAAAGCATGAGGAGTCAAATGATTCTTCTATTCTTTTCTCAAGTGAAAGTTTATGATTAATTAACCCACCAAAACAAAAACAAAAATTGCGGGTGAGAACTCTCTCCCTCTCTCGTTTCTCTTGCGGTGGCAAACCCTAGGGTTTGATATGCCGATTTCGTTGGCCCTCGTTGCTGGGTTTTGTGGTGCCTAGCCGCCGAGTCCTCTGCACTCGAAGATATCCTATGTTCAACCCTTTGGTTGTTGCACTCATCCCTCAACTGTTGTGGATGGGTTGGATCGGGTTCGTGCAGTCCTTAGACAGGGTGATCGACGGTGGTTGCTTAGTGGTTTAGGGAAGCTTATTAGGATTTGGGACCCCCGATCCGGCCTCTCCTCCTCATGACGGCGTTGCACAAGTGGCCCATCTCAGAGGTAAAGACTTAGTTTTGGGGATGTGCACGGGTGAAGACCCCGGAGATGGACTACCTTTTTTTCAAACATTTGATCCGATGCACGGGTGTTCTCCCAGTCGGGTTCTTTGTCAAACTTTTCGTAGGTTCCCGTTTCGGGATCCGGGTCCTTTTGTGGTCCTTATTCCAGGAAATCTCTGCTACACTCGGTTTGGATCCCGGCTTGCACCCTTGTCAGCTCGAGGCAGCAGTTTGCTGGTGGCGGTGGAGGCTTGTTTGGAGGTTCGGGTGCCTTGAGAAAAACATGGGTGTGCGTCTGCACTTGTGTGCCAATTGGTGAGTTATGTGGATTGTGGTACGTCAGCCCACACATTGTTGGATCTGAATTTGGGATCCAGAAGGATTGTACAAAGAAATCTGAGCTCCAATGAGTTTGGACTCGAGTTTTTGGTCCGGTTTATAAAATTCGAGTTACTGCTTGACTTTCTCACTAAGTGCATCTCCAACAGTAAAATCTATTTTTTTAGCTAAATCATCTAAAAGTTAAATTTATGTAATAAATTTCTAGCTTTTCCTCCAACAGCGTTAGCTAAACTAAAAAAATTGAACGTGGAGTATTTAGTTTTTTGTTATTTTCTCTCTCCTTCCCAGCTAAATTTAGAGTTTTTAGCAAAAGCCAAATTTACTTTCATATAGTTATTCTGCTGGAGTACTAAACTATCTCAAATTAGTCAATTTTTTAACTTTTTGTTGAATTAGCTAGTCTGTTGGAATGCCCTTATTTACTTAGCGCTTCATTTTCATGGTGATGTTATTTTAGGTTGCTTTAGGGTAGCTGCCTAGACATGACCCACTATTGACGTAACATTTGAGATTGAGCTATAATGTAATGTTACCTATATTTTTAATGGATTGACGTCCACTCCTTAAAAAAAATTAATTTTAAAAAAAAAGTGAGTTTTTTTTTAAATATTGAAAAAAAAAAATTTAAAAATCAATCTCACTCCATATCATGCATTTAGATAAAATAACAAAATTAGTAAATGTTCGTAGCTAGTAGAGAAAGTAAACAAATGACTTAAAACAAATAAAGTTACCATACCCGAGTTTCATCTGACTAAAGTATGACAGTGTTTAGGTTAGGGGACATCATTTGGCTGGTGGGCCCTAAAGCCCATGGGCGCCCACCCGGCTCGCAACAAAGCTCATCTTGGCCCTGCCCATTTGGACACGAGGCATGGCTAGGGCGGAAGGTTTAAAGCCCAACCCGAAAACCAATTCAATTCTAGTATTAGTATTTTTTTACGTAGTTATATTGAACTAATTATTGCATTAGGCCATATTTTCCTTTAATTTTGTGTTTTAATTTGTTCAATCGTTAACATATCATAATTTTTTTCATAGTTTTTTGTATTTTTTTAAACAAAAGAACATGACATATAAATATAATGGGCCTAACCCAGCCTTAAAAAGCTCGTAAAGCCTTGGGTCCATAGGCGGCCTTAGCCTTGATTTTTAAGAGAAGACCGGCCCCCCAAAAAAAAAAATATATATACATGCCCTGCGGCCCCTGTCCATTAACAACCCCTAGTTTAGGTTATACACTTCAAAAGAATTTTGATAAGCCAATCGTAAAATATCGACAAAACAAAACACTTGGGTTTCTTTCATTATGTTGTTGCCTAACCTTGTGGTTCTCAGATCGAAGGCATAAAACTTTAAAATATTTGATTTATAAACAAGAAAGCACTGTCAAATATGTTTATTTTACTGAGTGTTTCACATGTCACCGCCGATCAAGATCACGGTGGTTGAGATAGGTTTGTTTTTTTGTTTTTTTTTATTGGGGGAAAATTTAGATTATACAAATTTTAAAAAAGTCGAGACATTTAAAAGAAAAAAGATCTGAATAGACGCAGACAATTTCAAATGAAACATGTTGTCTAGAAAAGGTTGTTTTTAAATATAATTAATTAAAAACTCAAATGATATGGTAAAATATGCAGAAGTTCTAACAAATTAACAACACGTAAGCTAAAAGGATAGAAGAGATTAAACTTATCCATTGTATAACATTTTATATAAACTATATTACTGTCACAACTGGATCGATCACAACTGAAATTGCAATTCGCCAACCTTAAAACCCTAACAAAGCAGGTATACATCGTTGCATAATAGTTCAACAAATCAACGATTATTGCAACTTAATCAGATTTTGCGCATTGACCGGGTCCTATTGAAAAACAAGACTATGAATTAGGGATATGTATATACTAAAGCCCCATTAAGCCTAGAATATACAAAAACAGTTATGGCAATCCGATTAGGCATAACCCTCCTACTTGTTCTTATCTGCACTGCTGTGACAAGCAGTAGAGCTGCCAACTCACGGCACCATGACACTTCTTCCCTCCACCGGAGCAGTTTGCCGGCAGGTTTCGTGTTCGGGACAGCTTCATCGGCTTACCAGGTATAATTTGAACTAAACCCTAGCCCTATGTTATAGATTGGGTTTTTATTTTGGTCCTCTAATTTACTGAGAATCAGATCGTATTCAATTGTGACAATGTAATCTCGATTTTATATTGAATTGATCATTTATGTAGTTCCTCTGCCTTTGTACTTTGTAGTATGAAGGTGCTGCAAATGAAGATGGTAGAGGTCCAAGTATATGGGACACATACACTCGCAAGTATCCCGGTAAGCCTTGCTTATCCTACTTCATTTTCTTCTCAAATCATAACTTCAAAAAGCTTCGGGATATCTTTCATTAATTTATGATTATGAAAATTTTCCTATCTTTAATTAATGTCCCTAATCATAAAATATTTATTCCCTTTCTACTAAACTATCTTCTTCTTTTTTCCTTCTTTTTTTTTTTTATGGGGAAAAAAAACAGAGAAGATACACGACCACAGTACTGGAGATGTGGCTATTGATGAGTATCATCGCTATAAGGTACAAGTACGCGTTCGCTATGGATAATTCTATGTAAGAAATTAAAAAGAACACGTTGGTTATTTCTGGCATGCTTACTTTTTTGTATTTTCGTATATGCAGGAAGATATCGGGATTATGAAAGACACGGGGCTTGATGCTTACAGGTTTTCAATTTCATGGTCAAGATTGTTACCAAGTAAGACACTAGGTGATTATATATAGATATCTTACTGTTGTTGTAATGCATTACTAAACCTTTTTTTCTCTAATATCTGGAAAAAAAAAATGGGCTCAGATGGAAAGCTGAGTGGATGTGTGAACAAGGAAGGAATCAAATATTACAACAACCTCATCAACGAGCTTCTAGCCAATGGTAGTACTCATAATATTACATTATCAGTTTTGTTTTTGGGGTCTGGAGTATATTTGCAATTCTTGTACTTGAATACATATCAATTTTTCTTTGGTCGATATATTACTTGAATATTGCAGGTCTTGTACCCTATGTTACACTCTTTCATTGGGATACTCCTCAAGCTTTGGAAGATGAATTCGGTGGCTTCCTTAGCCCTAAAATTGTGTAAGTGAAAATAATAATACTAGTGTATTATTACTTTCTAAATTTGAACAGAAAATATTAGTTAATCGACTCTTTTAAGCAATTTTTGTTGATGTGGATTTTCTCCAAATCGATAAGAATGTCGTTTAGGCTAAGAAATTATAATTCAGATTATAAACTAGGTATAACATGCAGGGACCATTTCAAGGACTATGCAAATCTCTGCTATAAAGAATTTGGTGACAGAGTTAAACACTGGATCACGTTAAATGAGCCATGGAGCTACTCCAATGGTGGTTATGTGATTGGAACGTTTGCACCAACCCGATGCTCTGATTGACAAAACCTAAATTGCACCGGTGGAGATTCAGGGACTGAGCCATACTTGGCGTCACATTACCAACTTCTAGCTCATGCAGCCGCCGTAAAATTGTACAGAGACAAATATCAGGTTTTTCATGGAAAGTTTTAAGTCGGATCAATCAACTAATTATTTTTCTCTTTGTTTTAAAATTATTTTTGAATATACAGGCATCACAGAAGGGCATAATTGGAATAACACTACTATCATATTGGTTCGTGCCATATTCTGATGCAAAGTGGGATGTAGATGCTGCAGAATGTGCATTGGATTTTATGTATGGATGGTATGTAGCTAATTAATTACACTAGCTAGCAAGTCCACAGTTAAAATAAATAGATAATCGAAAGTACTGCTTTTTTATAGTGTTTGGCAGAAAGAGTATATTCAAACTGATCTTCTATGTTCTTCTAGGTTTATGGACCCCCTAATTAATGGAGACTATCCACACAGCATGCGATATCTTGTTGCAGACCGATTACCCAAATTCACAAAAGAAGAATCCAAGTTGCTTAAGGGTTCATTTGAATTTATTGGAGTAAACTACTACACTGCTAACTTTGCAGCCTACAAGGCACCTTATTTTAATGCTGCTCATCCTAATGCGAATAACCCAAGCTTCACTACAGATGCTCTCGTTAATCTTTCAGGTCAGTAGAAATTTAAGCTTTTAATCTTAGTATGTCATGTCCAGAATAGTGGATGGTACTGTACGTGCTAACAAAGCTGAACGTTGTGGCAGTCGAGCGTGATGGTGTTCCTATTGGTCCAAAGGTGTGTCCCAAGTTGATCAACGGAATCAACCTTGATCTAATTATTATCATACGAAATTTCACATAATATTTTAATTAAATTTTGCAGACTGCTTTGGATTGGCTCTATATTTATCCAGAAGGATTTCGAGAGCTATTGCTCTACACAAAGAACAAGTATAATGATCCAGTTATCTACATCACTGAAAATGGAAATTAGTTTTGAAATGATTTTCTATCTTTCTGTCATCCTAATCAAATTGCTATTTTACTACTATCTGAGGCTCAGTAATTAATAAACATTTTCTTGTTGCTATTAATGAAGGAGTTAATGAGCTGAACGATCCCGGATTATCACTTGAGGAAGCCCTAACCAATAATCATATAATTGACTATTATGATGCCCATCTCAGTTATCTTCTTTCAGCAATCAAGTAAGTGCTTAAGTTGAAGAGTGATTATTAATTCTTTGGTGATGACTGTTATTTGATAATTTGACTCATATATCTTTGAACAGGGACGGGGTTAAGGTGAAAGGATATTTTGCGTGGTCATTGTTTGATAACTTTGAATGGAATACGGGTTACACTTGTAGATTCGGCCTCAACTTTATAGATTACAAATATGGACTCAAACGATATCCTAAACTCTCAGCTGGCTGGTTCAAGAAGTTTCTTCAAAAGTGTGTCGAGTTAGACGCAATTTCCTCTCGCAAATTTCAATCAATGTAAATCACTAGAATGAGACCGAGATCGATGCAGACTCTACTTTGTATGTTGGTTCGTCTCTCTTCATATTTCAAAGATTCATGTTATGGAGTTCAATTCTCTCATTATGTTTCTTTTCTTGTTGAAAATCTACGATATGTGTTCACGATGAAAGTTAATGTGTATATCTATATCATACTTAGGACAATGTGTATATGTACGGTCTCTTTAAAGCCACTAAATTAAAGGTATTTTCGTGCAAGCCAAAATCGCTGTATTTGCTCGCTTGTACCAAAAATCAAGTCCACCGATCATTTGGCTCGTAACTTACTTTGCAATCGATCGATTCAAGCTCAATTTTTCAACGTGATTCCTCAAGATGCAGAAACTTAAGCACACAATTTTGTTTTCCTTCTCATGGGGGAACGTGTTTGTTGCTTAAGAATTGTCTTTTGTTCAGCTAAAAGAAACCGAGAATCTAACTTTTTGGTCTCATTTAGTTCATAGAATTGGAGTATTGGAAAAGAAAACTCAATCATTTTTTGTGCATGGGATGCAAAGTGAAAAGAAATACTTTCTAGAAGGAAGAGAGAATATGAGGGAAAGTGATTTTTTTCCATACTAGTAAGCGATTCATTTCTCCCCTCTTTCCTTTCATCTACAACTCACTTTTCATTATGTTGTTAAATTAATTACAAACTTTTAACCACATTCCTAATAATCTCTCTTATGTTATCAAACACCAAAATAAAAGTGATAGAGTGTTCAGTGCACCGACGTGCGTTTACATCAACAGGAATGGACGGTTGGATATATAACATCAAGTACATTTTTTAGTTATTAAAAAAATATTACCTATATCTATATTAACGACTCAGATATGCTAGAATTATTGATTCACTACAGTAGGTGCATAGAAGAATTTTTCAATAAAAATTTATGAAAAATTTAATTTCTCATTATGTGGAAAAAATAAAGAATTACTTTCCTTTCTTGTTGCATTATTAAAGAAAGAAAAGAAAATAATTTGTTTGGTGCTCAATCTCCTAATGCATGTGTCTTATTGCAATGTCTTTATATCATATACATGTAATTAGGAAAAAGACAAGAAAAAAAGGGGAATGTCCATATTACTATCTTTCACCCTTCTCTTAATTGATGCACGTGCATAGTACTTTGCACATATTATATCGGTCCTGGTCTTTATTAAAGAAGTATGGCATGGGACAAAGCATACATGTACGTCCATACATCTATAATATGACGCGGTAAAGTGTCTGTATACCGAGGCATCGAGTAGCTCTTTTAAATGGTCATGTGAGATTTTATGTAAGAGTAGTGTTGTGTTCGAAATTGTTACTGATAACGGTGATGAGACACATCAAAGTACATAGTATAAATGTCCTTGTTTGTGGCTTAGGTAGAGACACCTGAAAAACTTCCTGAGGGATGTCATCTTCACAAGTTTTTTTTCTTTCATTTTTTTGTAATCCACTGGAAAAGAATATGTCGCTCTACTCTACTTTGTAATAGAGAATTTGGTGGGTTAATGATTACACGTATTTTTATGTGTGTAATTGTATATAAAATATTAAAAATAAGTTAATTTTCAAATCAATTATTATATAATTAATATACTTTTATTTATTTTATAATAAATAAACAGAGATGTAGAGTTTGAAATGAGTGCAAAATCGGAGAGAATAATCAAGAAATGAAGAAAAAAAGAATTTCTGCTAATTAATCTTTGATGTCACTGATTAATCATTGATTGATTAATTTTTTATTTTATTTTTTATGTCAAAAGAAAAACAGAAGCAAACTACAAAACAAAACAAACCCTCCAGGAGCGTGCATCATTGGTTGATTAATTAATAGAGCATAGAAGTTAGTCATCTGAAGCATCATCACGTGCAGGCAGCAATTAAACATTCAATCGTTTAATTAACTTGAGCTCATTAGATAATTACACCATCACCATTATTTCTCTTCTTACGCGCTAGCATACCGAATATTGTGGTGCTAACACGTGGTTCCCTTGACAAACAGCCACACATTCAATTTAGAAGACCACAAATATATATATATATACATATATATATATATATATATATATACAGCTCTCCTCCACTGCGGACGTCCGCAGTTTTTCTTAGGTATAAATTTTCAGTTTTGACCCATTTTTCTATCATATCTTCACATCTTAACCGTTCAGTGTTTAGGTCCTAATGTATAGATCACCTCTGTAAAATTTCAGCCAAATTGATGATCGTTAAGGCATCTAAAACTGCAATTTACAACAATGTACACGAACGGTTCCGGTTCGGCAGATTCAGTTCGTTCGTGTAAATTGCAGTTTTGGATGCCTTAACGATCACCAATTTGGCTGAAATTTTGCAGAGGTGATCTATACATTAGGACCTAAAAACGGAACGGTTAAGATGTGAAAATATGATCGAAAAGTGGGTCAAAACTGGAAATCCGTACCTTTTTTCTTAGGTGCGGATATCCGCACATGAGCAAATATATATATATATATATATGTGTGTGTGTGTATGTGAAAACACACACACACTCATACCTCATCTCTTCCCAACTGAACCCGCAACCCACCTCCCCATTCTCTCTCCTCCATTTTTAAATCTCTTATAATTTTCTCTCAAAATTTAAAAAAAAAAATTAAGGAGCTTTTACTACCCACACCATCAATTGTTTATCAACACAAAGAGATTTTACTTTTGGTAGAGAGTAGGGGCTTACTATTAAGTTGGGTTCATGTTTGCCTATAATAAATTGTGAGCTTAATTTGTGTTCCCTCTCTCCTCTAAACATTTCTCTTAATTTTTTTATGTATTGGATGATATATTTGAATATGAATAGTGAGTAGTTCGATTTTAGGAGTTAAGATTGTGAAGCTCTAACTCATCTTGTATAAATATTGATGCTTTAAATGAAATAAATGCAATTTCCCTTGTGTATACTTTAAATCCAAACTTATTGGTCTTTATAAGCATGTTTCTAGGTTTTGTCAACCTTTGAAATTATGTTATGGGCAATTGTGATAAATAAATTGATAAATTGACAACTTATTAGTCTTGTTGCATCTAGTATTTAAGTGTGGTGACTATTAGCCATCTTAATTGTAGTTAAACTTGCTTGTGTTTCTATCATCTTGCTTTATAGGACTCTAATTTTGGATATTGCGACCTTGATAGGCGTAATGCCTAAGTTAGAGAGTTGATTGTAGCCCTAACCGGCATAATCAATACACCGAAAGGATAATTGGTTAAGTAGCCTTGACCGATACTAGATACGAGACTTAACACATATAGGAAATGCATGCATTTGTGAAATTGACATCGATATTTTGCAAGATAGTTAGTGTAAACCACCCGACACTCCCATATTCCCATTAATTTGAAATCTGAACTTAATTTCTTACTTGATATACTTTTATTTTAGTGTGCAATTAATTTAGTTAATTCCTAATTCAAAATCCCAAACAAAATTCTATGTTCCATTATGCATAACTCATTTGGGCAATAAATTAGTGGCTTTGATTACGTTTAGTGTGAGCTAAGTTGAGCATTGTCGAGGCTTGGTGCCTTGAGAATATTATTTTACTTTTTATTTTTATTTTTATTTTTCATTGTATGCTTTTAAGTTATTCTAGCGCCAATTACCTCGGTGAAGTCCAACATCTAATCCCCGAGGTACAATAATCAAGATTTTAATACTTCCCTTATTTGATAACGATTCTTACGCTTACGAGAGTATATGAACCAAGTCAATTAAATTTAATAGAAATGATAAAGTAATATAATATGAGCTTCACATTTAAAATCAATTGGTAACGAATTGAGAAGGTTTTTATTTAATAGTGACCAACCCTAAAGGGCGTGTTACGCCCCGAATTTTAAAATAATAAAATCAAAATCCGAAACATGAATTATTACAACCCAACCAATAATATCCTGAATTTTTTTTTTTAACAAACATACCACACGAATTGAATTTCAAATCCTGAATTTAGCGTCGGTTAATTATTACAATTGAAACTCACAAATAAAATTGTAAAGCTCTAAATGAGCATAACAACCTCACAACGTAATGAAATCAAATAAATGCTGCAACCCCTAAACAGCACGGTTGCCTCCCTGATTATCCTGACCTGCAGGAATATCCACTACACTATTTGAATAGTGTACCGGGATTGCAACAACACAAAATCCGGTACGCTTTTTGAAAGCTCGTATGAGTAAACAGAAAGAACAATTGTTTAATTAAGTCATACTTATTTTCACCCAAGTCAACACCGAACAAGTCCCACATCCACAAAGAAACCACAATCTCAGAAATCAATCACCAAATCAACAATTCAACACGAAATCTAAACTCACATCTTTCTTCTCAAAACCTCAAAATTGTATTTATAAAAATACGGTGTCTGACATACTAGAGCTCTAACTGAATCGTAGCCCGTCACCTGGCCTAGTTTATGGCATCCGACATATTTATCATTATCGTATTTCATCAATATATATATATACGTATATACATATTTAGAACGTCTGATACTCGTACTTAATCTAGCCCCATTACCCGACAAGGGTTGTGACATCCAACTCACTCAACTAATCGTATCCCATCATCACCTAGGATTAGAGCGTCCGATTCCCCTATACCAGTCACTACGTCTACCCTAAATCCATAACGAGTACAACAATATGTTTCACACAATGGAATAAACCAATCCAAGATACACAATATTATCATGAAATTAAGCATTTGGAATATAATTCGAAATCGTCATTCCAACTCAATCATATCATCACTCAACAACACACCGACCAATATATATTTGACGTAAATATATATATATATATATATATATATACACACACACACGTAATCATCCACTCAGGGATGACCACTAATACCATCTATAGTTCACACAAGAAAATCGTGAAATTCATTTGTATAATTAAAATTCATTTTACTTGCCTATAGACCGTAGTTGATCAAGTCCATGTGATTTCAAAAATAAATATTTAATCCATAAATATTTTTCACACAATTACGACAAAATAAATAAATTAAAAGCACTCTGTTCGTATTATGAACCACGTGAGTTTTACTCACCTCGATACTCCTGCTGCGTCTTCAATTTTAACACAATCACACTGAACCCGCTCACCCAAGTAAAAACCATCAATCACATAATCAAATGTGACTTGAATTTGGCCAATACTTCCAAAACATACTTAAAACTACCATCCTACGGTCGGATTCTAAATTATACGAAAATCCGACCGACGGATTCTCACAAGTCGCCTCCCTAATCATTGTTTTGTAATTATACGAAGATCCAATGGTCGGATCTTCACCCATGACCATACAAAGCCACTAGGACAGTCATATGATCAACATATCAAAGCTACAACTCTATTGGACGATCCTAACTTCACATATCACAAATCTAACGATCGAAATCTAAAAATTCATAACTAAATTATACGATATCCAAAAACTACGTATAATATGCCGAAATGATCGTATTGAAATGTAGAATCTTAAAACGTATAGAAACTATATTTTTGACCCCGGAGGTGGCCAAAAAGGGTCGCCGGAGTTAATGGCAGAGCCGCCGCAAACCACCACCAATGGTGTCGGGGCCGAGCTACTCTTCTTCATTTTAACATGCTGATCATTTTTATAACTAGATCAAGATCAGAAAATAATGGGAAGAGGTGGAAAATTACCAAACTAGTCACGGTGGCCGGAAAATCTGCCGAAACAGGCGAGCTCGAGTTCGACGTAAAAACTTTCACTAATGGCTTCGATCCCTTCTGGAGATTTGTTCAGCAACTCAAGGCGAGCTCCCCAGTTCAAGAATCACCAAAAACAAAACTCTATAGCTCGAGATATCGGGATCGATAGCTCGGTTTCGATCTAGATCGAGGCTGGCTTCCAGCCGCCGCAATGCGCAGCGCCGCCATACAAGGTCACTTCTGAGAGTTTCAGGAGGTCGAGGCGAGCTTGAGAGTGAAGTTTGGCAAGGATTGGTGACCGGTAGCTCGAGATATCGAGCTTGGAACAAAATCGAGCTTAAACCGACCTTGAGCTCCCCCACCGTGTAGGGCCCACGAGACGACGCAAGGCTGCCACTGACAGCTGCGCAAGGAAGAGGGGAAGCTAATGGCGGTGGTCTGACGTCGATTGATGGCCGGTGGAGGGAGAGAGAGCTCAACCAAGTCTGGCTCTGTTTTGACTGGGTTTCGGACGAGAGAGAGAACGAAAGAGGAACAGTGGTTTCCCAAAAAAAGGAGGCTGATGAAAATGGAAACTTTCCAAAAAAATTTATGTTTTTTTTCTTTATATACCCAAAATGGAAATTTCTTGTAAATGCCATAACTAATTCATAACAAATCAGTTTTTTGTGTTCCGCATATACACGGACTCATATCGACGAGCTCTACAACTTTCATGAAGGAGTTTTCGCAAATTTCGTAAGTATAAAAAGTCGATTTCTTGAATCGAATATTTCGAGCTTTTCGTTAAAACAAAATGTTTCGGAACTTTGATAATTCTAAAAATGAAATATTTCAAGTATCATTCGTGCAAATGCACATTATTCATCCCACACAATTACACGAGATGAAAAGTGAAAATTGCGGTTATTGCAGGCCGGGTCTCAGTTCTGCAAAATCATTCTCATCTGGCGGCGCCTGGACATACGGGCTAGCCTCCGGGCCTCGCCATCGTAATGAGGTTGGCTGCCGGACGGGTATTGGATCGCTATTGCTCTAGCGGCCATCCAATGGAGAGTTGCTCGAGGATTGTCAGCTTTATCTAGCTGGGATGGTGACTGATGGTGGTCGTACTAACTGAATGGGGATCGTTTTTGCTCCGTCTTGCCGTGGTTTGAGGCGGCGTGTCCCATGGGGTTTGGGTTGTAAGCGATGTGATGGTGGGGTGCGAGGGGCTGGATCGGCATGGCTTGTGCAGTGAAGTTCTTGGGTCACTGGCGGTGTGATCGTGGGGTGCGGATCATGCGGGTGCAAGTAGCGGTGGGGTGCGGCGAATGGGGAGAGGCTTAGCTTCGCCAGTTCGTACGACAGGAAGGCTGGAGAAGGTGGACTTGGACTAGACCGCTTGATGGGCCTTGAGTGGGCCTTTGTTTGGCGGCTGTCCCCTATTTGGGCGTAGGTTTCTGGGCTGGGGTCTTACCCTAGTCCAGTAAATTTCACTTTGGGCTAGGGTTTTGGCTGTTGGCTCAACTCTATGTTTTTAGTTTTTTCTAAATTCAATAATTTCCTTGTATTAGGAATCTAGATCTCTAGCGCCTCCGACGTAGTACTAATGAAGGATCTCCGCTATCTCTACGATCTGAAATGTATAATGAGTAAGTCTATTTCTATGTACCACTGTAGGTACTACCACTATTTTCTTGTCTGTCTATATCCTTAAATTACAGCGGAATAGTATGTAACGACCTATTCTGGGTTGTGTTGATTATACTATTTCGCCCTGAGGGCTTGATTAAAAAAATAAAAAAATTGGTAATGAATTGAGTGACCCAAATTCTTACATATTTATATGCAAGGTCCCATTTTCTTTATTTCTTATATAAGATTTCATAATCTCAACAAATTAAGATAAATATATTCTGCACGGTGTGGCCCATTGCCGCGGGCCGGCGACCCGCACAATTAATCTTAAGTTGCCGTCCAGGCGTCCACGATTCCACCTTCACCTAATGAATTTTATTTGAGTAGTCCGACCAGGTCATTGTATTGCAGCTGGCCGGTATAAGTGAGTTAACCACAAAACCACAGTAATTACCGCCCAACAATGAGGGGGGAAAAAAACCCACAGTAATTTTTCTGTTTGTACGCACTACAAGTTTGTGCGAGCTTAGTTAATTAATTCTCATGACCGAAAAACCAGAAAAGAAAAAGGTTAATTAATTCCCTATCTGTCCCTTCCTCTTGCTTTCATTATTTCTTTATCATCTTTGACCCTATCTCTCATCGTCTATAAATGCTTGCTGCACAAATAGAGCTTAAACATCCATTGCTATCCACTTGATCGATTTCGATCATGGCGTCCATTTCCAGAGGCTCTTCTTTCCTTAATATTATTACTATAAGCCTTATAGTAATTCCTTTTGCCTCGTTAGTGAGAGGTAGAACTAGTGATGATCTGAGCAGCGATCGCTATGCAACTGCTTTTCTCAACCGGACCAGTTTTCCAGCTGGTTTTGTATTCGGCACAGCTTCATCAGCTTACCAGGTAATTTATAATCCTCCATTAGTTTTATTTTCCAACCTAGATGAGGTTTGCTTTCCTCATTCTTCGATTTATACACCCTAAATCTTTGTAGCATTTCATGTTAAAAATTCATTTTGTTTGCATTTGTTCTGATTTGGCTATTTGCTCGTCGAAATACGTTCTTCTTTTGGCTTTCAGATTCCCTCTATTTTTGTTTCATTCTCTCTTTTAAGTTTTCCTCACTTGTCAATGTTTAGAAGGAAAAGAAAACATGATTGTTCTGATATGTTATCTACATGAACCAATTTCAGTACGAAGGTGCTGCAAATGAAAGTGGTAGAGGACCAAGTATATGGGATACTTTCACCCACAAATATCCAGGTTTAAATCTTTCAACTTGTTTTTAATTTATTTGATCAATGGCAAGACAGAGCCGTCCGAAAGCTCCACACTTCCCTTTTGATATTAACTGCACACGAATAGGGAAATTGACGAATATGTTGGATTTGTCTGTATGACACTAGTATTCATCGACGTAACAATAGGCCAGACTAAGCATCTACCTTGAACATCTAGTAGATGTTTGTTTCTAATTTCATTTTCCTCAGTGTTTGATCTTTAGGTAGGTGCACCCACTCTTTTTCTTTTCTATTTTCAACCGGACGTTCTGATAAATTAATATCAATTTCCCAATCTTTAGTTTGAATGGATGACCATCTTGGTTGACCAATAGGTCTCTTACTCTCTAATGATGTAGTAGTGAATTCAGTAACTCGGTGGTGGTACTCTTTTCACTGGCTTAGGTTTTTAATGATCGTGATCACAATATGGCCCCTTGAATGTATATTTGTTCCGTAATAATTGAAATTTTGCTTTTAGATAAATAAGGACATCTACAACCCTTTAGTCATTTCATGAATTTGACACATTTAGTGTCATTACTATTCATTCAGATTTTGTATCTCCAACCCCCTTTAGTCAGAAGTCATAGCATAATTTCAACGGACCATGGGGCCCATCTCCTCTCCCTTCTTCTCCATTTTGGCTTTCATTCTACATTACTTGGTCAAAATGACTAAGTTTTTGACTCCCTTTTCCATCTATTGGGGTTGGAGATGTTGGACTTAGATTAGGGAAGCCAAAATAACTTTTGACACTAGGGTTGGAGATCCTTTAATCATTAGTAGACAACAAGTAACAACACTATAATATGTCAATAAAATAATGTATTTAGATATGTCTGGAATTGGTTGTGTAAGAGGGCCTGCATTGTGGCCTTGTTGTTTTTTTAATTATCGAAGAAAAAAATTGAGAAAGGCTTTTGATTCAACTGTCGTGCCACGTAATTGGTATGTACAACTGGCCAATAAGAACACTAGCATGAGTTGGTGTGGGAGACTTCAGCATTTCGCTATACAAAAGCATGGTATTTAAGTATATGATATATGAGGAGTATATGAATTCAAAATAATCTCTAATTTACCTTAGGGACCTTATGAACCCCAAATATGTTATGTAAATGCTGACCCAAAAAAGTAGGTTCAAGTGAACTGTAGCCGAAAGATGGAACAATCTGACATAAGAGGCGGATGTATTTGTTGACAAAATTTGGTGGAATGATTTTTTTTCATAAGACAGCTTCCATTGTATTGACTGAATTGAAGGTGTTTACAACCATCGAATGCATTAGTTCTCTATGAGTTTGTGACAGAGAAAAAAGATGAAGAAGATTAATTACACTTCAAGTTGAAGAAAAATAGAAAACTTTCATAGATGATCCCATTTATATGAAATAAGTCAAATAACCAGCGTAGTCACACAAATATCTCTTAACTAACTTACTAGCTAACTGAACTTCCAAGATTATGATATATGACATTCTAATATTGATGAAACTTGTTCAGGAAGAAATTTATCTTTACTCTCAACACATTCATTGACCAATTTGATGCGATGATCCCAATAAATTGTGACATTTTGTTTTCTTTATATGTTCTTAAACATATATGCATGTTTGATTGCAGGTAAGATAACAGATGGTAGCAGTGGAGATGTTGCAATAGATTCATATCATCGCTATAAGGTAAAAGAAATTATTCTTTATCATAAATCACAATCATCATAGTTTCTAAGCATATATACATATTTACATGTGTATTGCAAATTATAGGAAGATGTGGGGATTATGAAGGAAATGGGTTTGGATGTTTACAGATTTTCTATCTCATGGTCTAGAGTACTACCAAGTAAGTTTAATTGGTTACATGTATAGTGCTTTTACTAAAATTATCACGAACATACTGGCTTACCTATTTTGACTGTTTTACTTTAGAGGGGAAAATAAGTGGGGGTGTAAACAAGGAAGGGATAGAATACTACAACAACCTTATCAATGAACTCCTTGCCAATGGTATAACTTCTTAATTAATCTATTCGTCATGATCGTACTACACTCAAAATTAGTGGTACTTAAAAAATCACATCAATTTACAATTAAATATGGAATGCAGGTATAAAGCCTTTTGTGACACTCTTCCACTGGGATCTTCCCCAAACCCTGCAAGATGAGCATGGCGGCTTCCTAAGTCCCCATGTTGTGTAAGTTAATGAGTTTGCTATACGTTGTAGTTAACACACACACACACACACTAGAACATGTAAATGAGTGAGACACAACACGTTCACAATACATGTACACTTATAATTATACCTATTAGTGCCAAGTATGACACAGTCATCCATGCTTGATTTACACGACTGGTAATATTTTTACATAGTATTGGCATTATCTATAATATGCAGGAAGCATTTTGAGGCCTATGCGGAACTTTGTTATAAGGAATTTGGTGATCGGGTGAAGCACTGGATCACATTCAATGAGCCAATTGCCCTCGCTGTGGCTGGTTACGGACTCGGGGCATTGGCACCAGGACGATGTTCCACTTGGATAAACCCCAACTGCACTGGAGGGAATTCAGCGACGGAGCCGTATCTGGTCACACATTACCAACTCCTTGCTCATGCAGCTGCAGTTAACATGTATAAGAAACATTATCAGGTCTGCATCACTAAGACCAGATCTTAAATTCTACATTAACAAGCATGCATTCAATAAAATTGAACCTGCGCATTATGCAATTATGCATGCATCAACCTCATCTTAGTTAATAACGTGTTCTTCGAGACATTTCAGTAAACATGTTTGTTCTTTCTTTCATCTCCGCACACTCGTATTCTATTTATATGATATGTTCAGGCAGTGATTGATAATAGAAAAAAATTTATTGTGGCCGGTTTCAGGAGTCCCAAAAAGGACTGATAGGGATCACGCTGGTGGCAGAATGGTTGATACCAAATTCTACGGCACAGCACGACCAAGTTGCTGCATTTAGAGCCCTAGATTTTATGTTTGGATGGTACATGGAACCTTTGACAAATGGTGACTATCCCAAGAGCATGAGATCTCTTGTCGGAGACCGATTGCCTAAGTTCAAGAACGAGCAATCCAAATTGCTGAAAGGGTCGTTTGACTTTATCGGATTGAACTATTACACTTCTAGCTACGTATCCGACACACCCCAGCTAGTGAAAGTCGCCGATGCAAGCTACATGACAGACTCTCTTGCGACTATGTCACGTAAAATTCCTAACCTGAAAGCTATCTATTAATTTACAAGTTTCTCGTTATATTTATCATAAAAAAAAATGTCGTACTTATATCATAAAAATTTTAGATGCCACCTGAAAAACATTTTATATGGCGGTAAAGGTGATCATATAATGAAAGATTATGCATGGTGGTTTATTTGTCACATCAACTATCAACTGACACAAGTTGTGAATTTTTAGATAATATCTGAAAATGTGGTTTAATTGGTAATTTTATTTTTATAATACTTATCTTTGTGTAAGATTGACGAATAATGTGATCGGAAGATGTTGGTGATAAATTATGCTTACGATACTTACACATTTTTTCTCTTAATTTCCAGCCCTTCGTAATGGAATCCCCATTGGTCCAAAGGTCTGTATCAAATCAAGAACTTCATTTAGAATCAATTATTTTCCCCTGGAGTATCATGTATATAGCAATCGAGTTAATTACGATCAAATACTCATTATATGATGACATGATCTCCTGCAGGCTGCCTCAGAAGGCCTCTATATTTATCCGAGGGGCATCAGGGATTTTTTGCTCTACACAAAGAGAAAGTATAACAATCCACTTATTTACATCACAGAGAATGGTAAGCCTCTCAGTCATCATCTTTCAGAGCTAGTACTTGATATATAAGGAGTACATGCATGGCTGTATTTACTTCTTTGGATTTCATCTGGATTGTATTGTACCTAGAGGCTAGAGCTTTCAGTACTCTTGGGAAACCTTGTTTTTGTATCTTAAAGTAAACGTACATTTCCCCCTGCATTGCAGGCGTTGATGAGTTTAACGATCCCAAGTTAACACTTGAAAAAGTCCTTGCTGACAACCAAAGAATTGACTACCACTTTCGCCATCTCTATTACCTCCGAGAATCGATCAAGTGAGATTTTTTTTTTTCGTTATATTATTATGTGAGATTAAGTTATATACATGTACTACTTTCACCAACCACAATGCAGATGAATTCCAATATCTAAAAAGCTTTTGAGGAATGGATCAGGAATCGTTGGGGTCATATCTGACATCTTATTTTTCCTTTTATGCAGAGATGGTGTTAATGTGAAGGGATACTTTGCATGGTCATTATTGGACAACTTTGAATGGACATTAGGTTACACTGTTCGATTTGGCATCAACTATGTCGATTATAAAGATGGGCTTAAAAGATACCCTAAACACTCAGCAATATGGTTCAAGAATTTCCTCAAAAAGTACTAAGAGATAAGCAAAATATATATGTACTTTTTGTTTCAAAGGCGTGAATGTTCTCATGGATATGAATAGTTTGCATGAAGGTGTAAGGCTCTTTTTGTTTCACGAATTGTTGAGAGTTCAGGCTATCATTTTTTTTTTTTTTTAGTAAAGAGAGACATGACTTATTAATTTTGGCCAATGTGATTACAATCAAAGCTTAAAGCTTAGAACAACTCTAAGGAAAGCTGGAACTACATCATTCCATTCAAAGTGAATACTAGATTCATAGGCCTCAGTGCCTCTACTAATTTTGGGCTATCATATCCCTTGACCAACTACTAAGTGTATGTGTATCTATGTACTTTTAGAATCAAATTTAACAAAAAAAATCTCTTGTATGGTCCATAACTCCATATTCCTAGAATAGATCATATACGAACCAAATTAAAATACTAAAAAAAAAAAAAGTGGTATTACTCCACTTTGGAGACGCTTCATATGGACATGGGCTCATTTCTTTCTATGGTTGGGCTAGAGTCTCGGCTTAATTTTGTGTCAACTTCTGTTATGGGCCCTGCTTCTCAGTTTGGCTCTTTAAATGTGGTTTCTCTTCCTATCACAACAGGAAAACGTCAGGTCGAGCGAAACAAACCAAAGGATCTAATGAAGGTAGCAGCTGAAGCTTTAAGACAAGATCAGAGCAAAGTTTGTTACAAGTCTAATAAGTTTGTTGGGAAGGAGTTACCTCCCTCATCTTCACCCCAATTTGAGCAGTAAGATGCGCATGCTATTAAGACAATTGAGTTTCTAGTTTTTAATCCCCGTTCCAAGCCCTACACTCTGTTCTGCGTACGTTTGTGCTTTAATCACTAGAATATGAAAGGTTTGTCACGGATGACTCTTTCTGTCATATCTCTAGGAACCCATTATTCATGGTAGGTAAGAGAAATTTCCACAGAAACCCTCTCAAAAGAAGGAGAAGAAGACGCGATAAAAAATATTGACGGAAGGACATAGAAAACAGACGCCGTTAGCCTTGAAAACTCAAGTTTTGGGTAATTAATAGTCTTAGGGCTGACGTGGACAATTATCAACCTTTGGATTTCAGATAAATGGATGAAATTAGAAGTGAAGGATAGCCAAGGAGGAAGAGTAGCCGAGGAGAGGATCCGCATCTTAGCTGGTAGTTATAACTAGGGTTTTGGCTCTTCTGGATCTTGATTGAAAAGTGCTGTGGTGGTCCATCTTGACTGTTCGATTAATCTTGGTTTTATGCTGAAGAATCTCGCAACTGTCCAATGCTTTTCTGCTACAATGACATTGATTAGAGGGTACGTGCTGGCCTCTCTCTCTTTTCAGCTTATTGAAAGGTTGCTAGTTGTCACAAAAAGGAATCATGTTTGTTGGTCCATTAGTGCATGTGAAGCAAATATAGACGTATGCTACCGTGGTCCAGCAGATCATCTAATGAACCAAGAAATAAGAGAGTCCAGCTAGGTTAATTTCAACAAAAGAACAAAATGAAACCTCACACAGAAAATCAGAAATAATATTTAGAAGACGACTTCTATGCAGTGCCCACGGATCATGAATGGGGATGATATTAGTAAAATTATCAGTTTATCACCTAGCATGGCCTGCGCATGCACTGTGAGCAATAAAGACCATGTGAATTGATTAATTGTCTTCAATAATTCATTTCGGTATTGTTCGGATAATTCAGATAGTGATTGTACGTCTAAAACACTGAAAGTGAAAGCACAAGCTCAGCTGCAGTTGCAAGCTGTAAGCAGCGGGGGTCCTATATATTTGTCTCTGTAAGCAGCGGGGGTCCTATATATTTGTCTCATCTCGATGTTGGGGTAACTTGATGATGATGAACAGATGATAGATCTGGCTTAGAGAAAGAGCTGATTGGCTTGGCAAAATGTAGTAGAAAATCCGCGCACGATAGCCTACAGATGACAAAACTATCATTTTCTCTCTTTTGTATACCAAATCCTGTGTTGACCAAGTCCACATTCACCAAGGTAAAAAATCAGCATTTTTTGCACCTAAATGCCCCATTTTACCCCTCATTTTGCCTATGGTTTACCTGGATCTTGGTCCATCGTAGTAGAATTTTTGTTCTTACATTCTCATCTATGTTTCCATACAAGAAGTTGTTTTTCTCTGGTAACTTCTCCCTCAACGACAACTTAATGGTTATCGAAGTAATACTGTAACTAAAAACAAAGTCTTTGCTAACGGTAGATAACTCAAAGACTAGATTCTTGTTTAATTGGGTAATAAGTCCTCAAAATAGATGATAATAAATGGCATGCATGTAATAGAAGCATGTATGGCACAAACTCCGGCAGGATCAATTTTTCCAAACACACATTAATAAATTTAAGATAATATATATTACATAGTTAATTTGTCTTGTGATTGAAACAGAAAATACAGGTAGTATTCAAATAGAGATGCTATATGGAACACCCTTCCCTGTAACCCCAGGTTCTGAAAAGGGCTTCAAAAGCTCATAAGGCACAACCCCAGCTCCATTTCTGTTCTTCAGCTCAAAATTAGCATTTCTCTCATCAATGGTTTGTTCAAGCATCATCAGCCTCCCCTTAAACCGCTCAAACGCCGCCCTTATAACTTCGTCTTCAGCCCATGCGTCCTCCATCTTCTCTCCAATGTACTCTTCGTCCGGCGAATGATTAGACAAAATGTCTAAAACCGCCATCACCGTTGTGGCTTGAATTTGCGAAGGAAAGCACCGCAAAAGAGCAGCTTCGGGTTTTTTCATGAACATTTCCCAAGCCTCATCGTCAGGGTCCTCCGTGGGCACATTGGTCCTTGCAATGGTTGGGCGGTTAGGGAAGTAGCCTGCATAGGCATACTGACCAAAGTTCACTGCCGCATGGTGACCGGATGTAACCCAAAGCATTATTGTGAGGATGTCGATGAGGTCTTGAGGGGTATTTAGGTCAGGCCACCAGGGTTCGTCTTTCTTGTCTTCATGACCTACTGTTCTGATCTCTGTCCACCATGCTTGGAGCTCTTGATCGGTTTGTACAAGGGTGGACTCTCTGTAGTAGTGGTTTACATAGTCAGAGACCCATTGTTTAATGGCATCCCATAGGAGGAGTCCATCATTAGCAAAAGGGTAGTCTTGAATTGTTAGCCTCAGACCGTGGGGAGCGGTTGGGTCCTCAACAGCCATGCCCCTAAAAGTAGAGAAACAAAACATGATCAAAGATGTTAGTCATGTACGCTATAAGTGTAGCATCTATAGTAGAGCTTACTCAATTTTTTTAGCTTTTTCTGTTCACGTAATTAGTAGCTACTTTTCATTGTTAATCTCATTAAATTCAATATAAGCGAACGACATCAACTAAGTAAATACCTGCGAATAAGGTCGGCTGGTAGACCCTCTTGGTCGAATCGCCACTCCTTAGCATAGGCAATAGAGCAAAGCTCCATGGAGTATTTTTCAGGTGAGAATGAGTTTTCAATGATGCCACCGGCATTGATTAGTGATTCACGAGCAAGAGCATTGATCTCCATAGTGTATCTGAAATGGGGATGCAACAATTTGTAGATGGGGTGCAACACACTCAGTTGACGATTGGTTGCGATTATATATGGTTCTGTGACACAATGCGTTCTTAGCCTGGAAATTAAGCACGGGAAGATACATAGCTTAAAATAATTTAAAAACATGAACATAAAACATATGGTGTCAAATGGATCCTTGACTAATTAATTACCAGTGACTAACAAGTTGATGGTAACCAGAGTCATGTGCAAGAACATGAGCTTTGGCAATCCTCCAAAGCCAAACACCGGTAGCATTCCAGCTGGGCTTGAAGGCTTGCTTCCACTGGGGCTTTCCATCCATTGGCGGTCGAGTCAACTCAATTGCTAGCGGCCTTAGGGTTCCTTCTGGGGTAAGGAAGAACAATGTCCTCGATCCATATAGTGTCGTGCCTTCAATCTTTCGTACTTTGCTCACGTATGGTAAAAACAAATCGTGGTAATCTAGTATAAACAACTTCTTTTCTCTTATGGCCTGCATTTTACCAAATTCTTCCAATCACATATATGTGCCACAAAAATATATACAATAATTTATATTGAAACAATATTGTGGTACCTCTTTGATGGTCGCAAAGCCTTTAATTTCTTGCTCAATCATTTCCGAGGTGATCGCAGATTCTGGGGGACCATACACGTTGGGATCCAATTCACTCTTCAATGGCCATTCCTGCATTTGTTTTCTTTGTTAGTTTAATGTTTTATGAATATATTACATATATGCAGGACGTTGTTCTGCGAATGCATTCCTGCATTTGGTCATAATTTTTCAGTCATCACCTGTTTTATGTGTCATGACTATTATCTTTGATCACTAATTGTTACTATTTTGAATGTCGTCAGCAACAACTACCACGAAAAAACCTAAGTCGTTGCTACACTTACACTTCTTTTGCTGTTAAAACTCTTATGGCCTAGGGGTTTTGGACACAAAGGATCAAACAAATTTCATGATAATACATGTAGATATGAAATTTAATTTTAGTGACATACATTGTTAGAACTAAACATGTGACTTTTTCAAATTAATCTGTCATAACTCACTCAATGCATCTACATTCATACCGTCACCAACTTAATGCTATATGGGTTGAGACCGGCAAGAGTCTGCCTAGCAAATTCCTCGTCCCTAAACCAGAAGAATTTGTCTCCTGTCAGCACACCAAGAAAAGGAAAAAATGCCATCAATTTCAAAACAAAATATGTATTAGGAACATAAATAGTATAATCTTATTATTAAACATGTTATGTCGTTAGATTGTTAATTCGAAACCATTGATCAGGACAAAAGATGCAGATTGATTGATTTGCTTACTATTCATTGTTTCTGGGGGCACGAACCGCAAAACATCACCTCCAGAAGCCAAAGCATTTACTAGTCTGGGAAATACAGCTTGGAGAACCCCTTGTTCCTTAATTGGAGGCAACTTAATGCCTTCATTAAAAAGTGAGTCTATTGACGTGAAGAATTTGAATCCAAGATTAGTGTCATTGATGGCGTTCTCCAGGGATGGTACTACTGCATGCATGACAGCGTACATTGTCTTTGCTGAAAATGTCAACTGCTTCACCTCTGAGAAGGCTTCGTCTCTAGGAACGTACACCTTGCTGCTCCTTTTCTCCGAATGTTTATCTAAATGCAAAACAGAAAAGTATTTTCATTTTATTCTCATCTGTACATACCATTAGGGTACTTGGTTTAATTATAATAACAATCTAAAACCTTTAAGTGTAAATAGCTATTCGATTAGAGAACGTTATTTTTGTACCTACTTCACTTATTGGTCGCCCAGTTCGACATCGCCTGGGATAGGGGAATTCTTTGCTTCCTCCAAGAACCGGTCTTATAAGCTTTATACTCGAATCAGGATTCCCAAGATCATTGTAAACATCGTAATCGTATATTCTCTCAAAGCTCTTGCGCTCTCCTTGGCCATTGCCGCGCAATGTCACAAGCTCCTCTTCTCTTAGCCTCACCAATGCACTTGGAGTTTGAGATGGCAAATATGACTGCGGTACTCGAACACAAATTTATCATTCACAGTAGTTTAACTTTTAGTAATAACAAAATGTGTGTGTAACCATTTGATTAGCAAAATATTCATTTTAATTTTATCTAACAGATTAAATTTGTTTTACACAATTTTAAATGATTTTTGTAGTCATTATTTTTGCATAGGAATCTAAAGGATTAACTGTTGAGATCATTGAATTAGGTCACATACTTGTGTAAGGTAATAAAAACTTCAAATTATTAAAATAAGGAGGTCCTCTCTAAAATGAGACTATATATATATATATATATATATATATATATATAAGGGTCCTTCCACTGAAGGATTTCTTTAGCATGTGTTTGCTGATCATATATTCCTACATAAGTCACTTGTTGTATTTGGTAGCGTCACCAACCACATAAATTGATGGTACATATATATAAGCTAACAAGTAACAACATAGCATAGCATACATAATTATCTGAATCTGACATACATAATTATCTGAATCTGACCTTGTTAGCGAAGAAGACCCTCTTGGCTGGATTGTCATACTTGGAGTGAAGCCATGAATTACAACTAAGGAGTACAGGGCTATTACGCAAGCCATCCAGGACAATATCCTTGAGATGCATCTCCTTGTGGTGCTCATTCTCTATTAAAACGGCTCCCACTTCCCCAAAATCTAATGGAACTTTAAAATCTGTCTCGTATATAATCTCACCCTCCACTCGACGACTTCGGTGTGCGAACCCTGTAACTGGCTCCTTCTCTAATCCAGTTTCTGCACCACATCTCAAACTCAACAAATTAATGAAACCATTCATTATATTACAACTTCTATGCATAAGTGGATCTGTACTGCCAATATTGTTTTGACTAATATATCCACGTGGTTTTTTTAAGTTAAAAAAAAAAAAAAAAGACCATCTATCTCTTTGATCAAGTGTATATCGTTCCGTCGTTGTGTTACAGTTATTGTAGTTTGTTGATTTCTATCCCGAGACCTCGTCAACTAGGAGTCTGGGACCATGATTTGCCTCCAAAATCCAAGTTGCATCATGTGAAGTAGAAGACAAGGATGTGCTTTCTATATACATACATATAACCTCCCAAAAACACACACAGACATATATATAACGTAGCTTGTAGCTAGAATATTTATGGTCCTCGGTTCATTATCTCGATCTCCTTCTTTTCTCATGCATATATGATACATAACATGACAGCCTCCACATATTTGACAGACTAGGACGCCTATACATAAATTTGAATCGACTATCATCTCGATATTCTACTAATTAGTTTATGTGATAATTAAATTAGAGATCAGCTGGATATCAAAAATCATAAATAATTATCATTACGACAACGAAACGGTTTATATTAGATAAATTTTGTTCGTTTATATATTTAATCCTAAACTATTTTTAGTTTAGTTGATACTTTAGATAAATGATTATGTCTTTGTTGTTTTATTTGTGTTTATAAGGAAAAAAAATCTAAACAAAAAAATCAACTACTCATCTGTCAAAAATAATTTAATACCAAAAAAATTAGAATAGAAAAATATAAAAGCCAATTAACAGTACAATGCGCACATCTGAGTTATTAAGAGTCTACTATGTATTTAATATATATATATATATATATATATATATAATGAAAGTTAAACAGTTGGTACTGGTTAAAATCAGAGTTATGCCTCCATAAGAAGCTTCCCTAGATCTTACTGGTTTTGTGTTTAAGAATGAAAAATTTTAAAATAATTTCTGTATGAAATGAACCAAAAAAAAAAATTAAAAAAATTAATGTTAATTGGAAGTAAGGTTAATTTCTTGAGTGAAAAATCTACATCATATCAGTGGACAAAATATTTTGATCAGTTAATCGTTTGTAAAAATTCATTAACGTATGATACTTACTGGGATCAAGGTGAGCGCTAAGAAGCTCCATGAAGAGCGTTTGACCAAGCAAATCTTTGATATCATCTAGTCCTCGGGCTAAACCCATGTGAGACAGAAACCCACCGACTGTAAGCGTCACCGTTATGGTTGCTTTAACACTGATGAACTTCTCCTTCACTACTTCTTTGGTGGTCACTGCTTCTACTTCTTTCTCGGCTGCTGCATCTTCATTCTCCGTCACCATTTCCGTCACCTCGGTGGTGGTGGTGGTCGTCGTCGTCGTCATCGTCTTCGTCGTCGGTCCATGGGTGCTAGTATTACTAGTACTATTAGCACTACGTACGACTTCTATGTTGTTGCTATAATTGTTACTGGATCCAACTCGAATAAGGTTTCTGTGTTTGTTGGGGAATGAAGGACTTATTGACCAGACGGAAAGTGAAGTTCTGCTGCCTCTACTTCCATGGATGAACGATTTGTTCTGAAGAAAGAGAGACTGTGATTTGTGAAATACTCTGGGTTTCAACATCTTTTGCTACAGATGGAGACCAAGTGTCTTAGGTTAATTTGATTGGAGGTGCCCCGATATCTATATGTAGAGGGGAGGGGTGGGGGGACCGAAATGAGAAGCGTGCTTATAAGTTGTACTATGAAGAGCCTCAATAATTGAGGGATTAATGACCAAAAAAAAAAATCTTTTTTTTTTTTTTGGTTACAAAAAGTTTAGGTCAGAGCTTAGTTACGCTACACCACCATCACCAGGGCAAGCCTGCAACCTCAACCCTGAAGGACTTACGGTGGACACGTACCTGTCACACCAGCCCCCAGGTATGGATTTCCACAGGAGACTTATAGATCGCGAGCGCAACGAGGCCTGCTGGCAGCGGGGATCAAACTTGTGTGGGTGATACACCTCAAATCCGCCCATACCAACTGAGCCAAACCTCGTTGGCAAAAAGAAAAAAAAAATTCTTTGAGTATAAGCTTTTCTTTATTCTATACTCAACTATCATTGTCATTTTGATACCCTATATTTATTGTCATTAACAATTTTATAGCTAAGTATGTAATATTATTGTAGTATTCAAGAGCTGGTGAGTCGTGACTCATTGATCAAGTGACATAATTAACACTACAAAGATCATGAGTTTAATCTTAATCACATTAAAAATGAAGAGTATAGAGTGTGAGAAACAAGATATAAATAAAATATATATATATATATATATATTCAATTATTCTATAACATGGGAGTGGTGAGGAGGAGTTCAATTGGGTCAGATTTTCAAATTATACAAAGGGGATTCAGTCATACGCTAGAATAGATAGAGAAATTGTATTCACACATTGCAAAATACTGAATACACATCTATTTTTTCATACATCCGACATAAGAATTTATGAGTATATTAAATTACCAAAAGAGACATTTATATTAAAAATAAAGAAACATAGTTGGAATATATCATCCCGCTTTAGAGTTTTCTTATCACATACATGAATGACATGAATGAAGGTGCACACTTAAAACAAGTCAGAAACAGTTAACGAGACCGATCGATGAACATCCATAGTTCCAAAGAAAATCAGTAACAACATAAAATTAAAATTAAAAAAAAAATGTGTACGGTGTATTATGAATGAGGATAGTTTAAGAAGTTTTGGGTTGTGTACGTTTCTAGTAAAATTTAAAAATAAAAAACTAATAAATAGTGTATTAAGTAGGAAATAAGTATCTAATATTTTACGACGTGTAAATAAAATTTCTTGAATAGATATTAAAAATCCGGCACTAGGCTCGAACACGTGATAACCGCTAAAGAAAAAGGAACGTCGCTCCTTTTATTTAGGGGTGAAATTTGCTCCCTCAAAATAGCAAACCATACCTCCTTTTATTTCTTTAATAATATTTCATCCCAAGTCTTTTGGCGCTTCTCAAAATACCCCCAAAACTCATATTTTCCTTTTCTTCTTTTTGGGTCCTCTCTCTCTCTCTCTCCGGTGAATACTCCCTCTTTCCACCATCACGTCGGCAAATGGAACTAGAATTGAATCTCCGACGCACGAGCTAGATCTCTGACGCACGACGCCGATTGGTAAGCCCTAATCAGTCCTACGACAACCTCACACCCAAATCGATCGACCTCTTCTCCGCCTCTTACCTCTCAATCCACTCTCAGACCAACGACCTCTTCACCTTCCTCCAACGACCTCCTCACCTTCCTCGAGTCCACTCTCGAACCTGACTCCATCTTCACCATCGAAATCGCCAGCGACCACAAGAACTGGAAATCCCGCGACTTCGGCCGCATCCAGTTCACCACCCTAGCCCACAAAGCCAGAGCTCAGTCTTTCTCCTCCTCCGCCGACCTCGTCTTCAAGTCCCACAACCTCCGCCTCTTCGACTCCAACGATGACATCGTCCCCCCGCCGCTCGACCCCAAGCACCGGCTCAACGATGCTATTTTGCACTCCGTGTTTGCCGTCAACGACGAGGCCATGAGTGTTCTAGAGTCGTGGGAGGGCGTCCGGGCTTGGGTCATGCCCGAGAAGCGGCGAGTCGAGTTTTGGGTCTGGCGGGTCAAGTTAATGCTCTGCTTTTGAAGGTAAATTTTTCTTCTTTGTTCTTACGGTTTGAATTTCTTGCTTAAAGTTACTGAAATTGGAAGAAAAGTTCTTGTATAGCAATGAGCAATCTGCTATTCGATTTGGGATTTTGGATTGTAATCTCCTCCCGAGTCCCAACTTTGTACTTGGATTTTGTTTTGATTTTGCAGTTGGATAATTGAGTCTTGTTTTCGATTTTGCAGTTGGATAATTGGAACTTTGTACTCTCTGAAAGCCCGGCATTTTGGAGAAGAAAACGAGAGAGAGAGAGAGAGAGAGAGAGAGAGAGAGAGAGAGAGGGAAGAACATACTCAAAAAGAAGAAAAAGAAAATCTGACTTTTCAGGTATTTTGGGAAGTGCAAAAAGACTTGGGATGAAATATTATTAAAAAAATAAAAGGGTTGTGGTTTGCAGTTCTAGGGGTGCAAATTTCACTCGCCCCCCAACCCTCTCTTTTATTTACTCCTTCCCATTCGAGCTGCTTTGCGTCAGCCGTTTAGCTTTCTTCTCGTTTCCTATATATCTTTATTATCTTCTATGTTTTAGAGGCTTATTTTCAATTTGGCTTATGAAGATTGAAGATGCTCTTCATCCTACTATGGTTGTGCCAACTGTTGTTGATAGACTTATTAGCAAAGTGACATTAGATTCTTGGATGTAGTATGTGACTCCAGGTGTCACGCCCCGAATTTTATGAATAACAATTCATAATCCGAAACATGAAAATTTTTCTTTTCTTAACTCACTCACCACACGAAATAAAATCAAACCGACTTAGTCTCGGTTAATTATTACAACATAAATCCAAAATGTAATGTAAAGCTCTAAATGAGCATACACACACACCTCACAACTAAATAAATAACAAAACTGCTGTAACACCTAAGCAGCTCGGTCACCTCCCTGGTTATCCTGACCTGCAGGAATATCCGCTACACCATTGAATAGTGTACCGGGATTGCAACAACACAAAACCCGGTAAGCTTATGAAAGCTTGTATGAGTAAAAGAAGGAAATGTTACTTAATTTAAACTCTTTTAATTCCCACATACAGCAACACTCAATTATTTCCCCATATACAAATAATAACAATCTCAATCAACACCAATTCAATATATATAGTCAACTCCAATCACTACTTTCCCCACGACTCTCTTCATCGTATTTATAAAAATACGGTACTTGACAGACTAGAGCTCTAACTGAATCGTAGCCCGTCACCTGGCCTAGGTTATGGCATCCGACATATTTATCAATTATTGTATTTCATCAATATGTATACCTATATACATATTTAGAACGTCCAATAATTCCACATACTCAACCAATCGTATCCCATCATCCACACTAGGATTAGAGCGTCCGATTACCCACACCAGTCATTACCTCGACCCTAAACCCATAAATGAACACAACATATAATTTCATATACTGAAATCAAACACACCAAGATATATCATATTATTATGGGATTACACAATTGTAATATAATCAACTCCATCATATCATCAATCAAACAATCCACTCATCAATATATATTTTCCACGTAAATATATATATACGTAATCATCCACTCAGGAATGACCACTAATACCATCTATAGTTCACACAAGAAAATTATGAAATTCATTTGTATAGTTAAAATTCATTTTACTTACCTATGGACTGTGGTCATTCAAGTCCATGAAATTTTAAAACAAATATTTAATCCGCAAATATTTTTCACACAATTACCAAAAATAAATAAATTAAAATGCTCGGTTCGTAATATGAACCACGTGAGTTTTACTCACCTCGAACTCCTGCTGCGTCTTCTATATATATATAACTCACAAAAATCCAATGCTCGTCAACTCAAGCCGTCAAGTACCTAATCAAGTATGGTCTTTACTTAGCAACGAAGCATGAAATAAACCTAATTGATGATCCAACGGTCGGATTTCTAAAATAAAGATAATCCAACGGTCGGATTCTAAAATAAAGATAATCCAACGGTTAGATCCTCACGGATTGCCCATGGAAACATCCTATCAAAATTATACGAAAATCCGATGAACGGATCTTCCTTAATAGCTTCCCGAATCACTATTTTATAATTATACGATGATCCAAAAGTCGGATCTTCGCCCGTGACCACACAAAGTCATCGGGACAGTCATATGAACATCATATTAAAATTTGAAGTAAAACCGATGGTCTGATCTTCGTAAATCTCAAACCGAAGGTAAATTGTAAAACCGTAAATAGTAACGTTAAAACAGAAATTGACTATTTATCAACTTTTTCTAACATGACCAAGTTATATCTCAAAACGCTCGTATGGATGCATAGATCATCGTCCAGATAATAAAAACTCAAAATTCGGTCCGACGCGCCGCCACACGCGGCGGTCAGACGGTGGTCAACGCGGCGGTCAACACCGGTCAACCACCTCCGATGCAAAAGTCGTCAACTACAAACTTCTTCAAAATGAAATTTTGAACAACTTTAATACCTGACTTTTTCGGAGATGAGGTCTGGATCGTCCTAGATCGGGCTTTGAAGTTGGATTAATCTCGGCCCTCTGATCAGTCTCCAGATCGAATCAGGGACGTCGAAATCTTCAACTCTTGATCTACCACTCTACACTCAAAATCGTGATGCAAGCTATATATGGGGATGATCAGAAGGAAGAGCACGTCACGAAAATGGGGACGATCGGCCCGTGCACCACCGGAAAAGAGGTTTTCCGGCCGGGTCGGGTTTTCACTTCGGGAGGAGGCTTCGATCCACGTCTGGAGGCAGCGGCGGGGCGCGACGATGGCGGGGATCGCCCAGGCGCGAGGCGGCGACGCGGGAGAAGGCCGGGTCGGGCGGCGGCGGGGTCGGGAGGCCCGACTTCCAGTCGGGTCGGGTCGCTGGGTCGGAAGGCGCAGTGACCAGGCCGAGAGAGAGAGACGGGGGACTGATGTGCAATAATGGAATTTTTTCGTCCTTCACAACAAACTCAGATTTTTCCACTATTTATAGAAAAATTTCGATTTTCAAATATTCATAACTTATTCATACGAACTCCGAATAATACGTTCCACATATGCACGGACTCGTATCGACGAGTTCTACAACTTTCATGAAGGAAGTTTTCCCAAATTTTGAACGTATAAAAAGTCAATTTTCACGACCCCCTAAATAACGTTCGTTTTTGAAAATAAAATCATTCGGAACCAATTTTCTCAACCCACGACAATCCAAATAATCCCAAATGTCATAATTCAATTTATATAACAATTATTGAATTACATAAATTTATTGTATGAAAATCAGGGTCTTCACACCAGGCGACATAGGTTTTTTTTTTATATAGTTTTTTTAGGATTTCATTTTTAGGTTTTGATTGCTTCGAATAGGTCCATACCTTTGTTGAGCTAGAGTTTAGGAGATTTGGTGATATTGAGATTTTCTATGGCGTTATTTCTGGAAATTAAGTTTTTTAATTTAGGTGTCTTCTTGTTAGGAACGTGGTGGTGAATTGTCCATATATGTTGTTTGGGTGTCTTGAGACATGGTCTGAAAGAGGATGAAGTGGTTCATTTTAATGTTGGTTGTGAGGTCGTATCATGACGTTTGGTATTGATTAACTATCAATAACTTGGAGAGAGGCAACCACTGTGATTAGAATTTAGACCTCATTATCTCATGGTATCTGTTATTATAGTTCTATGTTTTAAGGATATGAGTAGTTTATATTTTATGATTTTTCTCAATGTAATCTTTTGCTTAATGAATGAAGTTTTCTTTTCTACTATATTACACCACATTGTGTGATAAAAAAAATGAGTACTTCACTGATCAAGCACTTATCGAAGGCTCCCTTAAATATTTATAGCAATTAATCCCTTATTGATCAGAGCCTTTTAATTGCTATTTTTTTTTTTCCAAGGGGAGACGCTAAGCCAAAGCAGCTTAGCAATCCATATTATTAATACTTGAAATTAGAATACATCGGGGTAGAATACACGGGGGAGGATATGGTGACAAAACTCCATATAGTATGATTGGTTATAGGCGCGCGTGCACACACATCATCTCTAATACAATCAACAAGTCAATGAGGCTCAAGCTCTAACCATAGAAATTATGCATCAAATCAAGTGATAATGGGATGTGAGATCTTGAATTTTGAAATTGCTAGAATTATATTTTTGAGGTCAGAAGTGGAAAGTAGATGTCGCCACTAGTTTGCAGCATTTTTCGATGAATTTTTCGAATTCTCAATCTATTTTTAAGGAATTTTTGAAGTTTAATCGAAAGAAAACAGAAATGTTGATGTGATGAAATCGATTGGTTGTTAGGATGACAAGTTGACTTGTAGGGGAGGGCAACTGATGCTGACGTCATCCATGTAGATGCTGATGATGTCATCATCAGTCTTATTCATTGGACAAGTGTTGATATATGGTTAAGTGTTGATATATGGTTGCATTTTTGTTTGGGTGGTGTTAAAAAGTGGCACCAAGGCCACCGATATTTGATTGACACGTGTCGATTTTAAGAGATTATCTCCCTATATTCTCTTTTCATTTTCTTTCTTTAACTTTTTTCTTTACAACTTAACTTTTGATCCGTAACTCTGATTTAAGATCTGGGCAAAGCTAAAAGTTCTTTTTGTTATCCTTTTTCTATTTATGGAGGGCATTTTCTCTCTCTATCTTTCTCTTTTTAAAATTTCAACAATAATAATTTTTAACTCGTAATTCTAATTCAAGGTCCACGAAAAGCTATAAATTCCTCTTGATGTCCTCTTTCTATCTATGAAGGTTTGAGTTGGATCATACTGTTATTTTTAGAAGGCTCGTATTAGGAGTCTTTGTTTACAATTGGTATTGTGGAAAGTGATTTATATTGTTGAGATGAGTGAGTTGTGTGATATGTTTCAAATAATTTATTTTTTTTTGAAATAGTTTGCTATAAAAATGGTGGAAAAACATGATTTTAGCTATTTCTGAAATATGTCTCTATTTCAAGTGAAGCATGTCCATTTGCAAAATATCCAATGAATAATATATATATATATATATATATTATTCACTAGATCAATTATTTGACTAGTCATGAAACATGTGAACTTCTACATGGATTATACTGAAAAAATAGTGTGTTCACTACAACAAAACTGCTTATTCATAGCACTTAATGATAGCGTTTTTTAAGTAAGTGCTATAGATTGCATATACCGTGTTCTTTGATAGCGTTTGATAAATTTTAAACGCTATTAAAAAATGGAGCGGGAGTAAGCGGGTAATGAAAACTCAAAAACATAGGCGGACTTAATTTTAAGTGGGCGACTCTTTAAATGAAAAGCAATGACTAAGACCCCAAAACTCTCCTCTTTCGATGGCCGCTCTCTCTCTTCATCCCCACTGAGCTTCTCTCTCTCTCTCTCTTAATCCCCATGGCTTCCTCAATTCACTACGATATTGGCTGCGTGCTTCTTCTTCACTTGGCCACGTCATCTTTATCGTCATCATCGTCACCTTCGACGTCGTTCCGCGTCAGAGCTTTCTTCAATGACGAAGCGAAAGACGCCGTGAAGCTTCCGGAGAAGCCGTCGATATGCACAGCCGACGAGCTCCATTACGTCTCCGTGCCCACTCCGATTGGAGGCTCGCCCTCTGACGCTACCGCCTTTGCCCCACGGTATTATATTTTCTATGATTTTGATTCATTTTATATATGAGTATATCTAATTATGTATGAGTAAAATTGAGTTGTACTAAATGGGTTTGAATGTTGAAAAATTGAACAGGCCCCTCAGAGGAATCACTCATTGCTGCTATTGTCTGGGAATAGGCTGCTGCATTCCTTTCGTTGGGTATAGCTGCTGCAAGGTGCTGCGTTCTTTTCTCTTCCTTTCTCAGAGTCTCAGAGATCGAAGGCTTCTACTCTTCGTTTTCAATTTGTAGTAATCAACTAAATGTAATTTTATTATGTTTATTCAATTCAATTTGGGAAAGTTTTAGGGTTTAGAATTGAAGTTGATTTCAATTTCATGGGTTTTTATTTAGGCATTTAACAATGGTTTCAGATGTGAGGAACTGAGGACTGAGGAACAATGGTTTCGGATTTATTGGTATAATTGTGATGGTTTCAGATTTGTTTTGGTATAATTGTGAAATTGTCAAAGAACACTTCTTCTGACTTAGCAGCAAGTTCTCTTATTTTATCTCTCTTTGTGTCTGTATATGTTCTTGTTCTTCAGTTTAACCCAGAAATGCAGAAACTGTTCGTCAGTTTTTTTATTGTTTTAGGCTCAAAGCTTGTTCTCTAGTTTTCTGAGATGATTGGGTGATTGTTTTGATAAATGAAATGATTTACTTTAGTAGCTTTTTTAATGAGGTGGGTTCATTTGTTTCGTGCATGAAGGGTTATTATGGTGGAAAGTTGGAAGCTTGTTATTCTGGTTTTGTATTTTAGTATAAGGAATGAAATGGATTGAACCGTTGGTTATGACATTAAGGCATTAAGGCTATGTTGAAATGACAGCTTTGTATGGTTGTCAGGTTGTGTACTTGTGTGGTTGTTTATATCATGCAATGGTGAAAAGTTGCAGCTTTTTAATGAGGTGGAGTTTTGGAGGGTTATTAAGCTACAAAATTGGAAACTTTTTTGATAAAGTCATGAAGGGTCCAAATTCCAGTATCAGGGATGAAATGGATTGGATCATTCATTTATGACATGTTTAATATTGATCTGCTTTGAATTTATGCATATCAATTGTCAATTGAGACGAAACTAGTAATATTGATTTTTAAGAATTGTGTTTGTTACTGCTTATCAAAGCTATCCACTCAAAATAAAATTTCAGGTTATGGAAGGGACATCTGAGACTCCCAATTCCACTCCCATGCATACTCCAACTAATGGTTCCAGCACTGGAACCACTCCAACACCCACACCCACCCACTCTCAGATGGTGGATCAAGGTCATCAACAAGGAACTGCATAACTGCCTAGTTGGTAAGAATATCCAATGAGTTTTTTTTTTTCTTTTTTTTTTTGTCAGAGGCTGAGAGCTATAGCTATATTGATGATGTTGTCGAAGCCTATTTGGAGAAATTGTCTTGCACCGTCGAGATTTTTCACAATTTTATTTTATTTTATTATTTATTATTATTATTATTATTATTTCTACCAAGAAACTCAAGCTGCTCAGGGAAGACATTGTTGTTGACTACTATTCTTGTTAATTACTTACATTGTTGATAAACCAATATATTTCATTCTCTTGTTGCTTGTCACCTTTCTCCTTGTATTGATTTTTTTTTGGGTAATTGCAGGTTTATATTTTTTATTTGGTTCTTCCAACTGTAGACACTGTGGGTACGTTTCTATTTTCTTGGGTCCTATGCTTTCTAAATGCTTTACTGTTGATTGTGTCTGAAAGATTCAATTTGGCTTGTTTGAGCTTAAGATTCAATCAGCCTTGGGCATGTGCTGTTGTTTGTTGGGCAACTTTCTTTCTCATTCACTACTCATTATGAGTCACCATTTGATAATCATACAATCAACTTCAATTATGATGTCTAACACTTGATTAAAGTTTTGTCCTACTTTCAAATCTGGAATAATATTTTTTGAGTTGCTAGATAGGAAAGATTTCCTACACTATCGCTGGACTCTCATGTCCTGCATCTATTGTTTAGCTTAATCTTATCTGGCAATGTGTTGCTTATTCTTCTTTTCTTTGGTTTCTTTGAACTTTGTTTGTTTTCTTCCTCTTGCATTGTACTTGTTGCCTATTGACTTTAATGAAGTTTACTCATTAATCCCGGAAAAAAAAAGTACACTATTGCTAATGAGGAACCATTTGCTAGCTCCAAAGTTATCTGCACTTGACAAGAAAAATGGACTTCATGTTTTCAATGCTACATTTACAACCATGTCTACATGCTCATGTTTTTGGTCATTCTCACAAAAAGTATGTCACACTCGCTTTAATTCTTCTGTGCTATTTCTTTTACCAAATTTTACAATAATAAAGACTTATTTTCTTATGCAGAATGTTCCGTTTGGTGATTAATAAGTTAAATGGCATGCTAGACCAAAAGGTAGAGCTAACTTCTACAACGATGTATGTATTTTCTATGTCATACACCTGGGCATCCCCCATCTCTTTATTCACAAGTGGCAGGTAATATGTCACACATGCATTTAAAATCTGCATGTCATAATTCCTATTGATTATGTATTCTATTTGCCATGGCTTCGAAATGATCATACATTTTGTAAGCTTACCATGATAAACTTTTCTCTTGCAAGATGAACATACTAATACTTAATAGGACATGCTACGTCGGAAACTATAGACAAGCTCTCTGAAGTACACTAGCATAGCTGTGGTTTGCAAATGAGTCAAGAGACTTATGAATGAGAAAATTTATCTCCTTCAAGTTGTGACTAAAATATGTAAGTTTTATCGACTTACTTGTGCTCCTGTAGACCGCTTGACCTTTGAAATGGTTGCTCAGAGGTAATGCAAGTGTTGATGCTGCTTTGAAGAAGTAATAGATATAGTTTCTGGTTGTTTTGGAAAAGCAATAGGTTTGTAGGGTTTGTATTACTAGCACACAAGTACATAACCTTGTTAGTTGACAATGTATTACTTGTGCAATTTTGCAATATATTACAAACATTACTTGTATTTATGCTTGTTCTTGTATTGCTTTTGCGAGCAGTTAAAAGATGAAGGAACTTATTGTTACATTCCCAAAATGCTATAAGAAAATGTATACTAGCATTAGGAAATGCTATTAAATAGTATATAAGAACATTTGAGAAATGCTACATTCTATAGAATCAGCAATTTATAAACGTTATTGAATGAGTCAAGATAGCATTTCATTTATGCTATTGAAATAGCATTTTGTAAATGCTATTGAATCATAGATGATAGAGCTTCATAAACGCTATGGATATGATTTTTTAATAGCATTTTCTGAAATGCTATGAAAAGCCGACTGGGGCAGACATAGCGTTTACTAAAACGCTATGATATCATACCATAGCGTTTTTCGAATGCTATGGATGAAAGTTTATGGTGTAGTGGTTGCACAGTTGTATAGGGCTAGAGAAGGCCATTAGTGTGCCGGTGGAGAAACCTGATATAAGGATAACCATGTTATGACTTATGAAGGGAATATGCGATGTGATGAATTGTTGTGTATATGATATACTACTTTCTAGTGTATGTAAAAATGACATTGCTTGGCTGTCATATTACATGATCTACTCATTTAGTGCGTAAGTTTGCTCACCCATCCATCTCTAATATCTTTTGCAGAGAAGTATTAAGAGTTTGTTGAGTCGAAAATGGGTTGGCGGACCCTAGAATGAAGAGCCTAGAAGGAATATAAAGCTTATTTACGTTATGCTTTGTAACACATTTACACCTCGTATTCGGCGTTAGGCACTTAAAACCCAACGACACAGGATCCGGGGAGTGACATATGAGCATAAATTGAAAATTTTGTTAGCCAAAACTGAAAATTTTGAAAGATTTAACCTGAAAGATTAAAAAACTTTGAGAATAAATTAAATTACAAGGATAAATAGGACAATTATAAAATAGATTTGTATTAAGAAAATTAAAAAGAAATGATTCCATGATCCCACTTTCTCTCCCACTATTTTTTCTCTGCAATAACTATCACTGAATCTATTTTTTCTGCAATAACTACCCACTTTTCTATTTTTATTTTTTTTGTTAACAACGAAATTTTTTTCGTACACATGCAAAGCATGTGATTGCAGACTAGTTATATATTAATTTAAGGGAGATGTCTATATATTCTTTCACTAATATTTTTCTTCATTTAATTAATTTTTTTCCTATAATTTTTCTTTCCAAATAGCATTAAAATATTGAATATGGTGACCAATCTAAATGGTACAGTTGCTACTACAAGCTCTAATCCGAAAGGAAAAGAGCTAGTTGTGGCATAGTTCCTTATTTTTCAGGGTTTCAAGCCTGTGTGAGTTGGGAGAGCTTTTAAAGTTTTCTAAGACGTTTATAGTTACTTGCTTGTACCACAATTGCGTGATTGGCAAGTAGAGACTAGTTGAATGATGAAGACAAGGTAATCCTTTTTTGTGTAGGTTTGCGTAAAGCGAGCGTTTTAGAACTTAGTTGTTTGCATTTTCTTAGATAGGGTGTACTGCTTGTTATTTGCCGGGTTTCTTATTTGAGGGTTTGTAGACTCTGGCCTTTTTATGACTATTAATTCTAATGATATCAATTTCTATTAAAAAAAATAATTGAATATGGTGATAGGAAAAAAATAGGTTGAGGGTATTATTTTTTTATTTTTTGTGTTTAACTCATAGTTGAGAATGGATCAATTTAATTTGTTTATTTTTTATTTGTGTTCATTCTGTTGAGGTTTGCTAAAATATATATATATAGAGTCCGGTTCTGAAGCGGACGTCTGCAGTTCGTTAAAGTGCGGACGTCGACGCAACTGAGGCATTCCAGGCGGTGACAGCGGCGCGTGGCTTGCAGGAGGGAGGCCAGAGGAATCCCTGACGGTTCTGGGTAGCGTTCGAGGTCAGAGGAGGTCGGGGTTGCAGGTTCTGGGCAACAACCCGACCTGTAACCATAGGTTTTCTGCAGCGAGCTGCAACCCAGTCACCGGCGACTCCACCGACTGCAGACCGCTCCGTCCAACCCCTGCTGTCCAACCGGCAAGCCCCGCTGCTTCGTCGAACCCCGAGCCGAGCTACAGCGGCGACGTCCGCACTTTAGTAATAGTGCGGACGTCCTCTTCAGAACATTTTTGTGTATATATATATATATATATATATATTGTGTTTTGCAGGATTACAAAATTCAAGTTTAGAGTCTTGTTTCATGAGATTATAATGAAAAGGTAAATCTAAGCAATGACGAAGGGTTTATGAATGTTACTTTTCAAAAAAAAAAATTCTGAAAATTAATTTTGGTGAACACCACATGATGCATATCATGACTAGTCCTGCATTGATCATGTGGTCCATTTTCCTGGAGCCCAGCCATGGACGGTGTCCAAGAACAAAGTACGTGTGGATCAGTTCTAGCCACATTTATGGACATGATTGGCCACTGAAAGAAAGATGAGTGAAACGAGAGGGGCAATTTCCCCAACACGGTTAGATTAATAAAATAAAAAAGAATAACGAGAGCGGAGGAGCCTAGCCAGTACTAGAACATTTTGATTTAGTGGCACATGCAAGTGCTCACTTTGTAAGTAGAACGTCAGTAATTTTTATTGAGCCAACACTGTAAGTTGTTAAGGTAAAAGTATAGAAGAACGTGGCGCATACCCGAGCAAGCTCAATGCAGTATAACCACCGTGATCTCTGCAGCAGTTCCTTGAGGTTAGAAGCAAATGCTTTAAGAAAATGAACCTTCAAATCTCGAAAAACAGATCCATCACCTCCAGTGCCCTCCTCATATATGCTTAATTGATTCAATGGTTGTACTATTAGGTGAAGATCTTGATGTTATTGAGTGAGTTTTGTTTAAAGTGTGGCTCAAATTAGAATTTTTGAAATTTCATATCAATAATGTGATGAATCATATTTGGGTTATAAGAAATGGTAGCATTTATGTCGAGACCTTTTGTGAAAGTTCCATACCTATTCTCTACCCAAATGGGTGAAGTGAGAGAAATATCACCATTATTGAATATGTGTGTGTGTGTGAGTCTTTTAATTGCTGCTTCTCCTTCATCACATAGTTTTACCCTTTTGGGTCATATAATTTAATAGCGACAATAGTATGTTTCTGAAAGTAATTAATAAATAATAACAATGAGAGAAAACGATTCATTCAAAGTAATTGATCATTGTTGGTATTAAAACTTTTTCATGTTTCGGAATATGACATATTTTGAAATTTTCTTTATCACTAAATATATAAATTCAGCCAAGTACCATTTGGTCTAATGACAGTAGTCTTCATTTTGTAAGTGAGAGATTGTGAATTTGATATACAATTTTTTTTCTTGGTGATTTACAAAATATTAGTTATTGTAATTCAATTTGTTGATGTAATAATATATATATATATATATATATATATATATATATATTAGTTATTGTAAATGAGAGACTGAGAGACATTGATAACGGCCTTAAACTAGTACGGTTTAGGTTTGAGAGATTTAATTCGTCCATTGGTTTAAGCGAGTTAGATATCTTAACGATTGTCAACTTGACTGAAAATTTGCAGAGATGATCTATACATTAGTACCTAAAAACTGAACGGTCGAGATGTGGATATGCGATCGAAAAGTGACCATAAACTCTAAATGCGCACTTTAATTTCAAAGCAGAGCTCCACTCTGAAAATATATAGATCCAAAGGTTGAATGAGAATACATTGACATTATGATAATGGTAAAGATGATCTGATGATTCAAAGATTCCACTCGAGTCTTTTTCCTTCGGTTTGTCTGCGTTGGCATATATACAACATGGGTGCACTAATTCATTGAACCTTCTTAAGTTATTTAAACTACGTATCAAAAGAAAATAACAAAGCTTTGGTAGATTCTGTTATTTCGTTTTTCTTCTTTGTTTGCTTGCTTATTAGCTATGCCTTTGATTCGTTCCTCTAACCGTACTGATCATCACTGAGGTAAATCGAGGTAACTGGCAAAGATTCCAATGACATATAAGCAGTGGTCCTGCAGTTCTCGTGTAAGCGCATGATTCGATCGTATGCATTGGCTATATATGGAGATCAAAATATCCAGAATCTGATCGTCTGGTATAAGTTGATCCGATCCGCTTAGGATTTTTGATTATCCAATTACAACGTCTCTGATTTTTTGTTACAGAGTATTTGGCTATTACAGTCTGGTCCTAGCTAGCTTGGTGGCTAGCCACTGGGGTTCAATCATATCCCAGAAGATGCTCCATAGAGCTAGAGCAGGATTAGGGATCTTTCACCTTCAACACAGTTAGTTTTACTAGGAATCAAAACTGAGCATAGGCAAATTGGTTTTAATCATCAACATTGAAGCTCTCACAGCCTAAAGGAAAAGACTGATCTTTCTTAATACATTGTTAAGAATAAATTTACGAAAATACTCAAATAGAGATGCTATATGGGACTCCCTTTCCTGTAACTCCAGGTTCTGAAAAGGGCTTTAGAAGTTCGTAAGGCACAACCCCAGCACCACTTCGATTCTTCAACTCATAATTAGCATTTCTATCATCAATAGTTCCTTCAAGCATCATCAATCTCCCCTTAAAACGCTCGTACGCTGCCCTTATGACTTCGTCTTCAGCCCATGCGTCCTCCATTTTCTCTCCCATGTACTCTTCATCAGGCGAATGATTAGACAAAATGTCCAAAACCGCCATTATTGTTGTGGCTTGAATTTGAGAAGGAAAGCACTGCAAAAGTCCGCTTTCAGGTTTTTCCAAGAACTTCTTCCAGGCCTCGTCGTCGGGGTCCTCCGTGGGAACGTTGGTCCTTGCAATTGTTGGGCGGTTAGGGAAGTAACCTGCATAGGTATATTGACCAAAGTTGACTGCTGCGTGGTGACCGGATGTGACCCAAACCATTGTTGTGATAATGTCGATGAGATCTTGAGGGGTATTTAGCTCAGGCCACCAGGGTTCATCCTTTTTGTCTCCGTGCCCTACTGTTCTGATCTCTGTCCACCAGGCTTGGAGCTCTTGGTCAGTTTGTACTAGGGTGGAGTCTGTGTAGTAGTGGCTTACATAATCAGTGACCCATTGTTTGAGGGCATCCCATAGGAGGAGTCCGTCATTAGCAAAAGGGTAGTCTTGAATTGATAACCTCAGACCATGTGGAGCAGTTGGGTCCTCAACGGCCATGCCCCTAACAATTTTTTTAGAGAAATTAGACATCAAGATCACAGTAATTAAATGTGTAGTTTAATTATTTCTTGTTAAATTTTGAGTCTTCGACAAAAATGACAACAAAGAGAAATACCTGCGAATAAGGTCAGCGGGCAGTGCTTCTAGGTCGAATTGCCACTCCTTACCATAGGCAATAGAGCAAATCTCCATGGAATATTTTCCCGGTGAGAATGATGTTTCAATGATGCCACCGGCATTGACTAGTGCTTCGCGAGCAAGAGCATTAATCTCAATCGTGTATCTGAAATGGGGATGCAACAATCGATAGATTGGGTGCATCACACTCAGTTGCCGATTTGTTGCGATTATATATGGCTCTGTGGCACAATGTGTTCTTAGCCTGCATCATTAGCAAAAAAACATTTTAAATTTGGAAATTGAAACCTAAAGTATATAAAACATAATTCATGTCAAATTAGTGGTCCTTAACCAATATACCAGTGAGTAACAAGTTGATGGTAACCGGAGTCGTGAGCAAGGACATGAGCTTTGGCGAACCTCCAAAGCCAGACACCGGTAGCATTCCAGCTGGGTTGGAAGGTTTGCTTCCACTGAGGCTTTCCGTCCAGTGGCGGTCGAGTCAACTCAATAACCAGCGGCCTCAATGTGCCTTCTGGGGTGAGGAAAAACAGTGTCCTAGATCCATACAGAGTTGTACCTTCGATCTCTCTTACTTTGCCCACGTACGGTAAGAACAAATCATGGTAATCTAGTATAAATAACTTCTTTTCTCTTATGGCCTACAGTCGATCACCAAAAGTCCAAAACTATTTATATATGACATATAAAAATGTCAGATAAGAGAATATTTCTTGTTAAAACAATATTGCGATACCTCTTGGATGGTCGCAAAGCCTCTGATCTCTTGCTCAATCATTTTCGTGGTGATTGCAGATTCTGGAGGACCATATATGTCAGGGTCTAATTCACTTCTCAATGGCCATTCCTACATAATTTTATTTTTGTGACAGACTATTTTTGTAAATCCAAATGTGAAATTTTTTTTAGGGATTATTAACATAAGATTAATCAAGATTGAATCAACTACAATCCTTACCGTCACCAACTTGATGCTATATGGGTTAAGACCCGCAAGAGTCTGCCTAGCAAATTCCTCATCCCTAAACCAAAAGAATTTGTCTCCTGAAAATAACCCGAGGAAAAAACTTATATGAATTCATGTAAATAATAGAATTGATCGAATAATATTTTCTTGCTATATTTCTAAAAAAATCCACATTGATCGATTTGTATGCTTACTATTCATTGTTTCTGGGGGCACGAACCGCAGAACATCTTCTCCGGAAGCCATAGCATTGACTAGCCTGGGAACCATGGTTCTGAGAACCCCTTGATCTTTAAGGGGAGGCAAGCTAATGCCTTCATTGTAGAGTGAGTCTATAGATGTGAACAGTGGGAATCCGAGATCAGAGTCGACCATGGCAGTCTCCAAGGCAGGTACCACTGCGTGCAAGACAGAATATACTGTCTTTGCTGAAAAAGTTAATTGTTTTATCTCTGAGAATGCTTCATCTCTGGGAACATATGTACTGCTACTTCTTTTCTCCGAAAGCCTATCTGTTTGTATAAAGAAAATATTAATCTATTTCATATATAGGAGAACATTATTATGTGTGTCTGTGTTATATGGAAAATTCTGATCTGCATTCTGTGTGTCAGTCAGTGATTGGATCTATGAATTAAATATATTATTTGACCATGTAATGAGAGCCACAGGATGAGATGAAAAATGGAATCAATAGTGTACAACTGATCTGCATGGTATGCATATCTGCACCACAGCCAAGTCCGTGTTATATATCTTATAGACACACACACATGTGCAGCGGTTCTCCACTGCGGACGTCTGCAGTTTTTCGATCCGTATGGATTTCCAGTTTTGACCCACTTTCCGATCACATTTTCACATCTTAACCGTTCAGTTTTTAGATCCTAATGTATAGATCACCTCTGCAAAATTTCAGCCAATTTGGTGATCATTAAGGCATTCAAAACTGCAAATTATAACAATATATACGAACGGTTCCGGTTCGACAGATTCTGTTCGTTCGTGTAAATTGCAGTTTTGGATGCCTTAACGATCATCAAATTAGCTGAAATTTTGCAGAGGTGATCTATACATTAGCACCTAAAAACTAAACGGTTAAGATGTGAATGTGTGATCGAAAAGTGGGGAAAAACACAAAATCCGTACGTTTTTGCTTAGGTGCGGATATCTGCACCTGAGCAAGGTTACACACATGTGCGTTCGTATATATCTAATACCTGTTTCGCACATTGGTCGCCCGGTTCGGCATCGCCTGGGATAGGGGAACTCTTTGCTGCCCCCAATTACAGTTCTTTTAAACCTTAGTTTTGAATCAGGATCCCCAAGATCATTGTAAACATCATAGTCGTATACTCTCTCAAAGCTCTTGCGTTCTCCTTGGCCATTGCCACGCAAAGTAACAAGCTCCTCTTCTCTTAGCCTTACCAAAGCACTTGGTGTTTGAGATGGCAAATATGACTGTTCCAAACAGATGCAAATTAATAATGTGTATAAGTTATAATTGCAATTTTGGTATTGCATGTTTTTGCTATTTCACTATTCTCGTGCTATATAATATGTATTCAGAATTAAGACAATTAATCTAGCAGGCAATTAGCTCTGTAACACATGCATGAATAAGAATCGACTCAATCGGTAGTCCCTATTGATGCATCCAACAATAAAACATGCTCGATTATCTAAAGTATGACCTTATTTGTGAAGAAGACTCTCTTCGCTGGATTGTCATACTTGGAATGGAGCCATGAATTACAGGTAAGTAGTACAGGACCATTAGGGAAGCCATCCAGCACAATATCCTTGAGATACATCTCCTTGTGGTGCTCATTCTCTATTAAAATGGCACCCACTTCTCCAAAATCTAATGGAACTTTAAAATCTGTCTCGTATACAATCTCGCTGTCCTTCTGGCTACTCCTGTGTGCGAACCCGGTAATATGCTCCTTCTCTGATCCAGTTTCTTCACCACAAAATCAATATCAGTAAAACCATTTATCACACTAAAAATTTTTAGGCATAAACTACTGCTCCACTTTTGTGGTATGAATTTTTTTTAGTTAATATTGTGGTATTCTCCCCCCCAGGGTTTATTGTAACTTTTTTTGGCTTTCCAATAATTTCTTTTCGTGGTCCTCGTCCTCAACCAAAAAAAAAAAAGAACGAGAGAGAGAAGAAGAAAAATATCTTGTTGGGATTGTATTATTGGAAATTAATTAAATTTAAGAATTTGTAGATGATAGAAGATAGAAGATAGAAGGCATTTTGTTGATTTTCATGCCCTATATTTGGTCGAAAAGTCCCAGTTGCGTTTCCTTTCATTGTCAGTCATGAAGTCAAAACAAGGTTTTCCCCTAAACGTAAGGCTTAATAGCCATTTTATTACCCTATTATTTCCGTCAATTTACTACCCCACATTTTCACAATCAGCTAGCCAATTCGCTGCCCAGTATTTCTACCAATTTGTTATCATATGTTTTCAAAATTAGTCAATTTACTACTCTTTCGCCATATTAATTTGTTCATACTTATGTCCAAACATTAATTAATTTTAAAAATTAGGATAGGAAATGACTAGTTTTGAAAATTTAGAGCAGCAAATTGGTTAATTTTGAAAGCTTAATTGGAATAGCAAATCTGACGGAATGGTAGCAAATTGATTCAAATAAAGCGTAGGATAACAATTTAGCTAATTTAAAAATCTAGGATAGCAAATTGGCTAAAATAAAACATGATCTACCAAATTGACATTGAAGTGAAAATTAAGATAGCAAATTGAAAATTATGCCTAAATCGATTATTGTATTGTTTAAGGAAAATTCATGAAGTAAAAACAAGGTTTTCCCTTAAAAAGAATATTGTATTGTTTCAAAGGAAGGGAGAGAGTTAGCTAGCTATCTTCTGAAAAATAATTTAACAACTGATTAATCAACACTTGGAAATCTAACTCTTACCATAAAATTTGGAATTGAATTATTGTACAGATTGAAAGAACAAGATCGAAACATTGAGAGAGTTATATATATATATATACACACACACACACAATTATCTATGGAATAGTAACCAGTTATTGACCGGAAAAAAGATCAGAGCGCAATTAACCGTAGCTAGCTATTCGTTGCAATTTCTTATTGTATACGTTATTTTCATCGATACTTACTGGGATCAACGTGAGCACTAATAAGATCCATGAAGAGAGTTTGACCAAGCATATCTCTGACATCATCGATTCCTCGGGTTAGGCCCAAGTTGTTCAGAAACCCTCCAACAGTAAGCGTCACCGTTATGGTTCCTTTAACACTCGTGAACTTCTCCGTCACCACTTCTTTTGTGGTCACTACTTCTACTTCTTTGTCGCCCACTGCATCTTCAGTTTCCGTCACTACTTCCGTCACCTCAGTGGTAGTGGTTATCGTTGTTGTCGTCGTCGGTCCAGGAGTGCTAGCGTTACTAGTGCGGCTGCTGCTGCTAGTACTAGTGCTGCTGCTGCTAGTACTAGTACCATCACTGCTGCTACTAGTACTATCACTGCTTACGGCTTTTGCTTTGTATCTACAATTAGTTGAGCCGAATCGAAGGCTTTTGTGTTTATTGGGGAGTAAGGGCTTTGTTGACCAGACAGGAAGTGAAGCAGTACTGCTGCGGCCACTGCTTCCATGGAGGAACGGCTTGGGGTGGTGGAGAAACAGAGACTCTGATGGGTGAAGTAGTCTGGGTTTCAACATCTTTTGAGAGGGACTATTTGCATAGGGTGGAGGATAACTATAGCCAAGAGAGAGTGCTGGGTTCCTTAGATTTAATTGGAGTTGCGTTTAGGCTACGTTCAAGAAGGAACCTTTATATAGAGAGGACAAAGCGAGATGAGGCCAATTAATTCAATATATACGAGCATCTTTTACATACTTTTACTTTTATTTTTTCTGGATTTTGTGCTTATAGCCAGAAAAGCGTAAGATCGCTTTTTTGAAGGCCTAATCAGGTTTAGGGTTTTATATATACGAGCAAATTAGATATAAAAGATTTAAACTTTTATTGGAAAAAACTCATATATATATATATATAATTTTTTTTTTTTCAATTTACACACACTCCACATAAGCAAACCTTTCTTATACAAGCACAAGAATAAAATTTTTTGGGAAACCCTAACACCCCCAAAGTCCCGTTTTTCCCTTCAATATTCGATCTCGTTCGGTGGTGCCCCTATCGGTGCTGGCCTCCGGCCTCGCAGTTCTTGGGGTTTGCTGCCGAACGGGCATTCATTCTGATTTCACCCGAGGATCGTCCATAGGTGGTGCGCTTCCGATAGTTTCGGACTGCTCGGGTTTGGGTTTTCTAAACCAGCGGCGTGGTGTGCTGACCAGACCAGCAGGATTTCGGATGGCGTGAGGAGCGCATGAGTTGTGGAGGCGTGATTTGGCGTGAGCTGTGGCAGCCTGTGGCGCAGCGGTTTGGGCTGAAGCGGTGAGAAGTCGCGGAGGCGTAGATCGAAATGGCACAGGTCGTGGTAGAGCGGGTCAAGCAGCTGCTGTGGTTCTTGGCATACGACATGTCATCAGGAGCGCTTGGATAGTGGTGTCATTGTGGATGGTGGGCTGGGGCCAGACCAGCTTGATGGGCTCTGGAGTTGGACTATACCTTTGGATGCTTCTTGGGCCTACTATTTTGGGCTAGGGTTGTTGCCCTAGGCCTTTAGTATGTTTCTAGCTTGTCTTCTATAATAAACTCCTTATATTTAGGAACCTAAGCACTAATGTACACCTAATGTCTCTTTAGCATCTCTGGAATAGTGCCGAAGGAGGATATCCGCTATCTCTACGTATTTGAATGTACAATGAGTAGGACTATATGTATGTACCACTTGTGGGTACTACCACTAGCTTCTTGTCTGTCTCTAAATGACACAGCGGAAAGGTATGTAACGACCTAGCTATTCTATCTTGTGATGAATATATTGTTCTGCCCCCGTGGCATTACTTAAAAAAAAAAAAAAAAAAAACCTTTCTTATAGAGTGTGTGTCTATGATCAAAAAATTTCTCATTTTTTGCCCTTCTAATTGTAGAAAGTTAAATTAAGTATTCTTCTTAATCTTAGCATCCATTTGAATTGAAATATATATTAAGCTAGAAATCAATTCATTTAATTATCGTAATCAATTTCATCTTGATTCCTTCTTTGCTTGATTTTTTTTTTAGAGTAATAGTTAACCACTTTATTAATAATAAACATAAGAAAAATTACAACTTATGAATGCAGAAGCTACATCAACATATAAAATAACAATATTAATACTAGATGCAATGAAGTTTTGGAAATAAAACCTAATAAGGGTAATAAGGGATGCTTGATATTGTTTTTACTGACTTGAGTATATATTTATATAAATGCTCATTACAAAAGTATTTCATTTGTAGTTTAAGGAGAAAAAAAAAACTCTCTAGGAGAGCCTTTTCTCTAAAACCCTCGCTGTAGCCTTCAAGACTGCGTCTCTAGCTTTTCTTTCAATCTGATGGCTTCCATTAACACAGTGGCTGCTAGTTAGGCAACCTTTCTTGCTCTGGTCAAGGGAGAAGGTGCTAGCTCCTGATCTTTGTAAAATCAGGGGAGGTCCGGTACGTCGATCCTCCCTTCATGGGAAACACTTGACTCGTCGACCAATTGATCCCTCAACCTTCAAGTCTCACTTTCTTCATACGTGGGTGGTGGATAAGGGTTTGAGGGTTTAGCAACAAGCTAGAAACCTGTTTCTCTTCTCATTTGAAAACTTTCGTGATCGTAACAAAGTGCTCAAGGGTGGAGCTCGGAGTTTTGATAAGGCACTGGTCTGCCTAGAAGAGTATATATGATGATGTTCGTCCCATTGCTGAGGTCCCCATTAAACACGTTCAAATATGGGTTGAGGATTTTGAGACCCCTCTATTTAAAGAACCTGGAAACCTAGTTTTGATTGGTCGGGTGGATCTCTAAAGTATAAAAGGAATTTCTAAACGAAACAATTCGCATCCTTTTCACTCATGACATTCTCAAACCCGTCTTGCTTGAATGTCGAGTTTTTTTTTGCTGCAGGTATGGAACCTGTCTTAAAGCTCAAGTATGAACACTTCTTGGGTAGATGCACGAAGTGTGGTTTGATCACACATGCGGGGGCTAGCTAGGTGTGATAAACTACTGCATGTGTTGTCATTGTTGGCGTCGCCGCCTCTTTCTATTATGCAAAAGAAGAAACCTATTACTCAAAGGCTAGAGAAGGAAGTGAATGGTATTGCTTCGGGGTCAGAGTCTTTGGAACAAGGTAATAATGTTCATAACACGAAATAGTCTGGAGATTCTCTTGTCCCTGTTAGCATGGTTCTAAAAAATAGCTTAGGCAGCCGCCTAGGCGCTAGGTGCCTCAAAGCCGTTTGGATTTTGACCTAGTCGATTGAGCCAGGTGTTGGGCTAAAAGTCGGCAGCCTAGTCGGGTTAGGCAGAGCCTAGGTGGCTTGGGTGGGTCTGCCTGGGAGCTGGGCGCTGGACGAACTAGGCGATTCCCTTTTTTTCTTTTTCCTTTTAATCCTTGTCAAAATTCAATGATAAAGATTCATTCTCTCAACTAAAAGCCCAATCCTCTTACCTGATCAAAGCAATGAAGATTGATGGGTTGTGCTTTGGAAGAGTAGAGTACTTTTGCTTTTAGCTTCGTCGTTGATGGGATCACAGGAAAGAGAACTTTAGGAGAAGAGGAGGAGGAGGGCGAAAGGAACGTCATTAGGAGTGTTGTACAATTGAAGAACGTCAATGGGCCTGTACGTGGAGTAATTTTTAGATCAGCGGCAAAGCTCTTTTAGAAGATCGGACCATGGAGAGAGATTGAGAGCACCGCCGCACATATGTTTCCTTACTTTTCTAGAATAGTTGATATGTCCAAGCAAATATAAAGTCATTATCTTTTCAAAAACAACATTATAAAGTCATCTTATCGTTTAAAGAAATTATATAAAAGCAGTTGGTGTTCAAATTGGTGAGTCACGTGGATATCTATTAATCTCAAAACATGTTTATCATTAATTCCTTGGATATTAAGTGGGGATAATTCAACAAAAGAAAAAAAAACTCAAGCACACTTACTTATTTATACAATTATATGTTGTAAAAATAAAAATAAATTAAAAAATGAAAAAACCGCTTAGTACCCACCTAGACTCCCGCTTAGGCCTCTGGGCGCTAGACCCCTGGCTACCGCCCAATTAGCACCTAGTGTTTTTCAGAATCTTGCCTGTTGGTGATGAAAAATTCCGTATATGAATTTGACCCAACATAAATGCAGACTGGAGCAAGAGCTAAACCGGGGTCAATCGAGAAACTTCGATTCGTTGTTGACCTGATGATGACAAAGCGGAGACCTATCTTCGCTTCGTCACCCCCCCCCTCCGCTCTGTAATCTCTCTCATCTCCGTAACCTCCCTTCGCTTCGTCTCCTCTCTCTATAACCTCTCTTTGCTCTGTAACCTCTCTCTGCTCCATAACCTCCCTTCGCTTTGTCTCTTCTCTCTGTAACCTCTCTCCGCTTCATAACCTCTCTCCGCTTCATAACCTCTCTTCGCTCTGTAACTCTGATAAGGAAGCAGAGACTCCTCTTCGTCATTGGTACGAGGAGGGGGGGTTACCTACAAAAGACCCTCTGATGCCTAAGTCAGTATATTTCTGAGTTAAGTGTGAAAGTTTCAACTAGAGTTCAATGTCATACCTAGTCATCTTGCCCCCTATTTATAGTTGCATCATGGCTTAGGCTGCAAGTAAACCTGCATGGCAAGTCACCGATAACTTGGGTGGAAAGTCACGATTAATATCATAATTATACCAGTAATTATCACCACTTATGGCTACAATCATTGTCATACTCAATGTTGCAATGATTAACCTACTTACTGCTGGAATGATTGCCTCACTTCCTACTACATTCATTTCCATATTTATATTTGTCTGAATTGTAGGACAAAAATATTTGACCACTCCCACAATCCCTGTAGTGGTGGTGTAGTCAGCAAGGGATGCTCAGATGGTGGTGTCGGAGAGTGTAGGAACGTCGGTGATTGAAATTGCTATTGCAATTATGGCTACATTGGACAAGGATTCTAAGTTGGTGCAGCCAATGCATGAGGAGGTAAATGTCGTAAGGGGAGGATGCACTCCTTCTCCTAAGAAATTCAAAACTATCCATAGTAGGAAGCTTTCAACTCTTCAGGCTGATTCTCTGGGGCTAACTAAGGATAATGATGATTGATGACCTTTAAGAGGAGAATTAGGAAACCCCTCGAAAGTAAGAACAAGAACCCTAGAGTCCCCAAGAAGCAGGGTACTACTCATTTGCGTCTCACCTCTATCCTCCTGCTGGAGAAGCGATTAGCCCTAATGCTAAGAGCAAAGGAAAACTTTAATTTTCCTTGTTTCTTTGCTTTACAGATGGACTTTGATCTATGTTGATTTAAGTCTTGGTTTCTTGGGTTGTACACCAATTGAGGTCTATAAGCGGTTAGTTTTACTATCATGTGTGAATAGGTTATGAGATTTGAGTCTTTTGTTTTGGCATAAATAAGTGAGCTTATTTGTTTGAAATGAGGGTTGTCTATCAGTTTGTTTGGCGGCTTGTTACCACATATGTTTATGGCGCAAGACAACAATTGATGCATATGCCTTTTGGCCATAGATAAGTAATTAATGAGATTATCTATTTTTTTTCAATTTATAAAAGAAAATATTCCATTTGGCACTGAGAGAGAATGTTGTTGTTTTCTTTATATGTAGGTATTTTCGTTCCAAATAAAATTTTAGATATATTTTCTTAGACGCGATCAATTATTGTTTCAAAAGATGGAAAGAGACCTTGATTCGAACTGAGAGAGAATGTTTTTCTTGCTTCAAAGAAAGGGCGGGGCACAAGCATGCATGGTACTTCTTGCTTGTGTTTTTGAGGGACAACTAAAGATATGTTTTGAAAGAAAAGAAAGGGCTTGGAGATGGGATCGGTAAATGGTGAAAAACATTTGCATTATGGATATGATTGCGTTTTTCACTCCTAAGCTCACATTCAGTGCCTCTCTACATAACTAAAAAAAAAGTCTAATTGTAAGGTACATAATTTGTTCTTAGATTACTTTCTTATCCTTTTTAAGTATATTGTCATATTAATCCCATGATAACTTTTCACTCTCAACTATTACATTTCTAATGTCTCTACTAAATAGGTATATATAAGTGGGGCTTGAATAACTTAAACCTTCAAGCTAAAAAAAAAGGTCAACTCACATGATATGTATATATTTTACAATCATATATACGTATAATGTACTAGAAAATCTAACAAAGAGGTATGATATAAAAAAAAATTAAAAACAAATCTAATATAGAGGTGTCATACGACCCTGGTGATCTGCAAAATGTATTGTATGAGCATGTAGAGGGATGTCAAAAAGTCGACTCTTTTGCTCTGCTAGGGTTTCTTTACCTTAGCGGTCCAAATTGATCGAGCTTGCGAGATGATGACGGAGGAGACGATGGCTCCTTTTGTACTTTTTGAGTAGGCCATTGTGAGTCTTACTGGAAGAGAGGATGTGATCCACGACTCATTTTTCTACTTATGTGGCCGGCTCTTTTCCAAGAAGACGGTGGTGATCTTGTCGTTTTCGGCGGCTATCTCCAATGTTTGGGGATTAAGAGAGAGAGTTCTGATTCGGCAAGAGGAGGAGGACATCTTCGTCTTCCAATTCAAGGATAAGGAGGTGAAGAATCGGGTTCTTTTAGGAGGTCCATGGTTCGACAACAACTCCATGTTGCTGCTGACAGATTATGGTGGTATTTCGGCGCTCAATGCGGCACCGCTGCACTTTCTTGAGGGAGAGGCCCCTAACACTGATTGGCCGTAATCTAGGGCCTTTTGTTTGGGTGGACCAAGAGGGCATTGCAGAGGAAAGACACAATTCAGAGGATCCGTGTGATCCAGGATGTTCGCCAGCAGATATGGGCGCGGCGGAAGTTTGAGTTTTTGCCGGCGGTTTCAGTATGAGCGGGGCTCCTATATGAGAAATGCCATGGGCTTTGCAGGGCATGTGGATTCTTCGGGCATGGAGGTGGGATCTGTGAACGGAGATTGGAGGGAAAGGCGTAGCCACTGGTGGTGTCGGGCCGAGAAGAGGTGGACCGTGGGTTTATTGCGATGCAGATGTCGCCAGCTTCTTTGGCGGCGGTCTGTGGGCCGGGGTGACTCGTAAGGCATCGACGGGGTTGTCGTTGCCGGAATGGGGTAAGCACTTGTGGAGATGACAGATGGATCGACGGCCATGGCTGCAAGTGGAGCGGTGATCATTCCGAAAAAACAGGCGAGAAACCATAATTTTGAATTAGGGTTGATCGCCGGGTTGACTGGGCTAAGGCTGCTGTGTTTTAGGCCGGATGCTGATAGGTCTGCTACTGGGCTAGAGGTGCAAGTATTTGGGTCAAGCCTCAGTGCTGATGGGGCATATATGGAGGATTCTGTTGGGCTTTTTTTTCTCTTGACAAACACTCAAAGGCTTTGAGTGAGAGAAAGAGGCAATTCAAGCCTAGTTTGGCTTTTATACCGCGAGAGTTTCAGCTCGGTGAGTTGGTGGAGGTTCTGGTTTCTATGCATTGGGCCAATCCTAAAGAAAAAGGGTCGTCCACGCAAACTCATTCAGGCAAAAGGTATTAATGCAGGTGTGGATATAAGCTCCAACTTAGCGGGGAATGAGCTGTTTATTGGTTAATTGGTAGTATTAGGGTTTAAGCCTGTTTGAGTATGATTCAGTTTCTATGGGTCATTTATGACATTTCTAGTTCTTACTTGTACCACAATTGCGTGAATGACAAGTGATGGATAGTTGAATGATTTCTTTCTGTAGGAGACGAAACTTTGTCATTCTTGGATAGGCTTGCTTAAATGTGAGCTACCCAATGCTGTTAATTAGTTTGCTTTAGCTTAGATAGGTATTACTGGATTTTCTTGCAGAAATTCTTATGTAAGTTTTTTTTTGTAAGCTATGGCTTTTTGGCTGTTGATTATTGAATAACAATCAACTTCTATTAAAAAAAGATGTTTACTTACATAAAATTAGATTTTGTCCAAAAAAAAATGACATAAAACTAGCTTGACATTTTACTTTGGTCGATCTGCTTATTCATTCACTTTTGCGGACAATGTATTCTATATCCAATTTTCATAATTGAATCTTTAATGTGTTAAAACATAATTTAAAGATCATCTATAATCATTCAATTCAAAGATCAATTGTGTTTTTTTTTTATTAGAAAGATTAATTGTTTTGATAATCTCATAATATCAAATAAATGGACAATTCATGTTGATAATATTACAACCGTTCTTTCATCTTAATGATCTTAGCAACGGACATACATACCGACAAAATATCACGTACTTGATATAATATCTATGACACACGCACACACTATATTTAAGAAAATAGGCTGCTTTGTCAATCATAACATAATATCTTTACGCAATGATCACTCATAATTTAAATTACTTTAAGATCCAAATTAATCAGAAAAGATAAAAGTGTCAAATGATAAATAACAAATAACAAAAAGAAAGAAAAAAGAAAAAAAGAGAGAAAATAAAAACAAGCTCCACTCACATTCTCCATCTCAACTCCCACTTCAATTGTATGAATACTTCTAATGTGTATTATTGTTTCTGTCCAACAAAGGAAATGCATGACTTAGATATCACTCACAATTGGCGCTGCCAGACACAGAGAATTGGGTCCATTTTCCTGTTATCTAGCAAGAATGGTAGTAGGGGGGAATATCGTTTCTTAGAAGAAGAAAAAAAGTAATTAGCATGTGAATCGGATCAATCAATTCCACAAAACTCTACAGTGAGATTTTGAATTTAACTCACAAACAACCAGATGTTGTGTAATTCAAATTGGAATATAGACAGAAAAAGGTAATGAAGCAGTTAAACATGGTATATGTTACTTTTGAGAGATCGATCCCTACCTATTACTTTACACATAAATTCTTTGATTTTGCCTCTATTAAACATGCATATATCATAATTCTCATATCAATTAAATTTTCTATCACGTACAGCCTATTTACATTAGCAGACAAGAACAAAGATAACAGGTGTGTGTGTGTGTGTGTAGATAGATATAAGAATGGGATTGATCTCCCCCGGCTTTCTTCTAGCTTGGTTGTTTACACTACTCGTGAATCGTGACTGATCAATGATGACAGAGATAGCAAGAGTTAAGCGACATAAACGCAGTGGTCCTGAGTCAATATAAGCATGTGCATGATCAGACTAGAGACATTGGCTATTAGCTAAGATCTCAGATCTCTTATCTTTATTTTTCTCAGAACTCAGGACTTTGGTATGGATTTACAGACTATACTGTGTGAATCTAGCTAGCCGACTTGGCTGATCACTCATAGCCAAAAATATAAACTGTACGTCCTCAACACAATTTCTTGCAGTAGGACAAAAAAACTGAGCAGATTGGAGGCTTTTAGTCTGTGGAACAATAATCTGACGGCAGATTGGCTAGGATAAGAAATGTGTATAGGCCTTCAGTCTGTAGAACAATATTTGAATGTTGGGATTCAAAACTATCTAAGCTAAAATATAAAAGTAAACGTGCTTCTCCTGTAGAGTTCATTTCGTACCGGCCAGCTTCCTCAACTGGCCTGTATATTCGAACTATCGACGGAAGTTTAGATCCCGTGTAGTTTGTGGCCCATGATGTGAAGGTCTTGAAATGCTGAATGGGCCTTGCACATTGCTACTACACAGTGGGTTGTTCCAACTCATCTGATGCAGGGTATATCGCCCATGAATGTGCAGGGACTGACTATGTTTGGTATGGCTGTGCTTTGAAGAAAAACTGGTTTATACTTATTTCTGATAATAAGTGGCTGAAAAGCAAAGCAGCTGAGTGTTTGGTAAACTGACTTTTTATAAATGCTGTCAGTGGCAAAAGCAGTTGCAAAGTGTTTGGTAAACTCAAACTAATTTGTGCTTTTTGTTTGTAGAATGACCAAATTGGACATGATAGATTATTTTGTCTTAATTATTTGGCAATACAATGTTGTTCAAATGCTCTTATTATTAGTTTTAATATTTATTATGTCCTTATTAATTTTTATTAACTTTCAATTTTATAAATCATGGTGACCATATAATTAATATTGTACAAGTTTAAAAATAACTTATACAAATATATCAGTAACATTAATAACAATTGGTTTCTAGTTCGAATCAACTAACCACAAAAAATATCATAACATATTCAAATGTCCACGTTATTACGCGCACTCATCAAACTTTGAGTAATGTTATTTCTTATTGTTTCTATTTCTTATGCACCATGATCATGATACTCTTCTTCTACATCATCATCCATCTCTATCCCACCACTTGACCCATCCAACTTATTAAGTACTTATCTCCAGAGTTCAGTGTTTCTGCATTTAAGGAAGATCTCAAACTCTGTGGTGCCACACTTCCAAAAGTGTCAGACAACCAAGGGACTGACACACCTGATATGAACACCTAAGATGCAGAGATGGAGCATCAATTTCCATTGATTTATGTTTCTGTTGCATTTGGGTTCATAACAAGATTTTGGGGAGTTTCTGGCCCTTTAGTGCTTGTGGCGAAGCGGAGGTACGCATATTACTAGTTCCTAGACATGTACAAGATAGGTTCTAGGTGATGATAGCAAACAGTATGGCCAGACCGCCAGGGGGAAGAGAAGGTTTATTAGAAGTTAGAGAATACTCTTATAGTCTTATTGTAAGAATCATGATTAACTATTTTACAAATTGTCATTGACAAGCATGAGATTTACACATAGTTACTCAAAATTCATGAGGTGTAGATCAGTCTCTATCGTTGGCACACAGAGAAAACAACGATACATTAATTTGTTTTGTGGCTCCTAACAAGAAATTGATATATATGCACATATATTTGCTTCTATAGGCCACTTGTGTGGAGGGAACTTGAGAGCAACTAGCACAAAGAAACACCTGCACATCTTGTCCTTCCAATTTCCGACTCCATTGAGTTATTTCCATTTGCAACACCATCAAGTCAACTTCATTAGTCCTTCAAAGAATTCAAACTTTCCTCAAATCAGGAGACAAGTATACTTTTCAAAATGTGTAACAAAATATTGATAGCCATCCACAAAGTTAAGAATTAATAATAAACTGGAGGGAGATTCAAAACCGTAGGGGTTAAAGGATAAGAAACAGGACAACAAGTACAGGCTTTGGAACAATTTCTAACAATTCTCCATACAAATTGTAAACGTCATGACATTCTACCTCATCCTCTTGAACACCCAATCCCAAAGAAATTGCATTTAGAAAGAGTGGTTGTTATCCAGAAGATGCAATCCGTGAAAAATCACCATTTTCATTTTCAAAAAGCATACTAAAGTTATGATAGAGACGAGTACAGTAATGAAGATAATGAACTCGTAATGGCCAAACTGTAAGAGAAGGAAATGGTAGAAATATCATGGTGCTCATGGAACTTCATGCAGTAACACATCATCCATATTCCAGAAGAATCATAACAAATTTCCACATCAAATTCAAACAAAAACCTAGCTACTCGTTTTGTATACAAAAATTTCATTACTTTTGTTTTTCAGGATTTCTGCAGAAACAAACATGGCATCAAAATAATCAAGGATTAATTTCATTACCTGGTTCATAACATCTGGATTAGCTTCAAGAGGAAGCCATCTATTAGAGGATTGGGTTCTGTACGAAGCAGCCATCTCTTAGCGAGGCCGAAAATGATATGTATCTTTCCCAGGAACATAATTGCTGACACTTAACTGCAAACAGCTAACACAAGTAAATGAGACAGCAGAATTAACCAAGGCATCCTTACCAATACCAGAGATAGAGAGACATTCATTGCTAAAACACAGATAATTAAGGCGCCAAAAGGATGCCAACTATCCTGCCAGAGTAAAGTCTTCCTACCATCGCCTATAGTGTGCACAAATGATAGACCAGAAACTCTTGCCATTGAGAAAATAGCTTCTGATCCAATGTCATCAGTTAGCATATTCCACATATGCCTATTCATAAGGGTCGTATTTCAAATATGCAAAGTTTTATGCCAGGACCCCCAGCATCCTTAGGAGTGCAAATATCACCCGCAACATCACTTCAAAGTTCTCAATAACTGCATTTCCATCATTAAACATGAATCCAGAAGATCTCTCTCTGATTAGTTTCCCTGAACTTGATTAGATAGCCAACGTAGTAGGTCTGAAGGGATTAGGTTAGGCGTTTCTTAGATCTTCATTTTAAGCGACACAGAAGCAACTCTACATTCTCTTTTCCAAAGGAAGGAAAAAAAAAGGATGGATACTATAATTGTTGATCACATCTTACTTGAAGAATACTTGACCAAGTGAACCCACAATTAAGTGAGAAATCAACATATGATACCTTGGCAAAAGCCATGCATGAGGAATTGTCGAATCAATCGCACAAAAACATTCTGAGCATAACCTACTGGCTTAAGGCACTAGCAGAGAATTAAGCAATGGAATCGATCTGTACAATATCTGCAGAATGCAACAACAGAACAACTTATATGCCTGTACTTTTATACATTTCATGCATCAAAAACGATGAACATATATGTACGTGTGTGTCTATATATATATATCATTAACATTATATAATAGAGGTCAAACCACATGAACCTTATAAAATGCAAGCATCTATGACACGTATTTTGAACTCTAGAAGAGAATCATTGGCAAAATATTCAGAATTCCAGTTCAATATTGCATATACAACATTTGAAGTAGTTAATAAATGTCAGCACCAAAATTGAACCACACAGAGAGTTCACGAGTCTAAATTCCAATAGATGTCCAGCCATTCATAATATCCTCCACTTCTCTCAGCAGCTTCAATTGAGATCACATCTCCAATTCCCATATATCCTCCACTTCTGGGAGAGTCGGGCATGCTTGAATTGAATGAACAAAAAGAGGAAGAGGAAGAAGAAATTGAAGCTACTGGAAGAAAACTGCTTGATTTGGTTCCCATTTTCCCAAATCAACCTAAACCCACATTGATTCATTACCCAAGCATAATTGATCTGAACAAACTATACTCAAGCATAATTGATCTCATATCCATCAAACCCAGAACAATATTATCTCAAACATTCATCAAATTGAAAGAAATTAAAACTGAAATAGATACAAGACTATCAAATTGCCAAGCAGCCAGCCATCAAGGATTGAGGCTTCGATTTCGAACAGGAATGAGAGGTGAAAAGAAGGTAGTCAGAGAGAGAGATCAAACCACAGTCGTGAAGACGGTATTTCCGAAATGAAGAGAGGTGAACATGGAAGAGAAAAATCTCATGGCATTGTGTAATTGCTGAAACGAAGAGAGGATAGAATTCGGTATTTCTGAAAGTTCATTAAACTAAAATGATATACTTGACAATAAAGCGACAATGAAAAGAATAGTCATAAGAGAATCTTAGTATTCAACACGTTTTAACAAGACTTGCAAGGTCGACTGATGTTTGATTTTTGCCACTCATCCTATAATCATCCTAACCAACCAAACTTCATTACCACCAACACAGAAGAAATGGATCGACACAAAATGCAGCCAAATGAAGTTACCAATCCACCAACCATTTCGAGTTAGTCTAGACTCAGCTAATCTAATCTAATAATTTTGTTTATCTCTCTTTATAGATTTGGCGGGAAAGAAAATGGAATAAAGCCAAGGTGCTGATCAAATACACTGCATATATACCAACTATCTTACTCTGCCCTCAATACCAGCCGTCGATTTTCATCACATTTACATCTTAACGGTGAAAGATCTCTAAATGGCTGCCCCCCCCCCCCCCCCCCCCCCCCCCCCGGTCAAACGACTATTCAGTAAAGGCTTTCAGACTGTGAAGACCTTAGAATCTTCTTCTTCTAGCTCATCTTCTTCAATTTTGGTTTCTTACGCTCTAAAGTTCGGGGCTTTCTCGATGAAAATTTAACTGGCGATTCAGGCATAGAGAGCAGTAAGAAACCCAAATCAAAGACTCCAGCAAAGAAGCCCAAAGATGGTGTTCTTGCAGAGTTAGTCTCTCTACTCTTCTCTTTATAAAAAGATCGTGTCTTTATGCATTGATTGGGTTTATCTTCAATTTTTATGTATTGGGTGTCATATTGCATTGGGTTTTTATCTTCAATTTTTATGCCTTAATTTAAGCACATACATGATTAGACTACAAACACTGGCTATTAGCTAAGATCTCAGATTCTCGTATAAGTCTTTATCTTCATCTTTCCCGTAACTCAGACTTTGGTACGGAGTTACAGATCTATACTGTGTGGATCTAGCTAGCCCACTTGGCTGATCATCCTATCCAAAAACATACAGTCCTCAACAATCTCTTTCACTAGCTAAGACCTAAAAGCTGAGCAGAGCTAGCTAGGCAACTTGGATTCTAGTCTTTAATCAAGCAGACTCATATATTATCATGCAGGAACAATAATTTGACTTTAATTTGATGGCAGATTGGCTGGGATAAGAAATGTGTATAGGCCTTCAGTCTTGACAGTTATCCTTATTGAGTTAGGGTTTACCTATTCTTAGATGACCTAATTAGAGCTATATATCTACTATTGCAGAACATATTAATGATACCGTCATACCCCTTCGACCCAAGAAGAACATTTATAACTGTTTCTTGGTTTATTTGTTAATCAACAATGCATATCCGAAAGTTGGGATTCAAAATTGCCTGAGCTAGAGTATAAAAGTATTCATTTATACGTACCGGCCAGCTTCCACAACCGGTATATATTCGAACTCAGATGGAAGTTAGATATGATACTACGGTTAATACCCAATCATTCTCATGTAGTCTCTGGCCCAAGAAGTGAAGGTTTTGAAATATTGAATGAGCCTTGCACATTGCTATGACAAAGTGGGTTCCAACTCATTTGATGCAGGGTGTATCGCCCATGAATATATGGGGACTGACTGAGTTTCAAGAGCACAAGTTTGAACAATAAAAGCATTCCAAAAGTGAATGAATTGAAATTTTTTGGAAATAAAAAGGTGAAGAAATATGATTGGTTGCACAAAAGATATGACTATAGTCATCTACAAACACCCAATAATTTAGCCAACAAGCCCAATTTGTATTTCAAGGCTAATTGCTCCTGCAATCATCATACCACCTACATGGATCCAAGCCACATTCACATACTTAGAGCTTGCAAGAACGGGTGTGGTGCGGAAGGTAACGAAAATGCATGAGGCCTAATATTAGTTTAAAACTCGTTGGTAATTTTTGACTTGGGCCAAAATTCAAGCTCAACAGCTTAATTCTTAATATGGGTAAGTGAAGTAGAGATAACCCAAATACCCAAGCTTTATTTATCTATCTATCATAACAACAACTTCTTTCAATTCTTAGACCAAATGGCCATGCATCTTTTCACACGACGATGACTTCCTCTTCCATGTAGCATTCTTTTACAGAACAATGATTTACTTTCACATGTGTAACGACAAGCCATGAATCACAGCAGCAAATCCAGCCTAAATCATGCAGCAACTCCACAATCTCACAGCTTTAGACAAAACCTAACAAAAGAAAAGTCGACATTACAAAATATTGTACACGCTTTTAACTGAGTCTTCTCTTTACCCAACAATAGAAACATCCAACCAAGATTCTTCTAGTTGCTATAATTGTATATAAAGCTACCTCTATTATCTAAGAAGGGGGAGCACGATGGAGTGTGCTGGCAAGCTCTATAGAACTCTCTTTCTGCCATGCTTCCTCCCTCCCAAATCCATTCTTAGTTTTCCATCCTTCCCAACTCACCTCTTGTTCAAACCCCTTATTCCACATACCTCAACCAACATGCCATCACTATCAGGATCTCTTCTTTTGAAACTTATGCTTTTTTAGCTCCCATGCCACATGCATCTTGCCAAGCCTTTACTGAATTTGCACACCTAATTTTGCTGCCGTGAACACAAAAGGAGTGGTTGGAACAACACAACATAAGACTTCATAAGATTTTCAGTCCTTCGAAGTTTCCTGGGCCTAGTTTCTGCTACTCAGATAAGGGGATGAAGGGCTGGGCTAGCTCTACCCATGACCATTCCTTAGCCGTACAACTCCAATAAAAGTCTCAACATCATCGAAAAGAAGCAAACACATCATGCAATGGGCAGGTAATCGTTGATGTTGTTCTTGAAATTTGAAGGTTATCATTCGTATAACTTATTAATTTTGTAGGTCTTTTGTTCAAAAATCATTGAGGGGACTAATCCAAGAAATATGAGTTCACATCAAAATAAATAAACAAACAAAAAACATGTGAAGTTGAATTAAGAGTTAGATAATAACACTTTGAACAGATGAAAATGATATACTTGACAATAAAGCCACATTGAAAAATATATTCATAAGAGAATCTTAACATTCAACCCATGTTAACAAGACTTGCAAGACCAATAATAATTCAATCAATTGATGCTTGACTTTTACCGCTCATCCTATAACTATCCTTGTCCCCCAACTTCTACCAAAAAAAAAAAAAAATCCTTGTCACCCAACTTCATTAGCACCATCAGAGAACATGGATTGACACAAAATGCAGCCCAATAAAGTTACCAGTTCCTTTCGAGTTAGTCTAGCAATCCAAGACTAGGCTAATCTAATCAAACAATTTGGTTCATCTCCTTATACAATTGGCGGGAAAGAAAATGGCATAGAGCAAGGTGGTGATCAGGTACACTACACATACACCAAGTATCTTACTCATTCCTCAATAGCAGCCGTCGATTTTCATCACCTTTACATCTTAACGGCCAAAAACCTCCGAAAAAGCCGCGGCCCTCAAAGGGCTACACAGATGCACCGTAAAACCCAGTAAAGGCTTTCAGACTGTGAAGCCTAAACAAAACCCTAGCTTTGCTTCTTCTTCGAGCTCATCTTCTTCAATTTTGGTTTCTTAAGCTCTAAAGTTTGGGGCTTTCTGGATGAAAAGTTAATTGGCGATCCAGGAATGGAGAGCAGTAAGAAACCCAAATCAAAGACTCCGGCAAAGAAGCCCAAAGACAGTGTTCTTGAGCAGAGTTAGTCTCTCTATTCTTCTCTCTATAAAAAGACTGTGTCTTTATGTATTGATTGGGTCTATCTTTGATTTTTTTGTATTGGGTTTCATATTGATTGGGTTTTTATCTTCAATTTTGCTGCAGAATCTCCAGCTGAGTTCTTCGCTGAGAACAAGAACATTGCTGGATTTGATAATGTATGCCTTTTTTCTTTGATTATTTATTTTCAGGATCAAATTTGAAGCTTTGTGTAAAATGTAGAGGGATTTGGAGTGTCTGACTTTGGATGTTTTAGCCAGGGAAATGTCTTTATACTACTGTGAGGGAACTTGTGGAGAACTCACTTGATTCGACGGAGTCCATATCGGAGCTTCCTCTGATAGAAATCACAATGTGAGTGCTAGTTATTGGATATGATAAATTATATGATGCGGGGTAAATGTAATCGACAAAGCTTGTGTTCTGATAGATGAGTATTGATTGTAAATTGGATTTTACAGTGAAGATATTGAGAAAAGCAAGTTCAATTCTATGATTGGTCTTGTTGATCGAGACCGTGTTGATGAGGAACTGTATGATGATCATGAAACGGCTAAGGCTCGTGAGGTGTGCATTCTTATGAATTGAGTTTCGTCTTTTGTTAATTAAAGTATGATATGGAGGATAGATCAGGCAAAGAAATCGATAACCTTCAAAGAAAGAAAGTTCTCTTTATTTACGTTGTTTGATCTGGGCTGTTTGAGTTTCAATCAATATTACGCCATCTATTTCGGAGTATCTGTGTGAATCTTACCTGACAGTTCACTTGCTTTACATGTAACTGAACTTCTTGTATTTCTGAAAACCAAGACAAAAAATGGATTCTGAGCTTTTCTAGTTATGTCTATTTGGTTCTTTCGTATTCTCTTATAATTTTCTATTACTCATAAATCTTGTTATTCATTTCTTTATATGCAGAAACGATTAGCAAAGGAAGCTCAAGCCCAAGAATTACAAGCAAAGAATGCTTCCCTTGGAAAGAAAATCAAAGAGCCTGCAGCTCCAAAGACCATGAAGGGTCGAGGTGGGGCTGCATTTTACAGGGTTACTTGCAAGGTATGTAACCTCCAAGCATGCTAATGTTTCTTATGTTCATGATATATTGTGATCTGATTCTTTGTAGCTCTGATTCATGACTGTAATTGGTTTTAAATGCAGGATAATGGACGAGGAATGCCACATGATGACATTCCAAATATGTTTGGACGAGGTTGTGAACTTACTTGGATGCCGAAGTTTTATTTTAAGTAGTGAAAAATGTTTTGCTCATAGGCTTTTATATTGTTCCTAATCATGTATGAATTCTGTTGGATATCTTCTAATTATTCTGTATATATATGATTTCATACAGTACTGTCTGGAACAAAATATGGCTTGAAGCAGACACGTGGAAAGTTTGGTCTAGGTGCAAAGATGGTACACATAGGGAGGATCTGGTCTATATTCAAGCAATTTCTTCTGTTATAACTATAATAGTTAATACACGTGCACACGAACCCACACTAGAGATAAAATGCAAGTGCATCTTGTCACCTTTTTTCTTTCCAAGGTTGATCATGTGATTTCAATATTAGGATTTTATGATGCTGAGTTTTAAATATAGTTTGTAGTTTCTTTCGGCATCTACCAAATGATTATGTAGGTGGGCAATACTACACCATATGATGAACCCTTGGGTAATGAAATCCAACTAAGATTTTTCTTGTTTAAGATGCTAGCAGAAAAAAGCCTCACATCTGCACCATTGTATAATCGGGTTAATGTGCTTACCTACTTGATCCTTTTGGTATTGAAGCAAATTTGATAAGATGTGTTCACTTATGCAGGCATTAATTTGGTCGAAGATGAGTACAGGGCTTCCTATAGATATCTCTTCATCAATGAAGGGCCAAAGTTATAATTCTTTCTGCAGACTGGATATAGATATTCATCGGTATGACTTAAATATGGTACATGGTCCTGAATATTATACCTATCACATAGGTCCGTATGTGGTTGTACTGTTTATACCATCATACCATTCATTTGTACCAGGGATCTCTGATGATTTTGACTTTGGCAGTAAAGGAATATAGTTTAAGCTCTTGTTGACTATTATATGGTGTTTCTTTCAACTTGCAGGAACATTCCTCATGTTCATATACATGAAAAAAGGGATAACAAGGATAGGTGGCACGGTGCTGAAATCCAAGTTGTTATTGAGGGAAATTGGACAACTTACCGTGTATGTACTTGATCAGTGGCTCATTTCATGTTGATTCCTTAGAGCTTCTTTATAGTCATTTTTGATAAAAATTGTTCAATGTACTTAACCACGATTTTATTGTTTCGTTAACTAAAAGCTCCATTCTTGGCATGTGCAGTCCAAGATATTGCATTACATGCGACAAATGGCTGTTATCACTCCTTATGCTGAGTTCATTTTTAAATTTGTTTCAGATGTTTCTGAGTATGATTCTCTCTCTCTCTCTCTCTCTATATATATATATATAATTATTTATTTATTTATTTATTTATTTATTATTATTTATTTATCCTGAACAAATCTATACTAGTATTTTACTTTTCATGCAGTAAAAATGTCACCATAAGGTTTGCACGAAGAACTGATGTAATGCCTCCTGTTCCTCTTGAGACAAAGCACCATCCCTCATCTGTTGACTTATTGCTAATCAAACGCCTCATTGAAGAAACTTCAAAGCAGAACCTTTTACAGTTTCTTCAGCATGAATTCGTTAATATAGGAAAATCCTATGCTGAACGACTAATTGGTAAGTCTTTTGGCATTGTTTTTTACAATTGTTTATGCAAAAGTACTCATCTACAGCTTTATACTATACAAAGGACATTCCTGTAGATAATTGAAGACAGTGCTTTATGAAATCTATCATATGATCTGCATGATATCTTGTGTAAAACAATTGAGGGAAGTTGTATATCATATGAAGATTCTGAAGAGCCTCGTGTACTGCTAAATGGACAGGAATTGAAATTTTTTTTTGTTTTGTTTTGTCCCCGTACTGAGTTACTCATGTGGTGCTGCTCCTTAGATGCTGAAGTTTATGCTGTTCATTTCCTTTTTAGGGGAATTAGGTCCTGAGTTCAGTCCGAAGATGCCTGTGAAATCTCTAACTTCTCAGCAAATTGTACGCATCCATCAGTTATTTCGTCAAGCCAAGTTTAATGATCCTAGTGGTGATGTAAGAATCTCTTGAATCTTTTCGTTAATATATCCTATCAGCATGAAATTCCTATCTAATTCCTTTTATTTCCAAGATAGTTTAGGCATTGTTTGGCCTATTACTTAGTAATTTTTTCCAGTGCCTGAGTCCTGCAGGGGAATACAATCTCCGTCTAGGAATTATAAAGGAGCTGCATCCGGAGTTGGTTGCTACTTATTCTGGAAGGTTGTTTTTATTCTCACTTCGCTGGTTATTTCAATTTTTTTTTTTTTTGGTGTTCTAAAAGTTCTTGCATGAGATTTTGATTCCTTAATGATCTTATACTCTGTGTACTTTTAATTGATTGGCATTTAAGCTGATGCCAGTTCTTTTGCTACATCATCTGCATGTACTCTACAGTGCTCAAGTTTTTGAAGGCCACCCATTCATTGTGGAAGCTGGTGTCAGTGTTGGTGGAAAAGATGTCAAACAAGTAGGTGCTTCTCTGTTAATATTGACATGCCATGGCTGATAGGTCTGAAGTTGTTAGATAGTAAAGAAGATATTACCCTTAAGCCAATTACTGTTATTTAGCTTTTCAAGTCGTTGTGTACATAAATATATAACGAATGGGGAGTGGGAAATTAAGGGCATAGCGTAAAACAAAACTAGAAAAGTGAGCATAGTGCTCCTTTTGTCATTATCATGTAAGCTAGACTGCTAGACCAGTGATTATTGGATGAATGCATGAATATGTACAAAAGCTAGTGGAATTTGAATACATTGAGGATTGACAAGCCAAGGAATGGAGTTTGCTTTTATAGCTTCTTTTTTCTTCATTGTAAGTTTACTTCACTAGCCAGTTTAGCACTACTAAGGATTGATAACATTGATGGTTCTTTCTGTTTTGCTATTGTAGGGTTTGAATATTTTTCGATTTGCAAACCGGATCCCACTTCTTTTTGAGCAAGGTGCTGATGTTGTCACAAGGACCGCCCTTAAGAGAATCAAGTAAGATGCAAAGAACTTCTTATTTTTCTTTTGTGAGTTATGACTTCTGTTTGGTTTGGGACTACGAATGGTCTGTAAAATCAATACTTCGGTATTAAAATGCTACAGGGGCAAACTAGAAATATCTATATAACAATGTGATGTATATTTTATCAGTTGGAGTAGTTACAAGATCAACCAGACTCAGGATAAAGTTGGTGTTTTTGTGAGTATTGTAAGCACAAAGATTCCCTTTAAAGGAACTGGGAAGGAGTATATTGGAGATGATATAACTGAAATAGCTTCTGCTGTGAAGGTATATGATTTCTATTTTATAATTTGTATCTTCATTTACATTCTTGTAGCCAACTAATTAACAATTATCTCCAGTCTGCCATTCAACACTGTTGCATTCAGCTGAAAACCAAGATAGTGAAGAATATCCAAGCTCGTGAACAAAAAGAGAGAAAACGGAATTTGAGCAAGTAAATTTTTTATTTGGTCTACATTCTTGATTTGTCCTGAATGATAATTTACCCCTCCTTTGCTGCACAAACTAAAACGACTATCCAATTGCAGGTATGCTGAAAATGTTGCTGGTGCTGTATGTGGTGTACTGAAGCAAATGCAACAAATACAAGCATCAAAGAAGAGACGTTATGATGGCAAGGAAGCAGAAACACTTAAGAAATTGTCATCTGGGATGATTACAAAAGAAATGGTCAAGGAAAAGCTTGTACAACATGTTGAACAGGTGAGACGATGCTTGACTTGTCATTAGTCTCTTTGGTTAGTTGTGTGTGCTCTTTTCCCCTTCCTGTTCATTATTAATATTAGGGGGTGGGGTGTTAGTATGCATATATGCTTATTGAAATTTCAAACATAAGCACATCTATAAGTAGATGTGCCAGCGTTGAAATGAAATGCATGCAGTAATATTTGCTCAAATTTTGCAGGTGGACTCGGAGATGGCAATGGAGTTTGCGGCAAATAGTGGAGTGAGCGAGGAACCCAGAGAATGTATATATCTTCAATCATTAGAAGCTGCTGAAGATAACTTTATCGACTTGCATAGTCCCCTATTTGTCTTTCGACTGTTCTGCTAGGGAATCGTTGGATACTAAACATCCAACTCATTTTTAACTACTTAGAGGAAATAAAAGTGCCACTGTAATTTATTCAATTAATGTTCCAATATTTCAAAAGGCGGCTTCTTAAGGGTTGCAATTGCAACTGTTGCAATACTCCAGCTTCGCTTCACTCTTCATTTGCTATTTTTGCAAATCACCCTATTTAAGTCTCAAGGTTTCTCACAACACTTCATATTCCCAATTATTAACAAAATTAATCATCATTGCTACATTAGTATGTCATTTTTACTAATTTAGTTAGTGTAAAATTGAAAATGGTATGTACATTTCAATGAATGTTTGGTCTTTGGAGTCAAAACAGTTTTATATTTGTACGGTTCGTACTTTCATACGTGACATATACATTTGTGTACTAATATATGAAGTACACTATATTTGATATAATAGTAGAATATTTAGACTAACTTGATTTGATCTCAAATTAATCTACTTGACGTAGACGAACCGAAAAGAATATGATTAATTCTATTCTTTATAAAGAAAAAGGGACACGTTTACATTAAAAAGGAAAGCCATCGACTTTGGGAATTAAAAGGAAAGATACCCAGAGACTATGAGTCACCATCTTTCACTCTATAGCCCAAAATTGTAAATGTGTATATAACAGAAACCCAGCAAAAGAACCATTTCAAAAAAACAGCAAGATCCAACACCCAGTTGCTACATCTGCACAAAACCAAGAACTGCAAGTTGGGTTTTGGCAAAATGGCAGAAGCACCCCAGATTGCCATTCTTGGAGCTGGCACGTTTGTGAAGACCCAATACATTCCAAGGCTGGCTGAGATCTCCAACCTTGTCAACCTTAAGGCCATTTGGAGCCGTTCTGAGGTACCTCAAGTAACATATCTATTTCTGGATTTGGATAGTTTGATCATAGATTTAATCTTGTTTTTTGTATAGGAATCTGCTAGAGGTGCAGTTGAGATTGCTGGGAAGCATTTTCCAGGAGTAGAATGCAAATGGGGTGATCATGGTCTTGAGGAAATTATTGCAGATAGTTCAATTCTTGGTGTTGCTGTGGTTTTAGCTGGCCAAGCTCAGGTGTAGCTAATACTAAAGCTTGCTTCTTTTTTTTATTGAATCATAGAAACAGAAGCTTGGTAGTAGAAATTTTTAGTCTTTTTAGCGATTTGCGTGTATGGGGGGATCTTATTCGGATGAGTGGATAACAGGAACAGTATAATGTGTGTGAAATAATGGTCTCTTAGTTTTAAGTGTTTGGTTATACCTACAAGTAGAATGTAGAACTAATTTTGATGTGATTGTTGATTCAAACTATAGCATTACCGCTTGTCCTCATTTGCATCAAATTACAACTCTGATGAAACGAAAAAAGGAGAACATAATGAACTAACTATATAGAAGTGATGATGTAATTAATCATGTGAGATACACCCTTTTGGAGATATTTAGCATACCATGTGGCTATATAGATGTGAAGATGTAATCAAGTATGTGATATGAACCAACTCATGCAGGTTGATTTCTCGTTGAAGCTTCTCAAAGCAGGGAAGAATGTCCTTCAAGGTTAGTCCTAGTCTCTAAACAATTATATAGTCGGATTGTCAGAGTGATGCAATTCAATTTGTGAGATTGATAGTTATGTTAAAGGATTTGTAAAGCCATCTCCACCTCCAATCAACTGCCTGGCTGGTGCCTTCTTTTTTTATTTGACAGAAAGCTTAAATGTTATGGTGCTATAATAAATCATCTATACGTGTCATCAACTACAATGGACTAAATCTTTCCTTTTGTTTGTCATTGCGTACCTATTCACTATTGCTTGGCCAACTTGATGGACTTGAAGAGAAACCAGCAGCAGCTAGTAAGTAGGATGCAGTTTACTTTTATGTGTTATAACTGTCTTTCAATTCATTTTATGACATCTTAATTTGGAAAATGTTGGTTATTTGTTATGTTATTCTTTTACATGTTCTGTTGTGCCAAGTTTTTTATTCTGTTATGCAGCTACCAGTGAATTGGAAACTGCAGTGTCAAGTTATAAATCTATTGTTGCTAATACTCCCAATAAACCAATCTGGGCTGTAGCAGAAAATTATCGATTTGAACCTGCTTTTGTTGAGGTACTCTTTCTCCATTATTAATGGGGCTTAACAATGTTTAACTTTTGACTGCAATACCCTCAATGTCGTTTTTCACAGGGCAAGAAACTAATGACTGAAATTGGAGATGTGATGAGCATCCAAGTTATTGTTGAAGGATCAATGAACAGTTCAAACCCTTACTTCTCAAGCTCTTGGAGGCGAGACTTTAATGTATGTACTATGATATAGCTGATAACTATGAAATTTCTCCTTGTTCATTAGAAACCACCACCTGCTCAATGAATTGGTTCTGACTAGAGGTGGAAGTTTCTTACAATAAACAACTTAAAATCAACACAACTGTTTAACCAGAATTCCACCCCTAGTCAAAGACTTGTGACTAATGGGATACACCTATCGCTCAATCCATGCAATTAAATATAAGTAACAAAACAGTTTATTTCTTTTACATGGTTGCGATGACATATGTTTATTGCCTCATTTTATTCCTGAGAGCAGCATGTAAGGAATTTACTATTTATGTGAATACAAGATTTCTGAGATGCCTTGGTTGATTAAGCAAGTAGATGTGTTCCCATAATACATCTTTTGTTTCTTTTCTCAGCAAGTTTATCATCCCTTTATGGCAGGGTGGTTTCATTCTGGACATGGGAGTACATTTCGTTGCAGGACTGAGGATGGTAATTTTTAAGTATTTAGTGAATAGTGGCAGTATGCTTCTCTAGTACTAATACTGAATTCAACCATGGATTAGGAAGTTTGATCTTCTGAATCTCATTTGAGTTGTACTTATACTTCTCTTATAGTACCAGTCTTCTGTCACTTTTCTCTAGACCTCTTTTTATTGCATAGCTGAAAGCTAGATAGCAGTAGTCTTGTAAATTGAGTGTATAATACTTTTCCTGTATGTGCAAGTGGGCATCTGTTCTATAATGTTCCTGCATGATGATATGCGAGTTTTCTTTCTATCAATATATGAATGTCGTTCTTTCCCATTCATTTGAACAGCTTGTTGGGTGTGATGTAGTCTGTCAGTCAGCTTTAACCTCTCATGATACCATTTTATCTCCACCAGATTACTTGTCATCTTCGTAATGTTTCAGTCAGGACATGAATCTCATTTTCTCCTGTTCATTTGAACAGCTTGCTGGATGTGAGATAGTCTCAGTGTCAGCTACAACGTCTCATGTCGACAAGACTTTACCTCCCCCAGATAACATATCCTCTCTCTTGTAAGTTACTACCTGCATATTGTTATCCTGCAGATCTGTTTTCTGCTCCTAAATTTTTCTATTTTAAGAATAAAAATTCTAAAGGCGATTACACGGTATTTCCTTGCCTTAGTCAACTGGAGAATGGCTGTTCTGGGATTTTTGTGATGGTGGTCTCCTCAAGGTCTCCCAAGGCATGTCCTGCAAGTTAATTTGATTTTATACTCTCTATATATATAAAATTTTAGTTTCTCATAATGTTTATACCATCAGATAGTTTGGCGATTTGTTGGCTTGAAGGGAACACTGGAAGTTGAGCGTGGAAACCAAGATGGACGACATGGCTATGTGGTATGTTGAAAATCATCCTACAGTTTATTTAATTCTCTGACGCTGGAGGTCAGAATGTGATTTATATGTTTGGGTTTGTGAGGACAGTTTTTCCCATCAACACTGAAATTTTGTGTAAATCAACTCGTAATAAGGTGACCATTTCTCATTTGCTTCTGATACTATGACAGGTCACATTTTATAGTGCTGATGGACAAAGGAAAAGCTCCTTCTACCAATTTAGAGGAGTGACTGAAGAATTCATAGCTTTTATTAATGACATAAAGCAAGCCACTTTAAAGGTAATTGCAGATGCTAATCGTCATGGTGTACAAATAATGTTTTCATTTTCATGTTTCTTTGTTTTGAGTTAAAATTTTGGTGGGCATGTCTGTTGGTATAACAAACTTATATGAGACTCAGACTCCCCAGCATTTTCTGATTGTGTACACCGCATGGTTGCAGAAGGGAGCTGGCTATGAAACTGAGCCTCGCATGTCATTTCTGGAAGGTGCTAGAGATGTTGCTGTTCTAGAGGCAATGCTCGAATCTGGAGGAAAGCAAGGGGCACCAGTCCCTGTGAAGAAATTTTGACAGAACGATAAGATTTCTTACTTTCTATTTCACTCTCTTCCCTCCACCCCTGATTGCAGTGGAAAAGATTCTGGTTGAGATGCTTTGTCAGTTCAGTTTTCTATAGTGAAATTTATGTTGAAATGAAGAGGGAACATAGTTTGTGTAACGATACCTAAACCTTCTAAAGGTTGTTTGTTTCCTCTTTAAGGTTACCTGGATTGTAAAGGAGGACGTATAGCTTATGTAACTAGACTAACTACCTATTCATCAATAAATCATAGTTAGCTGTATGTGTGTCTTTTTTTCTTTTTCTTTTTTATATTTATGTTCATCTTTACTGTAACTTTTACTGAAGTAGGAAAGACGAGAACTGTTTCACTTCCAGATTCATATTTCATCTTCACCTAACAAATCTCAGGCTGATCTATCTAATGCTAGAGTTTAAACCTCAAAACACTTTTAATCCATAGTCGTTGGCAATTGGCATGATTGAGATTTGGAATTCTATGAAGTTAAATAGATAAAAAGAATTGTAGTTATTGTTGTTGTAGTATAAATGTATAAATACCGTATATGTCTATATCATGTAATAAAATACGTAAAAGTATTTAGATAGGTACTTGAGTGTATAATCATAGGTACTTGAGTGTATGAAGACTTATGTAAACATGCTTTACCAAAGAGCAACAAGCATGGCAGAAAATCATCATCAAGATGGTTATCATTTTGATTTTCTCTTTGAGCTTTCACACTTCAAATGTATTCCTATAAATACCCCTTTGTATGAGATGAATAAACACATTGAAATCTCCATTCTCTCTGAAATATTACTCTCTCTTTCTGAGACCCACTGCCACCCAACCCTTTTCTGCGTCCCAACTGGTGACTGGGTATGAGCCTAATGTCTCACACTTACGCATATTTGGGTGTACAGTCTATGTACCAATTGCGCCGCCACAGCGCACCAAAATAGGTCCTCAAAGACGCTTATGCCTTTATGTTGGATATGATACTCCAAGCATTATCCGCTACATAGAACCCTTGACAGGTGATCTATTTACCGCTAGATTTGCGGATTGTCACTTTGATGAGACAGTCTTCCCGTCATTAGGGGGAGACAAGAACATTAATGTTCAACAGAAAAGACAGGAATTGTCGTGGTCTGTCCCCACTTTGTCTCATCTTGATCCCCGAACCACACAGTCTGAAATAGAAGTGCGGAGGATTCTCGATCTTCAGAACGTAGCAGAATCAATGCCTGATGCGTTTTCTGATATCGCTAAAGTGACAAGATCACACATACCTGCTGCAAACGTACCTGCAAGGATTGATGTTCCTAAAACTAAAGGACATGACATCCCCTCTATGGGTGATGCAGTGGCTAGACCCATGGCTCATGCTAGAAAGCGCGGGAGGCCTATAGGTTCGATGGATTCTCGCCCAAGAAAGAAAGCGAGCTTGACACAAAATAATCCATTAATCATCGATATAAATAATCTATCTCATGAAAAAATTCAGGATTATGGTTATGTCCAAGAGACATCATTGGAGGACGCTCCAATAGTAGAACCAATTCCAAAGAATAGAGAGATCTCCATGAATTACACTAGTATACATGTAATTATGGACAGAAATTCTATGGCTATTGATGATGCGTTTGCATATCATATTGCAAAAGGAATTATAGAATACGATGATATCGAACCTCGCTCCGTTGAAGAATGTCAACGAAGAGCAGATTGGTCCAAATGAAAAAAAGCGATCCAGACTGAATTGGATTCACTAACAAAGAGACAGGTATTTGAGTCTATATCACTGACACCACCAAATATAAAACCTGTTGGTCATAAATGGGTCTTTGTTAGAAAGCGTAATGAGAAAAATGAGGTTGTTAGATACAAAGCCCGCCTTGTGGTGCAAGGTTTCTCACAACATCCTGGAATCGACTACGAGGAGACATACTCTCCCGTAATGGACGTTATAACGTTCCGCTACCTTGTCAGTTTGGTAGTTTCTGAAAAACTTGACATGCAGCTCATGGATGTGGTTACAGCATATCTCTATGGGGATCTAGATTCAGAGATATATATGAAGGTTCCAGATGGACTTCAATTACCCAAATCAAGTGGGTCTAAACCACGGAGCGCGTTTTCAATAAAATTAAGACGCTCACTATATGGATTGAAACAATCCGGACGGATGTGGTATAACCGTCTAAGTGACTACTTGATTGGGAAGGGATATGTTAACAATGAATTATGCCCTTGCGTGTTCATTAAGAGAACAAGATCCGGATTTACAATTTGTAGCAGTTTATGTTGATGACATGAACCTAATTGGAACTCTAGATGAGTTAAAAGAAACTGCTACATATTTGAAATCTGAATTTGAGATGAAAGATCTCGGGAAAACACGGTTTTGTCTCGGAATAGAACTCGAGCACCGTAATGATGGGATTATGATCCATCAGTCAGCATATACTCAAAAGTTACTAAGGCGCTTTATTGAAGATAAAGCAAAGCCTGTGAGTACTCCCATGATCAACCGTAGTCTTGGGCCCATGAAAGATCCGTTTCGTCCAAAGGATGAGGACGAAGATTTATTAGAAGCTGAAATACCATACCTAAGTGCGATATGCGCATTATTGTATTTAGCTCAATGCACAAGACCGGATATCTCATTTGCAGTAAACTTGTTAGCTCGACACAATTCTGCGCCAACAAGCCGCCATTGGATTGGTATAAAGACAATCCTTCGATACCTAAAAGGTACGATCGATATGGGCTTGTTCTATCCCTACAGAGAGCAAAGAAATGTGAACGCCGGCAACACTATCCATAGTGACCAACGTTCTCCTCCTCCCCTCCATCAAAATGATGTTCTGACGGGTTTTGCTGATGCAGGGTATCTCTCTGACCCTCACAAAGGTCGCTCCCAAACATGTTATGTCTTTACCATGGGAAGCACCGCGATATCTTGGAGATCTACAAAACAGACTCTTGTTGCTACTTCCTCAAATCATGCAGAGATTATTGCACTACATGAAGCCGTGCGTGAGTGCATATGGCTAAGGTCTATAAATAGACACATTCGAGGAACTTGTGGTTTGAAATTTACCACAAATGAACCTACATGCATTTACGAAGATAATGCAGCTTGTATTGAGCAAATGAAATTAGGTTTCATCAAAGGCGACAATACCAAGCATATATCGCCGAAATTCTTCTACAATCAGCAACAACAAACATTTCTAAATATTGAAGTAAATCAAATCCGATCAGAAGATAATGTAGCTGACTTATTTACTAAGTCACTACCAAAATCCCCTTTCGAGAAACATGTAAGGAGCATCGGATTGAGGAAGATATCCGAACTCCCACGATCTTCAAGAGGAGTCTAAATCAGGGGGAGTATCCAGAAACATACTTCACACTCAACGCGCGTTGTGCTCTTTTTCCCTTTCGACCAAGGTTGTTTTTTCCCACAGGGTTTTATTACTTGGCAAGGTTTTTAACGAGGCAACTTCGATGCGCACCATCTACACAATACTATTGAACATGAAATATCTAAGGGGGAGTGTTGTAGTATAAATGTATAAATACCGTATATGTCTATATCATGTAATAAAATACATAAAAGTATTTAGATAGGTATTTGAGTGTATAATCATAGGTACTTGAGTGTATGAAGATTTATGTAAACATGCTTTACCAAAGGGCAACAAGCATGACAGAAAATCATCATCAAGATGGTTATCATTTTGATTTTCTCTTTGAGCTTTCACACTTCAAATGTATTCCTATAAATACCCCCCCTTTGTATGAGATGAATAAACACATTGAAATCTCCATTCTCTCTGAAATATTACTCTCTCTTTCTGTTTGTCAATTCCTCTTGTTCTTAAACAATTGTTGTAATTTGATTGATATTTTCACTAAAAGCATCTCAGTTCTAGTTGTGGACAAATGATTTAACCGTTTCCTCCCTAACCATAAACTTTTGTGTTTGTTGGCTTGGGTACATAGACAGTTTTAGTATTATGTTTTTATATATATATATTTTAATTTTTTTTATGTGAGCATTTGTAAAATGGACCATTTCAATGTTCAGTTCTATTCCTTCAACTTCAAAACCTTGATAAAGTTATCACATGATGCTGGCTTGGGTACATACAGTTTTTTTTATGTGAACATTTGTAAAATGAACCATTTCAATGTTCAGTCCTATTCCTTCAACTTCAAAACCTTGACAAAGTTATCACATGATGCTGGCTTGGGTACATACAGTTTTTTTTTTTATGTGAACATTTGTAAAATGAACCATTTCAATGTTCAGTCCTATTCCTTCAACTTCAAAACCTTGATAAAGTTATCACATGATGCAGTACAGCAAATGGGCCATTTTTGATGAGCACCACCACATGTAGCATTCAATTGTTGAATGGCATATCATACAAGGGTTATATAGATACAAGTACCACTACAAGAAAACTCGAAAAATTTAGTGTTGCGGGGTATTAATTTAGATTAGATTTAGTATGCCCACATAATAAATTATTAGTTTGTAGTGTGCCCACACAATGAATTATTCCAACGGCTCCTATGGAGTTTCGGTACTCCGGAAGAAAGCCATTGAATCGAATTCTTACTTGTGGTTAACGTGTCTCTGCTTTATCCTGTTTCTTGCAGAAACTTTAATGACATTGTTTCTGGAAAATAGAACTTTACTTCAATCAAAAGGGGTAGCTCTCTATTTATCTTCATTGATTACACATTCTTACTGCATTGGCATGTAAGATTATCATTCAGCTCCATAAGAAAAAGGCTGCTCATGTCCTGCAAGTTGGGTACATTTTGCCTGCATGCCAACTGTTGGTGTCACATCAAGTTTAGAATTATTGGCACACAGAAATGGAAGCCTTGTTTATTTGTCTCCTCACAATTTTGGTAAATTGATGGTTCTACCTAACAAACCTACAAGACTCAGACTTCAACTTTGCAACACAATTGTTTCTTCTATTTTTATTTCTTCGTTTTTTAACTCACTTGATTATGCAGCCATCTGGAAAACAAGTATCTTCTGGTCTTTTTCTTTCTTTTTTAAGGCAGTTAAACAAATCTGGGAAAAATGACCACTTAATGATGCAATCATATACCTAACATATGCAAATCTTTCTCATTATTTTCTCAACTGCAACAGCAAGCATTGTGGGGCTAAAGCTTAGCAAGTTTTCCTTCACAAACCATGAATGACATTGATGATATATGAATATAGGAGGTTACCTTTTGCTTTCCATATTGGCCCCATGAAATTAATCATGTATAAGAATTGAAATTCTGGTATGGGTATGGAACTATGGATGGCCAAGTAAAATACTTGTTAGCATTTTGATCAAACAAATATCAAAGCTTAAGACTTCAACTTTGATTGGTGTCCATGCATTTCCATGGTCATTAGTATTCTTGTCAACAAGACTCAGCCTTAGTAAATAGCACAACATCGATCGACCTCCTCCTTCAGCCAAGACAATTAATATGTGACAATGACTATAGAAACACAAATATGGCTATGGAGATAGGGGATGGATGCAATAATGTGGAATAACTCTTATGCAATTCTTGGGGTTATAGTCTATCGTGTGAGAAATATATTTGACTATCATATAGCCTGATTTTCAACTCATGAAATGACTTACAAAATACAAAATATAATTAAATGCTAATGTTTTTCTACGCTAGTAAGAGCAAAAAAGCATATTTGAGTGAGAATCATAATCTTTTCAATTAGTACCTTATCATTCTTCGTGAACATCCCTTTACTTGATTTTTCCTGTTTCACCACTCTTTAAAAGTTCTCACTAAATAAACATTGAATATTAAAAGTGCTTCATTTACTAATACTATTTTCTTTTAGGACATATGTAATTGATGTATTAGGTATATTTACGGTTCAAATTATCGGTCATATAATTATCTCAACACTCAAATTTAAGGATATACCAACGCATCTATTTTTGACATATCGTTACTAAAAGGACATTTCTTAAGAGCAATGCACGTATGACACACATGCATGTGTATGTATTGAATATATGCAGCGATGAATGGTGAGGAAAAGGTCAAAAACTATTAAGCAATTGTGGAGCCCAAAGTGTTCGTTACGTTACAATGCCAAACGCATGATTGAGAAAACCAAGAAGACAGAAAATTACAATTATTTTCTCATGACCAAGAAACCACTATTCCAAGACCAACCCTTCCTGAATGAATGAGCCAAAACCGACCACAATCCCCTCGCACGTGTGCCACGGGTTCTAGTATAAGCGTATGAACCCCCAAAAAACCAGAGATAAAAAAATTCAAAAAACATATTAAATAAAATACTAAAAAAGTTGGTACAAGTAGGTTGAAGTGTTCTCTGTAGACTTGTACTCTTTTTATAGAAAGATTCAGCCTTTCTTCACAGATCTCAGCCCCACTTCACTCTTCAGCTTCTTTTTTCCTCACAAACAAAACCCATTTCTTGTATTTTTGTAAACTTGGAGAATTACCATTGCTGCAGTACCTGAAGAAATAGCACTGTAGCTTAGCTAACAGTACCCACCTGAGGTCAGTTTGAACTCTCTCTCTCTTTGAAGCTCATGTTTTTGTGAACTGAAAAAAGTTGGCATTACTTGTTTAGTTGAACAATGCTTGCTTTTAATGTTTTTTCTTTCTTTCTTTGAGTTAGATATGAGTAGGTTTGAAAATGTGTTCTTTTAGCGTAAGTAGTTGTTGTTGATGAAGTTAATGTGTGAGTTTAGTGGAACTTTGAGCCTACTTCTTGTCTTCAACTTAAATGGGTTTTCTGGGCTGGATGCCTGGATCTGTGAGTTGTGAGAAGTATGCTATTTTCTCACTTTCTGAAGGTAAAACTAGAAGAGATTTAATGCATTGTTTCTTCTTTTAGTAATGTTCAGTGTGGTGGTTAGAAAGTTTATGAGTTTGAAATAAATTCACACACATGTAAATGAACATAAATGTGGGTATATATTGTGAAAGGAAACAAATTTATGTTTATCTCTCAGTTGAGTTGTGTTTTCATTTGCTTTGTGATCCCAAAAATGGGAAGTGAAAGCAATATAAAGATTTTTAGTTTCTTTGTTCTTGTTCTTCTAATATAACAAGAAGAGGGTACTTTTTAGAAGGCTATCTTATTGATTTCTTGATCTTTTTCGAACTTTTGCAGGTAATGAACTGCTTTTGGGTTTAAGCTTTTTGATTAGGTTCTTTCAAAACCCATGATTAAGCTTTTACCTTTCTGATCATTTACCAATAGGCCAGTAATATCATTACAAAAGATTTTAGTATTGGTATTTGATATGTTGAGGTTGCTATTGCAGTGATAACATCTCTTTAGAACCATACTTTGTTTCAAAGCTTTCCATCCTAGCTGGATTGCTTAGTTCACCCTTAAGCTAGAAAGATGCAGAAGCCTCCGCAGTCTCAAGATTTCGCTTTGAAAGAGACCTCGCCCAACATTGGAGCGGGGTCGGTCACAGGTGACAAGCTCTCATGCACCTATGACCTTGTTGAGCAGATGCAATACCTTTATGTCCGGGTGGTAAAAGCAAAGGATTTACCTGGAAAAGATGTAACTGGTAGTTGTGATCCCTATGTTGAAGTGAAACTTGGTAACTACAAGGGAGTCACTAGGCATTTCGAGAAGAAGTCTAACCCTGTATGGAATCAAGTGTTTGCTTTCTCCAAAGATCGAATTCAAGCTTCGATTTTGGAAGCTGTGGTGAAAGACAAGGATGTTGTGGTTGATGATTTCATGGGAAGGGTTATATTTGAACTAAATGACATACCGAAACGCATTCCACCTGACAGCCCTTTGGCACCACAGTGGTATAGGCTGGATGATCGAAAAGGTGATAGGGTGAAGGGAGAGCTGATGTTGGCAGTTTGGATGGGAACTCAAGCAGATGAAGCATTTCCTGATGCTTGGCATTCAGATGCTGCAACAGTTGGGCCCGAAGGTGTGAATAACATTCGATCGAAGGTGTATCTCTCCCCTAAGCTTTGGTATGTGAGGGTCAATGTAATTGAAGCTCAGGACTTGTTGCCTACTGACAAGAGTAGGTACCCCGAAGTTTTTGTGAAAGTTATCTATGGGAATCAGGCATTGAGGACTAGAATATCACAGAGTAAAAGTATCAATCCAATGTGGAATGAGGATTTGATGTTTGTCGCCGCTGAACCGTTTGAAGATCCTTTATTTTTGACTGTGGAAGATAGAGTGGGATCAGGCAAAGATGAAGTCTTGGGGAAGTGTGTCATTGCTTTACAGAATGTGCAGAGGAGGTTAGACCATAAACCTGTGAGCACAAGGTGGTATAATCTAGAGAAGCATGCAATTGTAGATGGGGAACAGAAGAAGGAGATTAAGTTTGCAAGCAGGATTCATTTAAGGGTTTGTTTGGATGGCGGGTATCATGTTCTGGATGAGTCGACACACTACAGTAGTGATCTTAGGCCAACAGCAAAGCAGTTGTGGAAACCGAGCATTGGGATTTTGGAGCTAGGGGTTATCAGTGCAGTGGGACTGATGCCAATGAAGGCGAAAGATAGCCGAGGAACCACAGATGCTTATTGTGTAGCTAAATATGGGCAGAAATGGGTTCGAACAAGGACAATTGTGGACAGCCTGTCTCCCAAATGGAATGAGCAGTACACGTGGGAGGTCTTCGACCCGTGTACTGTCATTTCAATTGGGGTTTTTGACAATGGTCATATACATGGGGGTGATAAAGGGGGAAAGGATTCAAGAATTGGGAAAGTAAGGATTCGGCTATCTACACTTGAAGCTGACAGAGTTTACACACATTCCTATCCTCTTCTTGTCCTGCAGCCTTCCGGGGTGAAGAAAATGGGTGAAATTCAACTGGCAGTGAGGTTTACATGCTCATCTTTGGTTAATATGTTGCACATGTATTCACATCCTTTATTGCCAAAAATGCACTACATTCATCCATTGTCTGTAATTCAGCTAGATAGCTTGAGGCACCAGGCTATGCAGATTGTCTCAATGAGGCTCAATCGGGCTGAGCCACCACTGAGGAAAGAGGTGGTGGAGTATATGCTAGACGTTGATTCGCATATGTGGAGCATGAGAAGAAGCAAGGCTAATTTTTTCAGAATAATGGGAGTATTAAGTGGGGTGATTGCAGTAGGCAAATGGCTTGATCAAATCTGCAACTGGAAGAATCCTCTTACAACCATTTTGATTCATGTCCTTTTCATCATATTGGTTCTTTATCCTGAACTAATTCTCCCCACTATTTTTCTCTACCTGTTCCTGATCGGCATTTGGAACTTCAGATGGAGGCCGAGACACCCTCCTCACATGGACACCAGGCTATCTCATGCTGATGCTGCTCATCCTGATGAACGTGATGAAGAGTTTGACACATTCCCAACTTCACGGCCATCAGACATTGTTCGAATGAGGTATGATCGACTGAGAAGTATAGCAGGGAGGGTTCAGACTGTTGTTGGTGATATGGCAACTCAAGGTGAAAGGTTTCAGTCTCTTCTGAGCTGGAGAGACCCAAGAGCAACCACTTTGTTTGTTACTTTATGTCTGATTCTTGCCATTGTTCTCTATGTGACTCCATTCCAAGTCGTGGCCCTTCTAACAGGAATTTACATGTTAAGGCATCCCAGGTTCCGCCACAAGCTTCCTTCAGCGCCACTCAACTTCTTTAGAAGGTTGCCTGCAAGATCAGACAGTATGCTATAAGTAATTCAGCACAACTAGCTTTCATCACTTATCACCACAAGTGATTGTTTCACAAGTCTGCCTGAACTTATTTCCTAAATTTAAGTTTTGTTTATTGTAATCAATGCGTGTTATTGTATTCGTAGGATTCAGTTTGAACATATCCAATGCAGAACTAGAATTTCCGGTGTCACTACTCACTAGACCCATTTACCTTATAAGCCTTCAACTCAGAACATGCTATATCTGCTTTTCAACTCAGAACATGCTATATCCATTTACCTTATAAGCCTTCAACTCAGAACATGCTATATCTGCTTTTCAAGGGCATGGAAACACAACAGTTGATTTGTGAAGAATTTAGTGCTGATTTTGATGAGGCACATGATGCATGGGTCACGTACTCTACTGCTCTAATTTGAAGGCAATCTTGTGAAGAAACCATGTTTAAAGGATTACAATTTTTAATATACTACTTAAGCTGGTCTATCGTACTTCAGAGTGTTGAAACTCTTATCAAATCTTATATACAACTATAACTTGAACGATGTACTGGCTTAAAGCTTCTTTTCATATCTAAGATTGCTTCAAATTTGAATACCATAAGCCTCTGCAGCTCCAGTGACTTCTCTTTAAAAAAGACTCACCTTATGTTGGTTGAGGGTTCAGTCACAGTTGAAAAGCTCTCATGCATGCCAAAGGCTTCAGTGTAAAAGATGTCACCTACTAGAAGTGAAACTTTTGAGAAATCCAACTATTCCTCCAAGTCTAAAGATGTCACCGACCAGAAGTGAAAAACTTTTGTGAAATCCAACCATTCCTCCAAGTCTAACTTCTCTGAACCATTTTTTCACAAAAAAAAAAAAAAAAATCTCTGAACCATTCTTCATTGGTAAAGCATCATTTTTGGAACATATTTCAAGTGACCATATGCAAAATCGATGGGAATTTTTTTTCACAAATTTTAAAGTTGGAAAACCGAGAATATCATCTAAAAAAAATCATTCCATAGTTTTCATTCTGTCACTTGAAGTAATTTCTAAAATCATGCTATAGCACATATATATTTTAAGAAATAAAGGCCTAGACACGGTACGTAGTTTGGAGGTGCCACAATGGTACTCGTTGGCCATGGCATGTCATGACATGTCAAATCTTGTCAACACATTTTTTTTTTCTTATTGAAATTCTCTAGTGCCTTAATTTCACCATGGAAAAACATAATTTTTAGGAGCTGCATGCTTTAAATTACGGAGTACGGATTGTAAAAATGGGAAAAATCATGCGATTTTGACCAAAAATATTGTGTGTTATAGTCCACAATTTTGGGTGAAAAATCATGTCGAATCATGCTAGAGGGTGATCGAACCACCTTTTTGGATACCATATGCACCTTATGTACCAGTTGATGAGCTTTGTGTACAACCTATCAGAACATTTCAGCAAAGGACATGACGATGCCTCATCAGCTGTTACATAAGATGAGATGCATGTGGAATCTAAAAAGATGGTTAACTTAGCATTGTTCAATCATGTCGGACACCATTTTTGGAAAAACTTCAGTAGTTAATTGGTAGAAATATCACTTTGGTCATCGCATTATGTTTCGTTCGACAGTTTGGTCATCCAACTTTTAAATACTTCACTTTGATCACTCAACTATATGACCGCATCAGTTTGATCTCTCCATCTGTTTTCTCCATTTAAATGTGGCAATTGAACCTCACACTCTAATAGGGAGGGATATGTTTGTTAACCCACTTAAAAAAGTGTTTTAAGTAGAAGTAGAACAACAAAACCCAGAAAAACAAAGAGTGACAATTACCAGAGGGATTATTTGTCCTTGACGTACCTTCATAAATCCTAATGTGCTGCTCTATTAATGGATTAAGAAGACTAGAGGGAGAAATTGTTGTGTTTGATCGTCGTGTAGGCCAACTGAAAACCTTCAATTATCAAGCGATTGCAAGAAATAAATTCAAGAATGATCAAATTTTTATTTTGTCAAATTCAGCTTTAAATGAATGGACCAAAACATCCCTAATTTTAACGGTTTGAGACAAAATATTTAACAGCAATGAGTGAAGTGTAAAACGGTACTAAAATTGAGTGACCAAAGTGATATTTTTCTCTAATTAATTCCATAAGCTTTTCATAGGCTTGAAACCTTTCCAGCCAAGACTGATCTATTTAGGATTCAAATTGTTTGTTTTATAAAGATTCCTTCGTTAGCCGAAGGTTGAAAATAAAAGAAAAAGAATTTCTTAAGACCCCATCTCTGATCTCCATCCTATTTACTTGAGCAAAAGATTGATGGCTGTTGTTAATAATATCGATGATCTCCGGGACTTTGTATTGGTCGAAATCCTGTGTCTTCCTAGCAAGGAATTTGTTTTTCAATGCACTTGTGTGTCCAAGCATTAGTGCATTCTCATCTCCGAATCTTCTTTTATTGACCGCTTTCTTTGTTTTGAAACGTACATTCCTTTCGTGTTTGCGATTCTTTTGAAACACTCAAACCAGTCTAGATAAATGCAAAGCCCTTCACAGCAACTTATTGAACCAAGGTGATTGCTGTTGACCAAAAAAAACATAAGAATATTTATAGGTTTTAAGTTTTGACTAAGCTTCTTATTGATGAAAATCTTCTTTTTTTGTGTCTTAATTATTGAATTCAAAACTAAGTAAGAGCTCCTGATAATAAAAACTATATGTAGTGGCTGAATGACACTCTAGATTATGTCATGCAGCAAAAATTCATCTAAATTTCTTCAAAGGCTCTTTGATCGATCAGTTCATGATCATGACACTGTAACCTTCAAAATGAGATATCAACGGTTATATATATGTAGTAGTACTCTATATAAAGTTGCCTATATCATCATCGATCAGCTTCTATAATTTTTAATAAATACACATGCAATGACCAAAGTGATTTTGTTAAACGTAGCTGCGATACACCTTCCCAAGTTGTTAATGCATGTATGCATGTGTATCTATAAAAGTTGATGGAGTCCTCTTAATTAATGTATACATAAATAATCATCTTTCTATTGTTAATTGCTTGATATGATTGATGTCTGCGTTGTACAGAATCTAGAGATATAACTGTGTATGATTAATGAACCAAGCGCTTCAAGTGTATTAGGTACGTACGTATAAGGTGGTCATTTGCTTTCAGTGAAGTCTAGTAGCTTAGTTCTTATTTTCTAAGCCATACTTAACTAATTTGTATAGCTAAGCATTTCAGATCAGCCAGTCAAGTTGTAGTATAATGAGAACCAGACCTAAAGCTTTACCACGTACTCAAGTCTAACCTGACCCAGAATGAATAAACCATTGGTATATTCTATCATCTTCGAACATAAAAATCATCAATTACCTTTCGACGCATGCTCTATGCCATGCATATTAGGTTATAAAAAGCATATTCTCTAAAAACTAACGCCGGAGAATTAGGGTGAAACCTGTAGAACAGTATATGACACACACACACACACACGTCACATAGTAATGAATTAACAAAACGTTGATAGTCGATCTGGTGGCCGAGATGAATGACACAATGCTAGCTGCCATAACATGTCAATCTGCCGTCCTTGCTAGCTATCCCTTTTACATTGTTAAAAGGTTTTATCAGCAATGATCTACAGTAATATATGTTGCAGATTAATGAAATGAAAGCTTAAAGCAAAGTGGTTTTACGAGTAAACCCTAAGAGGATGAGTGTTCGTTCGAGATGCCCTATATCACAATTCAAAATATATTTATAGTGTTAGTGTTTTCTTAAAACTTTCGCGAAGTGAATATTCCAAAACATCCAATATACTCCAATCTTATCACTCCACCCCAAAAATCAAATAAAGAATACATGATAATATTTGAAAAATTACATTTTGTCGTTCACATACATATTGAATGCAATAAGAGTTATTTATTACCCAACTTTGCCTAAATCTCGATCTAATTAATCATTCCCCTGTACTGCAGTTCAGGCATTATAGAACTACTCTCCAAATCGTGTATCAATGTCATGTTTCATTATTGAATTATTCATATTGTGGATCTCATACATTGGGTCAGCTATGTCAGCTATTGATATACAAAATTGCAACACCAAATTATACAACGATCTTTTTTTCCCCCTAATATGTCCTACAAGATTTGACTATTATAAATCTACAAATGTCATTTTCAATAAAAAGGTAATTGATCTCTTTCTTTACTTTCTTATACATGTGTCATAGATAGCAGAGCTTAGAACAGTTAGACAATTTCTCAAACTTATTGAATATTTTTTTTTTGAATAATCAAACTTATTGAATTTATGATGACGAAGCTTACCAAAAATAAGAGGCTCTGATTGAAAATACCAGATAGAATTTGGCATAATAGGCGGACCCAATTACCACAAATAACTTTTTTTAATATTATAATTTTGAATCTTTTGAATACTTGTATGCGACCTGTTAAACGGATTCATAATCATTACTGTTAATTTTAAGTCAATTAGTTTTTGGCCGGACATTTTAAAGTCAATTATAAATAATATATTGAATATTTACTCTGCCAATTTGCAATATGATGTTGTGTTTGTCATCATTGATGATTACTTCCTTAAGAGGGACAGATCCATGGCAAATTTAAAGTTTAAAATTTTCGAGACATAAAAAATGAAAATGAAAATAGAAAAATTGAAAAGATTGAAGTTTGGTTCAGCCCCCTTGCTATATATCTTTTTCTTATTTATCAATAAGTTCGGGTAAGGACGATGTGTTAACTCATCATTTCACTTCTATAAAAAAAAAATAGAAAAGCTTCTAGTATATGTTCTAATTGTCCTCCAAAATCTTGTTCCATTTGTACCATCTTAATCTTTGCTCGATGCATAGTGACAAGAACAAGTCATTGTAAATATCATCATTGTACTAGCGTTACGTTTACAAAGTTTGTTTTAGTTAATGCCATATATACTTCTAAATGTCACCTTCCTAAGCACCCTTACTCTATGCCTTGGTTTTTTGACTTTGTGTTATGGGATCCGATTGTATAAAATGCCCGCTTTTTGTTGTAAATGCATGATTCGCTTATCCTATAGCATTCCAAGTGAGAACCTGCTAAATTGAAGAATAAAACAGTCTTGTCGTGCATGGGTATTTGTTGGAGTGCAAAGAGTTTTGCTTGTATGCCATTCCACATAAACTCATGAATACTATGGATGCATTAAGATGATACCAAAACAAAAGAATGTGAGTTTATATGACCCACTTATACTACATATATATATATATATAAATATATATTAGAATAAGAGACCTTATTGAACATAACCAAAAATTACATATGAGAATGACCGGTGGTGGACATGAACTCCCCACTCTCCTCCCTAAAAACTGAACCAGTTACCGGTCTGTCATCAAGAATGACTTCCATGAGCCAAAAGAGCTCAACCCCTAACCAACAATGTCGCCCAACCTCACAGGCTACAGATAATCCCGAGAATATCGATAACACCTCATAGACAACCGCCATAAAAACCAACGCCCTCTTCCACACCGCGTCCCAATGAAGCCAGACCTCGTGCAAGGATCGCTTGTCAGCACATTGACCATAAGATAAAACTGAAACTAAAACAACTCGTCCCCTGGAAAGGCACCACCTCCATGGCACATCAATTTGACCTAACCCTCGCTCAACATAGGAGGGATCAACTATTGACCAAAAGAACCTAACCACCAACCTAACTTAAAACAAGACTCTAACCAACCTAACCGAAAACAAGACTCTAAACAAAAACAGAGAAACGCTGCCATAGTAGTCCTCTTCCTTGTCATCAGGAATCCGGCAGGCAGGCAACCACCTCAATTCCATGTCTTCGAGCACCCCAAGTCGATGATACCATGCGGCAAGCCACACCAATTCTATCATTGAGAAATCTGTGAAAACATTACCGTACTGTGCCGCCTCCATGCCCACCATCTTGAGAGCCCAAATCCACCATAGTTGCCGCCTCCGTCTAGCAACACACCGTAGAGTAGAAATCAGTGCCATACGATCCATGGTGTACCGCTGCCATGATCTGGCCTCTGACTCCTTCCTCCACGCCGATCGCCCACCATCAGTCTTCCCCACCAACACCGCCGCATGATAGAAGTAAAGAGCCATACTCGACTTGAACCAGCGAATCGACTCACAGAGCAAGACCCCTGCGATCCCAAGATCCCGTCCGACAACACCCCCTCTTGTCGATGAGGTAAAGAGCCATGGTTGACGTGGGGGCGCCACCAGACAGGCTGAAGAAATCCCTTTACTCTCTCCAAACCCTAGGTCTCCCCTGTTTTGTCGGAGCTCTCTCTCCTGGCATGGTTTTTTTCAAGATTAAAGATTTGCCAAAATTACATTTTGAAACATCAATATGTTGTAGTATAAATTGTATATATACCGTATATGTCTATATCATGTAACAAAATACGTAAAAGTATTTAGATAGGTACTTGAGTGTATAATCATAGGTACTTGAGTGTATGAAGACTTATGTAAACATGCTTTACCAAAGGGCAACAAGCATGGCAGAAAATCATCATCAAGATGGTTATCATTTTGAGTTTCTCTTTGAGCTTTCACACTCCAAATGTATTCCTATAAATACCCCTTTGTATGAGATGAATAAACACATTGAAATCTCCATTCTCTCTGAAATTTTACTCTCCTTTTCTGTTTATCAATTCATCTTGTTCTTAAACACGTTATCAGCACGAAGTTGCTCTAGAATTAGAATCGAAAAATTGACGAAAGAAGAGTTCATCATCGATCGAAGTCATTTTTCAAAACCTACAAAAAATCCCCAAACCCTAGCTCAGATTAAAGCCCTTGATTCCAGGAGCCCGGAACCGGTCTCAGAATCGTCGGAACCGGCCAGAACCGGCCGCCGGAAACGGAAAAACCAAACCGGACCGCTGCCGGACCGCTGCCGAGAGCTGCCGAGGTCCTGCTGAGGTGCTGCCGAGACCTGCCGAGAGCCATGCGCAGCAGCTGCCGAGAAGCTGTCGAGGCCCCTGCGCAACAGCTGCCGAGACGCTGCGCAGCAGCTGCCGAGCCATCTGCCGAGCAGCTGCAGAGCAGCTGTCGACACATCTGTCGACAGATTTGCGTGGCGACTTTCCGACAACTTTTCCGGCGACTTTTTCGACACTTTTCCGGCGACTTTTCAGGCGAATTTTCGGACGATTTTTCTCGACTTTTTCCAACGATCCTTCCGGTCACCTCCGATAATTTTTCCGGTCAAAAATTTCCGGCAACACTATTCCAAGGTATTCTTTACTAAAAGTTCCCGTTTTTTGAGTTTTTATTTATTTTCTCTCCTTTTTCCTTTTTCTCGGGAACTTACAATCAAAAGCGGAATTATAGAAATTCACGCCAAACGAACTAAGAGCGTTCGTAATCAATGAACTAAGAGTGTTCACAATGATTCTTGGAAATTGATTTCTTGGTAGAATAGCTCGGAAATCTTATTATTTTTCGTGGAAGTTTTAACTCCGAAACTAATATTTTCTTCTTATCTTCAAGGATGTCGAATGAACCTAGACTCGATTTTCAAATCCTTGACTCAACAGGTTCGGATTACCATAGCTGGAAAACCGACGTTGAGAACCATCTCACATCGAAGGGGATATTGCCCATCATCCATGAACCAAACCCGGCTCTTGTGTTCCCTCGAACACCCAAGAAGCATGCACAAGCAATCATCTTGATGCGACGTCATATGGACAAAGCACTCAGGCTAGAGTACATGTCCATCAAAGATGCAAAGGATTTATGGGAAGTACTACAAGAGCGCTTTAACAATATCCAAGATTCTCTCCTCCCTGACTTGAAGGTTTAGTGGAACGATGTACGCTTCTCAGACTTCAAGTCTATTGCTGAGTACAATTCAGAAGCTCTTCGTCTCAAATCCATGTTGAGGTTCTGTCAAAGACCCCTCACAGAAGAAGAGCTAATTGAGAAAACTCTCTCCACCTTCCATGTTGCAGCAATTTTGCTATCAAAGCAGTATCGCACTGAAGTAAATGCTGGACGAATTACGAGGTTCAATGAACTCATAAATATTTTGTCGGTAGCCGAAAAGCACGACAACATTCTCGTAAAGAATTATAATTCAAGACCCATTGGAACCAAGAGCGTTCGTGAGGCAAATTATAATGCACCCAAGAGAGGGCACAGGGAGCGGTACCCCAGCAATAGGGGACATGTGTACCCTAATAATAGGGGACATGAAGGACAGACAGGTCCATATAACCGCCCCAATAGGGAAGGAAACCGCAACTTTAGAGCGGGCACACGTGATGGTAACTCCACACGTGGAAGAGGGAGATATGGCAACACCGGCCATGAAAATAGCACCATGAGCCGTGGAGGTCGCACCATGCGTCGTTGTAGTAGCAGCAACAACCCTCCTAGGGGATATCCACAACGTGCACAACCTGCACAACCTGCACAAACTGCACAACCTGCACAACCTATACCTCAAATGAAGGGAGGGAACCACAATGACATGTGTCATAGATGTGGATCAATCAAGCATTGGTTTAAACAATGTCATGCAAGTACCCAATTAGCTGCACGCTACAAGGAGTACAGGGAAGCAAGAGAGCAAGAAGCTAACCTTGCCGAAGATGAAAATAGTGAAGATGTCAATCTCACTGTTGAGGACTTCAAAGCTGTAGATGAAGAGCACGAGGATGCCACAGACTTTGATTAGAATAATCCTCTTTCTATTTTCCAAGAATGGCAAATGTGCCTTAGTCAATAAATAACAATTGTATTAAACTCCTTCTTATGTGGCGTACCCAATGAAGTATGATGTCTAGGAAAGCAATTGAGATCGGGGTATTTAAGCGAGCCTCGCTCCACCAACATCTCTCTACTTTCCTGGTCATATTCCATTGGAATTACCAAACGGATTGAGTGATAGCAATTTGTCTAAAGTTTGATATTTGGAATAGACTTATGAATAACTTTGATGTAATCATTGGCTATTTTCCCTATTAATAAAATATCGCATTCAATGTCATGGACATGTGTTAATATTCCGAACTTTATTCCTTTCAGTATGTTTTCCGGAGAATTGGAATGCCTTCTTGATAGTGGCACCACACATACGATATTGCGACATAGGCAATTATTTTTATGGATGACACCCAGTCGATCCTCAGTAACTACGATGGCAGGCCCATCACAATTGATTCATGGTCGAGGACCAGCTCAATTTTTGTTACCAAATGGCACAAATATTAATGTCGCCGAAGCTCTATATGCTCCAAGGGCCGGAAGGACCCTATTAAGCTTTAAAGACATAAGAGCCAATGATTTTCATGTGGAAACACATTGTGAGAATGGACAAGAGTTCCTTTGCATCACCTCTAAAAACTACGGAAATACACGAGTTTTAGAGAAACTTATGTGTCGCTCTAGTGGATTGTATGCAACCACTATTAGAGTCATTGAATCCAACCATGTCATGAATGACAAATTATGGGATCCTGACACATACAAGTTTTGGCACGACCGTTTGGGACATCCAGGTCGTGACATGATGCTCCGTATATTAAAAACTTCACACGGACATCCATTCTTCAAAACGAAAAGAAGTACGAACCAAACATTGGTCCAAAGAGTTACTTCTAAAGTATATCATTCGTTTTGCAAAGTTTGCTCTTTAGCAAAGGTAGGATCAAGACCATCCTATGCAAAGGACACTAAAGAAAATATACCATTCTTACAAAGAATACAAGGTGATATTTGTGGACCTATCCAACCAACTTGCGGACCATTTAGATATTTTATGGTGTTGGTTGATGCATCGACACGTTGGTCACATGTCATGCTCTTATCCACAAGAAATGCTGCATTTGCTAAACTCCTAGCACAAATCATTAAATTAAGGGCTCACCACCCCGATCATCCTATTAAGTCAATTCGTCTTGACAATGCTGGAGAATTTACATCAAGAACCTTTGCTGATTATTGCATGTCCATTGGGATTGAGGTGGAACATCCTGTCCCTCATGTACACACCCAAAATGGACTCGCAGAAGCTGCCATTAAATGATTTCAAATGGTTGCCAGGGCATTGGTTATGCGCACCAATCTCCCTATTTCTGCTTGGGGCTATGCAATATTACATGCAGCTGTGCTTATTCGTCTGAGACCCACTGCCACCCAACCCTTTTTCTACGTCCCAACTGGTGACTGGGTATGAGCCTAATGTCTCACACTTACGCATATTTGGGTGTGCAGTCTATGTGCCAATTGCGCCGCCACAGCGCACCAAAATGGGTCCTCAAAGACGCTTAGGCCTTTATGTTGGATATGATACTCCAAGCATTATCCGCTACATAGAACCCTTGACAGGTGATCTATTTACCGCTAGATTTGCGGATTGTCACTTTGATGAGACAGTCTTCCCGTCATTAGGGGGAGACAAGAACATTAATGTTCAACAGAAAAGACAGGAATTGTCGTGGTCTGTCCTCACTTTGTCTCATCTTGATCCCCGAACCACACAGTCTGAAATAGAGGTGCGGAGGATTCTCGATCTTTAGAACGTAGCAGAATCAATGCCTGATGGGTTTTCTGATATCGCTAAAGTGACAAGATCACACATACCTGCTGCAAACGTACCTGCAAGGATTGATGTTCCTAAAACTAAAGGACATGACATCCCCTCTATGGGTGATGCAGTGGCTAGACCCATGACTCCTGCTAGAAAGCGCGGGAGGCCTATAGGTTCGATGGATTCTCGCCCAAGAAAGAAAGCGAGCTTGACACAAAATAATCCATTAATCATCGATATAAATGATCCATCTCATGAAAAAATTCCGGATTATGGTTATGTCCAAGAGACATCATTGGAGGACGCTCCAATAGTAGAACCAATTCTAGAGAATAGAGAGATCTCCATGAATTACACTAGTATACATGTAATTATGGACAGAAATTCTATGGCTATTGATGATGCGTTTGCATATCATATTGCAAAAGGAATTATAGAATACGATGATATCGAACCTCGCTCCGTTGAAGAATGCCAACGTAGAGCAGATTGGTCAAAATGGAAAAATGCGATCCAGACTGAATTGGATTCACTAACAAAGAGACAGGTATTTGGGTCTATAACACTGACACCACCAAATATAAAACCTGTTGGCCATAAATGGGTCTTTGTTAGAAAGCGTAATGAGAAAAATGAGGTTGTTAGATACAAAGCCCGCCTTGTGGCGCAAGGTTTCTCACAACGTCCTGGAATCGACTACGAGGAGACATACTCTCCCGTAATGGACGTTATAACGTTCCGCTACCTTGTCAGTTTGGTAGTTTCCGAAAAACTTGACATGCAGCTCATAGATGTGGTTACAGCATATCTCTATGGGGATCTAGATTCAGAGATATATATATGAAGGTTCCAGATGGACTTCAATTACCCAAATCAAGTGGCTCTAAACCACGGAGCGCGTTTTCAATAAAATTAAGACGCTCACTATATGGATTGAAACAATCCGGACGGATGTGGTATAACCGTCTAAGTGACTACTTGATTGGGAAGGGATATGTTAACAATGAAATATGCCCTTGCGTGTTCATTAAGAGAACAAGATCCGGATTTGCAATTGTAGAAGTTTATGTTGATGACATGAACCTAATTGGAACTCTAGATGAGTTAAAAGAAACTGCTACATATTTGATATCTGAATTTGAGATTAAAGATCTCGGGAAAACACGGTTTTGTCTCGGAATAGAACTCGAGCACCGTAATGATGGGATTATGATCCATCAATCAGCATATACTCAAAAGTTATTAAGGCGCTTTAATGAAGATAAAGCAAAGCCTGTGAGTACTCCCATGATCAACCGTAGTCTTGAGCCCATGAAAGATCCGTTTCGTCCAAGGGATGAGGACGAAGATTTATTAGAAGCTGAAATACCATACCTAAGTGCGATAGGCGCATTATTGTATTTAGCTCAATGCACAAGACCGGATATCTCATTTGCAGTAAACTTGTTAGCTCGACACAATTCTGCGCTAACACGCCGCCATTGGATTGGTATAAAGACAATCCTTCGATACCTAAAAGGTACGATCGATATGGGCTTGTTCTATCCCTACAGAGAGAAAAGAAATGTGAACGCCGGCAACACTATCCATAGTGACCGGCGTTCTCCTCCTCCCCTCCATCAAAATGATGTTTTGACGGGTTTTGCTGATGCAGGGTATCTCTCTGACCCTCACAAAGGTCGCTCCCAAACAGGTTATGTCTTTACCATGGGAAACACCGCGATATCTTGGAGATCTACAAAACAGACTCTTGTTGCTACTTCCTCGAATCATGCAGAAATAATTGCACTACATGAAGCCGTGCGTGAGTGCATATGGCTAAGATCTATAAATAGACACATTCGAGGAACTTGTGGTTTGAAATTCACCACAAATGAACCTACATGCATTTACGAGGACAATGCAGCTTGTATTGAGCAAATGAAATTAGGTTCCATCAAAGGCGACAATACCAAGCATATATCGCCGAAATTCTTCTACAATCAGCAACAGCAAACACTTCTAAATATTGAAGTAAATCAAATCCGATCAGAAGATAACGTAGCTGACTTATTTACTAAGTCACTACCAAAATCCCCTTTCGAGAAACATGTAAGGAGCATCGGATTGAGGAGGATATCCGAACTCCCACGATCTTCAAGAGGAGTCTAAATCAGCGGGAGTATCCAGAAACATACTTCACACTCAACGCGCGTTGTGCTCTTTTTCCCTTTCGACCAAGGTTGTTTTTTCCCACAGGGTTTTATTACTTGGCAAGGTTTTTAACGAGGCAACTTCGATGCGCACCATCTACACAATACTATTGAACATGAAATATCCAAGGGGGAGTGTTGTAGTATAAATTGTATATATACCGTATATGTCTATATCATGTAACAAAATACGTAAAAGTATTTAGATAGGTACTTGAGTGTATAATCATAGGTACTTGAGTGTATGAAGACTTATGTAAACATGCTTTACAAAAGGGCAACAAGCATGGCAGAAAATCATCATCAAGATGGTTATCATTTTGAGTTTCTCTTTGAGCTTTCACACTCCAAATGTATTCCTATAAATACCCCTTTGTATGAGATGAATAAACACATTGAAATCTCCATTCTCTCTGAGATTTTACTCTCCTTTTCTGTTTATCAATTCCTCTTGTTCTTAAACACAATATAAGAATAATGTGTAATGACATCATCTAATATTTGACTTGCTAATATCTCACTATTATTTTTTAGAGTCATTTTCACTAAAAAGGTCTCAAAATTTCTATTTCAATATCCCCTATTAGAAATATAATAAATATTTTTCAAAAGAATTTTTTTAAGAGAATAATATCAATTTTTATTCATATCAAAAAAAAAAATTTACACATAATAAGAGTCCCTGCATTTCACATTGACTACTGCATAGTACTTGATCTAGAAAAATTCAAAGTACCGAGCCAGGGAAAACGAAAACCACACAGGCACACACACGCTTTTGAAGTTTTGATTCAAATCTCGAAATATAGATACTCATGCCTTTAATGCTTCAGTCATTAGCTGTTATTCAGTCGGACTCTAACCTTATAAACCCTAACTGCCATGTTCCCTCCCGCGCAATTTAAAAACCTATGCATAACAAAGATGTACAAGAAAAGAGCTCATGGGTTTGCTATCTCCACCATCATTCGACAATTTGTCGACTCCAAAATCCAAGTTCCTATTGCATTGTACATGTATATCCTCACCCTGTCTAGAATATACTGTTTCATTCTCTTTTAAACTGAGAATTTAATATGGTATTTGATCCATACGTGGCCGACGTTTCAATAAACGAAGAAAAGGAATATATAAAAAACTAGGGAATATCTGATCATTGGGTTGCAAATTCTCGGAGTCACCAAGGAAGTTGGGACTTTGGAAGCAGGGCAACAGTTGGGATTTTTTGTCTAGGTATTATTGGAGGCATAGAAGCATCTGGGTATTTAAATAGCACTTCAAATTTTCAAAGATGATGAGATCATCAGCAGTAATAAGATCAGCTTTAGCTTCTTTTGGGTTTGGAGGAGCGGCTAATCTGACGTTTCGACATTGTTATATGCCATTTGGCATTCACTGGCAACAACCCCTATTGCCCAGTTCAGTTCTAAGGTGAGTCATTTTCATGGTGATCATCTTTTTGATCTAGGAGCAGTGCACATGGATTAGTTGCATGTATATAAATGTGTGGGTGGATGTTGGGGAGGAGTTAAAGATCATGTCTTTGCCATGTTTGATGTTTTGCCTACGGGAGATTAGAGTGTATAATATGTTGGGTCTGATGAAAGAGAGTGACGAAAAGGTTTATATGTTAAATAAGTGGGTGAAGATCTTTGCTTTCTTTCGGTATGGCTTCCGTAGTTCCATGTTTGTTTTCTGAAGTAAGGTGATAATGGCAATGCAGGGTCGACTATTTCAGAGAGCATATCGAGTTGATCAAGCTGCCGCCCTTGGAAGGCGTAAAATAGTCCAAAATAATCTTCGCATTTCCTCCGAGGTATGTTCTGCTTGTTCATAACATGGCACTTTTTCATAACATAGACGGAATATAATGAGTGCTTTTCAGCATATAGAGACTTTCTGCGTACCTTGTTGCTAATCTGCAGAACAAGAGTAAATCGGTCTTATGACGTATAGTAATTACAGTTTCTTATGGCCATGTAAGTGTATGAAATCCATGCTTTTGAGCTGTGCCTAGTCCAGTCTCAACTACTTTAAAATCAAAAGAATAGTGACTAATTGAGTTTTCCAGTCCTAGCAAGTAGGCGAATAGCGCAATGTTTACAAAAACCACTCTTCCTTTAAACATATTGCATTAATTTCCGGCTCCATCCATGATTGTTGATGTTATTTTTTTCTCACCCTTTTGCTTCTCATGATCCAACAACAAAGAATCAAGCTGAACTCGGTTATTTATCTCAATAGGAACGGCTAGAAGGCCTAATCAGCAAAAAGGATATGGACCCTGGAAAATCAATAGAAGATCAGTTCTCCAAGCTGCATCCATGCCTGCCTCTGAACACAAGAATTGGGATAGTAGGCGCTGGTCCAAGTGGTTTGTCAGCTGCTTATGCTCTAGTAAAGCTCGGTTACAGCAATGTGACTGTGTTAGAGAAGTACCATTCTGTTGGTGGCATGTGTGAATCAGTCGATATTGAAGGTGAGAATCGCAAACACTGTCTTCTCTGTCTGATTTTTTATACTATAAATTTTGTCATGATACACATTACCTTTATATGCAGGGAACATTTATGATCTAGGTGGCCAAGTTCTTGCTGCAAACAGTGCCCCTGTCATTTTTCACCTGGCAAAGGAGACTGAGTCTGAACTAGAAGAAATGGACTCCCACAAGCTTGCTCTTATTGACAATGCTACAGGAGAGTATGAAGATATAAAAGTTGCAGATGACTATGTATCTGTGATCTCACTGACCTTAGAACTCCAGGTTAGTTACTAGTCTTATAGAGTATAGACCCTGTTCCATTTTCTGATTTCTCATGTTTGGCAATATTTATATCTTCATTTCACTGTTTTTAGGACAAAGTAAAGAACTCAGGCCGAATTGGGATCCATGCTCTGAGTGAATTTGCCTCAGACTCAACCCCATCATATCTTGAACGTCAAGGATTTAGTTCTGTTCCCAAATCTGTGGCTTATGGATATACTGCTTCTGGCTATGGGTATGTTGAAGACATGCCTTATGCTTACATTCATGAATTCACCCGAACTTCTATGGCTGGAAAAATTCGCCGTTTTAAAGGTGGATATACAAGTCTTTGGAAGAAGATTAGTAAATCACTCCCAATGGTTCATTGCAATACTGAAGTATTGGCAGTCAAACGGTATTCTGATTATGTTAGTATCGATGTGAAAAAAAGTGATGGACAAGTCCAAAATATGGAGTTTGATAAGATCATTATCTCTGGTTCATTTCCTTTGAACTATGGAAAAATTTGCAGATCACCTTCACATTCTACAGGTTTGTTTGTTACTCCTGCCCTTTTAGTTTATCTTACTATCGAAGTAGTTAATTGTTTGTTTCCTTCCTTCCTTTCTTTTATTTTTTTTTTAATTTTTTATTTCTAACTACAATTTCTCAATAGCAGAACATAAAACTGAAGTGATGGATATGGGTGATGTTGAAAAGGAGTTGTTCAGTAATGTACAGACCATTGACTACTACACAACTGTTTTGAAGGTTAAAGGGATAGAGCATATGCCTATAGGTTTCTATTACTTCAGTGAATACATAAGTAATCCTGCAACAATTGGACATCCAGTTGCAATGCAGAGATTCTTTGCTGACACAGATATTTTCTTATTCTGGTCTTACGGAGATTCTGTCGACATTATGGGACCAACTGTGACAGAACTTGCAATTGAAGCTGTTAAAAGTATAGGGGGAGAAGTTAAGGAGGTGGTTCTCCAGCGCCGGTTTAAGTATTTCCCTCATGTTGACAGCCAAGGTATGCCATTGGTTTGGTTTTAGAGATTTACACCACATACCCTGCCAATTAGAGATACTAAATTTTAAATGTTTCAATGCAGCCATGATGAATGGATTTTATAACAAATTGGAGTCTGAACTTCAAGGCGTGAAGAACACTTATTACGTAGGCGGGCTTATGGCTTTTGAGCTTACAGAGAGAAATTCATCATATGCTATGGCTTTAGTCTGCAAGCACTTTGCAAATGACAATCCTTTGCCAAAGCTCCCATATGTTAAGGTAAACCCAATACTCAAAGCCCCATTTTGATAAACTACTAGTTTAAATTTACTGATATTTGCTTAAAAATTTATGAAGAAATCATTCGTTTAGTATAATTTAAACATGTCTATTTTCAGAGTTTGTTTTCTTTCCAAAATGAATTGGAAAGAAGCCCCACAATCTTGGCCGAACTACCAGGAGTGGAGTACCCTAATTTGTCTTCCCTTGATGGCTATCTGAAGCATTGGGGAACTCATAGAGTCACTCAAAACAAGACACTCTATACCTGGATCAATGAAGAAGGGGCAGTTGCTTGCCAGAGGACTTACGCAGAACTTAATGCAAATGCTTCTTGCATTGCTCAAAAGATCTTGACATGCCAGAAACCAGTAATCAAGCCTGGCGACAGGGTCCTCCTGGTCCATGTCCCAGGTCTGGACTTCATAGATGCTTTCTTTGGATGCTTAAGAGCTAAACTCTTGCCAGTCCCAGTTCTACCTCCAGATCCTTTGCAAAGAGGTGGTCAGGCACTTTTGAAGATTGAAAACATTGCTAAATCATGTAATGCAAAGGCAATTCTGTCCACCATTAGCTATCACTGGGCAGTGCAAGCAGGTTCAGTTAAAACTATGATCTCATTGACTGCTAAGAATCAAAAGTCCTCGGCAAGGTGGCCGAATCTTCCTTGGTTACATACAGATTCTTGGGTTAAGAACTCCAAGAGCGGAGTTGTAGAAGCTCTAAAGGATGAATCTGAATCACAGCCAGGTGATGTATGTTTTCTCCAATTCACATCAGGTTCGACTGGCGATGCTAAAGGAGTCATGATAACTCATGGAGGGCTCATTCATAATGTCAAGTTGATGAGAAAGAGATACAAGAGCACCTCAAAAACAGTTCTAGTAAGCTGGCTTCCTCAGTACCACGACATGGGGCTGATCGGAGGACTTTTCACTGCTCTTGTTAGTGGTGGGACTGCAGTTTTGTTTTCACCATTGACATTCATCAGGAATCCACTGTTATGGCTCCAAGTCATGAGCAAATATCAGGCTACTCACAGTGCTGGCCCCAACTTTGCGTTTGAGCTAGTAGTCAGAAGGCTAGAGTCTGACAAGACTAGAAAATATGACCTGTCTTCCATGAAGTTCCTCATGGTTGCTGCTGAACCTGTTAGGCAGAAAACTCTGAAAAGGTTTGTTGATCTGACTCGTCCCTTCGGCTTAACTCAAGAGGTGATGGCACCTGGCTATGGCTTGGCAGAAAACTGTGTGTTTGTCAGTTGTGCATATGGTGAAGGAAAGCCTATCATGGTAGATTGGCAAGGAAGAGTATGTTGTGGATATGTGAATCCAAATGATGAAGATGTCGACATCAGAATAGTCGATCCAGAGAGCTGTGAGGAGCTCAAAGAAGCTGGAAAAGAAGGAGAAATATGGATCAGTAGTCCCAGTGCTGGAGTTGGGTATTGGGAAAGAGAAGAGCTAAGCAAGAAAACTTTTAAAAACCAGCTTGCTGACAATCTGGGACGTATCTACACTAGGACTGGGGATTTGGGACGCATAATTGACAGCAAACTCTTCATCACTGGAAGAATCAAAGATCTTATCATTGTTGCAGGAAGGAACATTTACTCAGCAGATGTAGAGAAGACAGTGGAGAATGCATCTGAGGTTGTACGTCCGGGTTGTTGTGCAGTCATTTCTGTTCCAGTGGAAATCCTATCAAAAAAAGGAATCTCAGTTCAAGACAACTCTGACCAGGTTGGTTTAGTTGTCATTGCAGAGGTTAGGGATGGAAAACCTGTTGGAAAGGATGTGGTTGAGCAAATTCAAGCTCGTGTTGCAGAAGAACATGGGGTCACTGTTGCTACTATCAAGTTGATCAGGCCGAAAACCATTAGTAAAACAACGTCAGGAAAAATCCAAAGATTTGAATGCCTGCAGCAGTTCACTGATGGAACATTGAATATTGTACCAGAGCCACTTTTAACAAAGAGAAGGCTGCTTCGGTCCTTCACTACAGGAACATGCAAGGAGGGAAAAACTCCTCGGCCACACCTTGTGAGAAGCACTCCTCCACCAAGCCCCAAAATAAGCACTAAACAGATTGTGGACTTCTTGAAACGATTAATTTCCGAGCAGACTGGTATTTCAATCAACAAAATCACTGACACTGACAGTCTAGTGTCTTATGGAATTGACTCCATTGGGGTGGTCAGAGCAGCTCAGAAACTTTCAGACTTTCTTGGTGTGCCAGTAGGAGCCGTGGACATTTTCACTGCAACCTGCATTGCAGACTTGGCAAGCTTCTCGGAGAATCTTTTAGTAAATGCTGAACTTCAATTGTCGACTCAGCCTCACCTTGTAAGAAGCTCTCCTCCACCAAGCCTCAAAATAGGCAATAAACAGATTGTGGACTTCTTGAAACGGCTAGTTTCCGAGCAGACTGGTATTTCAATCAACAAAATCTCTGACACTGAAAGTCTAGTGTCTTATGGAATTGACTCCATTGGGGTGGTCAGAGCAGCTCAGAAACTTTCAGACTTTCTTGGTGTGCCAGTAGGAGCTGTGGACATTTTCACTGCAACCTGCATTGCTGACTTGGCAAGCTTCTCGGAGAATCTTTTAGTAAATGCTCAACCTCGACTGTCCACTGATCCATCCCATGTTGCACAACCTGAGAATGAGACTGATTCTGCTGAGCTTTTGATGGAACTTCCCGAGTCCAATCACTCGGTTATCTGGTTATTCCAACTTCTAGCTCTTGTTTACATTGCGTTCATGCTCTCCCTTCCTGCATATTTATCAGTTTCTACTTTCACAAGTTGTGTCTCAGCCACTTATGCATTGGTAGAAGGAGTTCCGTATCTAGATTATTTGGCCCCGCTGACTTTTGCTCCCCTTGCTTGGATGTTCTGCATACTTTCTACCTGTGTTTCGATTGCTTTCTTGGGGAACTCTTTCTTAAAACCAAACTATGCCCTGAACCCTGAAGTCTCCGTCTGGTCAAAGGATTTTGTCAAGTGGTGGGCTCTTTACAAGGGTCATGAAGTTGCTTCCAAAGTTTTGGCAGAGCCTCTGCGAGGCACAGTGTTCCTTAAGTATTGGTTTGAGATGCTTGGAGCTAGGATTGGATCCTCAGTTTTGCTTGATACAGTTGACATAACAGACCCCTCTCTAGTTTCAATCGGAGATGGAGCTGTGATTGCAGAAGGTGCTTTGATTCAAGGCCATGAAGTGAAGAATGGAGTGTTGAGCTTCCTCCCAATAAGAATTGGTCAAAATTCCTCAGTTGGCCCTTACGCTGTTGTCCAGAAGGGAACTATATTGGCAGAAGATAGTGAGCTGATGGCCTTACAAAAAGGTGGAGGCAAATCTGTTATCAAGGCTAAAAATCTTCAGAATGTAAGTGCTTTTTATTCTGCATATGCAACTGAACTGTTAAACTTACAATTATATTTCTTACTTTTATTTTTACTTAGCTATAGGTTAATAATCTACAATTCCTAAAGAATCTCCTTCAAAAACAAAAATTTGATATTTCTTGTTTACAGAAAGTTCATACTTCATAGACTATATCCATGTTCCATTACTAGATATCCTCATTTATATATCCAAACAAATTTTAGTTCCCTGTTCCTCATTAGAAGGGCTCCCTTTCATATATATCCATTTCTAGAAACTTATCTTAACTAAATGTTCAACAATTCAGGGGCTGGCGAAGGTCACAAGCACTGAAACTAAGGCCATTTACCAGTTCTTAGGCATATATTTGGTTGGGTTCCTCGGCACTCTCTCAGCTTCCATTGTGTATTTAGCCTACATTTGGCTGTCTCAAAAGACTCCTTCGGTTGAAGAATATGCGTTCTTTTGCTTATTTGGGGCCTTTCACTGGATACCTTACACCATCATAGCATATGCTACCATGTTTGCTAATGTTCCATCAGACATAATTTACTTCTCCATCTCAGTAGCTGTTGGTTACTTAGCTTATGGCGTAGTACTCAGCTTCCTCACAAGTGCTTTGACTCGTCTTATTTCTAGTAAACAGACAAAGCCCGGCCATCTCAGAACTTGGTTTTGCCACCGAATCACCATTGCTTGCCACCTTAGATTTGCTAAGCTTCTGTCAGGAACAGAAGCCTTCTGCATCTACTTGCGCCTTCTGGGTGCAAAGGTTGGAAAACATTGTTCTATCAGGGCCATTAATCCAGTTTCAGACCCGAAATTGTTATCACTTGGTTCTGGTGTCCATCTTGGTGACTTCAGTCGGATTATCACCGGGTTTTATTCCTCCAATGGGTTTGTTAGCGGGAAAATTGAGGTGCAAGATAATGCAGTAATTGGGAGTGAAAGCGTAGTCCTTCCTGGCTCAGTTATTCAGAAAGATGTTATTCTTGGTGCACTTTCAGTTGCACCAATGAAATCAATGCTTCAGGCTGGTGGTGTTTACATTGGTTCTCAAACTCCAATCATGATCAAGAACACCATGCATTCTTTGGATGACCGAATAGAAGAGATGGACGTGAAATATAAGAAAATAGTTGGTAACCTTTCTGCAAATTTGGCTGCCACAACTCTGAAGGTCAAATCAAGATATTTCCATAGAATTGGTGTTAGTGGTAAGGGATACTTGAAGATTTATGACAACATCAAAGGCTTGCCACACCATAGCATTTTCTCTCCTGGCAAGAGCTATCCTGTTATAGTCCGGCACAGCAACAGCTTGAGTGCTGATGATGATGCAAGGATTGATGCACGCGGTGCAGCCATCCGAATACTTCAAGGTGAGACTAGTGACTCCTCACTCCTTGACTTGACACTGAAGACAGGAAAGGCATTCTATGCCCGCACAATTGCAGACTTTGCAACATGGTTAGTGTGTGGACTTCCTGCAAGGGAAGAGCATGTCAAGCGAGCCCCGCATGTACGCGATGCAGTGTGGACTTCCCTTCGCCATGCAAACTCGTTCACTGAGCTACATTACTACTCAAACATCTGCAGGCTGTTCCGGTTCACAGATGGACAGGAAATGTATGTCAAGTTCAAGTTGAGGCCTTCCAATGAGAACATTAGTGAAGAATCTGGTAAGGTAGAACCTATTGGCATTCTTCCACCTGATACAGGAGCAATTCCTAGAGATGAGAAGGATACTCGCCCTCTACTTTTCCTTGCCAAAGATTTCCAAAGCCGGGTCAATGAAACTGGAGTTCGTTATATATTCCAGTTACAGGTCAGGCCTGTTCCACAGGATGAAGCTACCCGAGACATTGCACTTGACTGCACCAAACCCTGGAATGAGGCTGAGTTCCCATACATTGACGTTGGAGAGATTAACATCAACCACAATTTATCTGCAGAAGAATCGGAACAGCTGAATTTCAATCCTTTTATTAAATGCCAAGAAATAGATGTCATCAGGGCTTCATCATGCTCCCAGAGTGCTTCGATTGACCATGGCCGTTCACTGATCTATGAGATTTGCCAGCACTTACGCAACGGTGAACCCCTGCCAGAGGCTTGGAAAATCTTTGTAGAGCAGTCTGATGTCAAAGTAGACCTTTCTGGTTGTCCAATGGCAGCAGCATTGCAGAAAAAAGATTCATATACCGTGACACTGGAAAGAACTGTCTTTCAGACTCTATGGGCAACTTTTGCGCAACCTTTTCTGCAAACAGTGTTCCCTCATTTCCTCCTTGCGTTAGTGATCTTCTATCCTTTGAGCTTGGCTCTTCACTTGAAGAATGTGCAGAAACTCCCTCTGCATTGGTTGTTCCCCTTGTTTTGGGTTTGTTCAGGATCTTTGGCTGGGTTAGCTTGTGTTGTTGCAAAGTGGGCACTTGTAGGAAAGAAGAAAGAAGCTGAAGCCATACACATGTGGAGCCTAGGGGTTTTTTTGGACACTACATGGCAAGCCTTTAGAACCCTAGTTGGGAGCTACTTCATGGAAATGACAAGCGGGTCAGTTCTCTTTGTGTTGTGGATGAGGCTGATGGGTTCAGAGATCGAGTTGGACCAAGGTGCTTATGTGGACAGCATGGGAGCTTTGCTCAACCCTGAAATGGTGGAGATTGAGAGAGGTGGGTGTGTGGGAAGAGAAGCTCTCTTGTTTGGTCACATTTATGAAGGTGATGGGGGCAAAGTTAAGTTCGGAAAGATTACAATTGAAGAAGGTGGATTTGTAGGGAGTAGAGCAATAGCAATGCCAGGAGTGGTAGTGGAGAGTGGAGGCAGTCTTAGTGCTCTCTCTCTTGCCATGAAAGAAGAAATTATCAAGTCAAGGTAGCTACAGAATAGAGAGGATCCTGCTGATATTTTGATAATAAATAAAAGGTTGCAATCATTTGTGGCCTAGCTACATGCCTACATGTAATACAAGGCTGGCTGGAAATTTTGAATAAGCCACTTTATAGAAATAAAAAGATTAGTTCTTGAAAGAATTACAAGTAGAAGTAGTGCTTCTAGCAAATTGGGATAGTGTCTGAAAGCAATGCTTGCTATGAACTGATGAAGTTGCTTGCAGAATGCTTTATGCTTAGTTGCTTACCACCTTAATGAAAACTAAAATAATGTTGTAGTATAAATCGTATATATATCGTATATGTCTATATCATGTAATAAAATACGTAAAAGTATTTAGATAGGTACTTGAGTGTATAATCATAGGTACTTGAGTGTATGAAGACTTATGTAAACATGCTTTACCAAAGGGCAACAAGCATGGCAGAAAATCATCATCAAGATGGTTATCATTTTGAGTTTCTCTTTGAGCATTCACACTTCAATGTAATCCTATAAATACCCCCTTTGTATGAGATGAATAAACACATTGAAATCCCCATTCTCTCTGAAATTTTACTCTCCTATTCTGTTTATCAATTCCTCTAGTTCTTAAACACGTTATCACCACGAAGTTGCTCTAGAATTAGAATCGAAAAATTGACGAAAGAAGAGTTCTTCATCGATAGAAGTCATTTTTCAAAACCTACAAAAAATCCCCAAACCCTAGCTCAGATTAAAGCCCTTGATTCCAGGAGTCCGGAACCGGTCTCAGATTCACCGGAACCGGCCGGAAACGGCCTGAACCGGCCGCCGGAAGCCGAAAAACCGAACCGGACCACTGCCGAGGTGCTGCCGAGACCTGCCGAGGTGCTGCCGAGTCCTGCCGAGACCTGCCGAAACCTGCCGAGAGAACTGCGCAGCAGCTGCCGAGAAGCTGCCGAGGCCCTGCGCAGCAGCTGCCGAGACGCTGCCGAGGCACCTGCGCAGCAGCTGCCGAGACCCTGCGCAGCAGCTGCCGAGCAGCTTTCGAGACGCTGCGCAGCAGCTGCCGAGCAGCTGTCGACTCATCTGTCGACAGATTTGCGCGGCGACTTTCCGACGACTTTTTCGATACTTTTCCGGCGACTTTTCCGGCGACTTTTCGGACGATTTTTCTCGACTTTTTCCAACGATCTTTCCGGTCAACTCCGATAATTTTTCCGGTCAAAAATTTCCGGCAACACTATTCCAAGTATGTTTTCCGGAGAATTGGAATGCCTTCTTGATAGTGGCACCACACATACGATATTGCGACATAGGCAATTATTTTTATGGATGACACCCAGTCGATCGTCAGTAACTACGATGGCAGGACCATCACAATTGATTCATGGTCGAGGACCAGCTCAATTTTTGTTACCAAATGGCACAAATATTAATGTCGCCGAAGCTCTATATGCTCCAAGGGCCGGAAGGACCCTATTAAGCTTTAAAGACATTAGAGCCAATGATTTTCATGTGGAAACACATTGTGAGAATGGACAAGAGTTCATTTGCATCACCTCTAAAAACTACGGAAATACATGAGTTTTAGAGAAACTTATGTGTCGCTCTAGTGGATTGTATGCAACCACTATTAGAGTTATTGAATCCAACCATGTCATGAATGACAAATTATGGGATCCTGACACATACAAGCTTTGGCACGACCGTTTGGGACATCCAGGTCGTGACATGATGCTCCGTATATTAAAAACTTAACACGGACATCCATTCTTCAAAACGAAAAGAAGTACGAACCAAACATTGGTCCAAAGAGTTACTTCTAAAGTGTATCATTCGTTTTGCAAAGCTTGCTCTTTAGCAAAGGTAGGATCGAGACCATCCTATGCAAAGGACACTAAAGAAAATATACCATTCTTACAAAGAATACAAGGTGATATTTGTGGACCTATCCAACCAACTTGCGGACCATTTAGATATTTTATGGTGTTGGTTGATGCATCGACACGTTGGTCACATGTCATGCTCTTATCCACAAGAAATGCTGCATTTGCTAAACTCCTAGCACAAATCATTAAATTAAGGGCTCACCACCCCGATCATCCTATTAAGTCAATTCGTCTTGACAATGCTGGAGAATTTACATCAAGAACCTTTGATGATTATTGCATGTCCATTGGGATTGAGGTGGAACATCCTGTCCCTCATGTACACACCCAAAATGGACTCGCAGAAGCTGCCATTAAAAGACTTCAAATGGTTGCCAGGGCATTGGTTATGCGCACCAATCTCCCTATTTCTGCTTGGGGCTATGCAATATTACATGCAGCTGTGCTCATTCGTCCGAGACCCACTGCCACCCAACCCTTTTCTGCGTCCCAACTGGTGACTAGGTATGAGCCTAATGTCTCACACTTACGCATCTTTGGGTGTGCAGTCTATGTGCCAATTGCGCCGCCACAACGCACCAAAATGGGTCCTCAAAGACGCTTAGGCCTTTATGTTGGATATGATACTCCAAGCATTATCCGCTACATAGAACCCTTGACAGGTGATCTATTTACCGCTAGATTTGCGGATTGTCACTTTGATGAGACAGTCTTCCCGTCATTAGGGGGAGACAAGAACATTAATGTTCAACAGAAAAGACAGGAATTGTCGTGGTCTGTCCCCACTTTGTCTCATCTTGATCCCCGAACCACACAGTCTGAAATAGAGGTGCGGAGGATTCTCGATCTTCAGAACGTAGCAGAATCAATGCCTGATGCGTTTTCTGATATCGCTAAAGTGACAAGATCACACATACCTGCTGCAAACGTACCTGCAAGGATTGATGTTCCTAAAAATAAAGGACATGACATCCCCTCTATGGGTGATGCAGTGGCTAGACCCATGGCTCCTGCTAGAAAGCGCGGGAGGCCTATAGGTTCGATGGATTCTCGCCCAAGAAAGAAAGCGAGCTTGACACAAAATAATCCATTAATCATCGATATAAATAATCCATCTCATGAAAAAATTCCGGATTATGGTTATGTCCAAGAGACATCATTGGAGGACGCTCCAATAATAGATCCAATTCCAGAGAATAGAGAGATCTCCATGAATTACACTAGTATACATGTAATTATGGACATAAATTCTATGGCTATTGATGATGCGTTTGCATATCATATTGCAAAAGGAATTATAGAATACGATGATATCGAACCTCGCTCCGTTGAAGAATGCCAACATAGAGCAGATTGGTCAAAATGGAAAAATGTGATCCAGACTGAATTGGATTCACTAACAAAGAGACAGGTATTTGGGTCTATAACACTGACACCACCAAATATAAAACCTGTTGGCCATAAATGGGTCTTTGTTAGAAAGCGTAATGAGAAAAATGAGGTTGTTAGATACAAAGCCCGCCTTGTGGCCCAAGGTTTCTCACAACGTCCTGGAATCGACTACGAGGAGACATATTCTCCCGTAATGGACGTTATAACGTTCCGCTACCTTGTCAGTTTGGTAGTTTCCGAAAAACTTGACATGCAGCTCATGGATGTGGTTACAGCATATCTCTATGGGGATCTAGATTCAGAGATATATATGAAGGTTCCAGATGGACATCAATTACCCAAATCAAGTGGCTCTAAACCACGGAGCGCGTTTTCAATAAAATTAAGACGCTCACTATATGGATTGAAACAATCCGGACGGATGTGGTATAACCGTCTAAGTGACTACTTGATTGGGAAGGGATATGTTAACAATGAAATATGCCCTTGCGTGTTCATTAAGAGAACAAGATCCGGATTTGCAATTGTAGCAGTTTATGTTGATGACATGAACTGAATTGGAACTCTAGATGAGTTAAAAGAAACTGCTACATATTTGAAATCTGAATTTGAGATGAAAGATCTCGGGAAAACACGGTTTTGTCTCGGAATAGAACTCGAGCACCGTAATGATGGGATTATGATCCATCAATCAGCATATACTCAAAAGTTACTAAGGCGCTTTAATGAAGATAAAGCAAAGCCTGTGAGTACTCCCATGATCAACCGTAGTCTTGAGCCCATGAAATATCCGTTTCGTCCAAGGGATGAGGACGAAGATTTATTAGAAGCTGAAATACCATACCTAAGTGCGATAGGCGCATTATTGTATTTAGCTCAATGCACAAGACCGGATATCTCATTTGCAGTAAACTTGTTAGCTTGACACAGTTCTGCGCCAACACGCCGCCATTGGATTGGTATAAAGACAATCCTTCGATACCTAAAAGGTACGATCGATATGGGCTTGTTCTATCCCTACAGAGAGAAAAGAAATGTGAGCGCCGGCAACACTATCCATAGTGACCGACTTTCTCCTCCTCCCCTCCATCAAAATGATGTTTTGACGGGTTTTGCTGATGCAGGGTATCTCTCTGACCCTCACAAAGGTCGCTCCCAAACAGGTTATGTCTTTACCATGGGAAATACCGCGATATCTTGGAGATCTACAAAACAGACTTTTGTTGCTACTTCCTCAAATCATGCAGAGATAATTGCACTACATGAAGCCGTGCGTGAGTGCATATGGCTAAGGTCTATAAATAGACACATTCGAGGAACTTGTGGTTTGAAATTCACCACAAATGAACCTACATGCATTTACGAGGACAATGCAGCTTGTATTGAGCAAATGAAATTAGGTTTCATCAAAGGCGACAATACCAAGCATATATCGCCGAAATTCTTCTACAATCAGCAACAGCAAACACTTCTAAATATTGAAGTAAATCAAATCCGATCAGAAGATAATGTAGCTGACTTATTTACTAAGTCACTACCAAAATCCCCTTTCGAGAAACATGTAAGGAGCATCGGATTGAGGAGGATATCCGAACTCCCACAATCTTCAAGAGGAGTCTAAATCAGGGGGAGTATCCAGAAACATACTTCACACTCAACGCGCGTTGTGCTCTTTTTCCCTTTCGACCAAGGTTGTTTTTTTCCCACTGGGTTTTATTACTTGGCAAGGTTTTTAACGAGGCAACTTCGATGCGCACCATCTACACAATACTATTGAACATGAAATATCCAAGGGGGAGTGTTGTAGTATAAATCGTATATATACCGTATATGTCTATATCATGTAACAAAATACGTAAAAGTATTTAGATAGGTACTTGAGTGTATAATCATAGGTACTTGAGTGTATGAAGACTTATGTAAACATGCTTTACCAAAGGGCAACAAGCATGGCAGAAAATCATCATCAAGATGGTTATCATTTTGAGTTTCTCTTTGAGCATTCACACTTCAATGTAATCCTATAAATACCCCCTTTGTATGAGATGAATAAACACATTGAAATCCCCATTCTCTCTGAAATTTTACTCTCCTATTCTGTTTATCAATTCCTCTAGTTCTTAAACAAATAAAGGATTAATACTGAAAAACCTAAAGTACCCAAAAAAAAAAATGAAAATATTAATATATGAGATGCACTCATATGTAATATATATTAGGTCTTAGCACATTTGAAAACCTAAAATGGGTACAGAATAAATGAATGAGTTAACTGAAAAACATTCTATATATTTACAAACTGTGGATCGAAATGCAAGTGAACTCTACATAAAAAGTTAAAAATTACTAAAAATAACAAAATTTCTCCATTCCTGCAAGAATTCAATAAATGTATTTGAATTCCAATACGTACCTTTAGAAATTTATTCTCATCGTTTCATCTTCATTCCATGTAAATAAATATGCTAGTAGAAGAATTGAATCAAACTGAATACGCATCCAAATTTCTTTGGTTGCATGCAAGTGAGTACAGGAGATCGATGGAGGATGCTTGGCACTGGTCTAGCCATATATTGGAAATACGTACTCTCTTCCACTAGAGCTACAAAAAGCCCATAGAAAACATTAGTTTCGAGTTCGCAATAAGCTCATGGTAAACAACAATAAATTGATTTTAATTACTGCCGACCTACTATTGCATGTATCAACTACATGTTAAGAACAAGATATCAATATGAGAATATATGCTCTTTTTTTTTTTCGATAGTATCTGAGAATATATGTTGGTGGTGGTACCTCATACATGATTCGACGACTATGCTGTTATAAATGGAACTATATCAACCACATTATTCCAAGTACTAGCTAAAGCTTTTAAGTTTTAACCTAGCTTTCCAAGTACTACAAAGCTTTTAAGCTTTGTAGCTTTAAACTTCAAACATGTCTTTTGGATGTCTATAGGATCTTAACGGAGTATGTTTAAGAGGGGATTGTTGTCTTTCTAGTTGACATTATTTAAATTGTTTTTCACTCTCATGTATTGAGTGAGAAGTTCAATAAAATTCTTTCTAACTGCAGGTATCCAAGACCTGTCATGAAAGAAGACTATAACATGTTTAAAGACGGTGGTAATCCAGTAAAGGTATTTGAGTGAAGCTTTTCCTCTCTGACCAAACATTTTCTTATTTGAGCTTGTTGTAATTCCTAGGTGTGATTATGGTATTTATTAGTTCATATGAGATGTTAAGAATGCATTTATCTTTTATGTTTTTGTGTTGAAACATGAACTGCTGAATTTGTGGCTTTGTGTGTGTAATTCAACATTTCAGGTTAGTGTCAACATTTGTGGCTGAATTTTTTTTTTCTTCCTTTGTTAGGAAGTTCAAGCCCCACTGAGTTTGTAATCCTAGATCCGCCCAATCAACATTAAAAACAACACTGTATTCTGATGTAGGAAAAGTCTAAGACAGGTATAGTACTACTCCATATTGGAGGCCATTTTTAAGTGGGTAATATTCTGTTATTTCATTGCACCCATAGATCCTTGGAATGCTCATCCCAAAAAAAATAAAAAAAATAAAATCCTTGGAATGCAAGAAAATTAGGAAAGGACGATAGACAATTGTGGTAGATGGCGTGTAATCGATTTAGTAATATATGATTCTCATCATTGGATAAAATTACTTAAAGAACAAAACCCTTAATAATATGAATTAGGTTCTCAATGTTGTAAGTCACAATCAACTTCAGTATCCAAAACAAATATCTCAATAACCATTGGTGGTAAGTGGTAACTTCACTATATCTACATTCATAAAACCAGATATTTAAACAATTATGGCAACTAATGTGGGACCTCGTACTAGATCCATCTCACAGAAACATAGATGTTTACTTTGAAAAGTTGATTGTTTTGAAGTTATGGGCAACTTTTAATTGGCAGTGGAAAATGGAATCTTGAAACACCATAAAACAACATTGTGTTGTCATTGTAGTCTTGTAGAAGAAGTTCAATGTCTCATGACTCGATCATTCTATTTAGAAAGTGATGAGACGCGCTTCCAAACTCGACTGGGTACGGTTTCTAGCTCTTTAAGTTTAGAACCGCAGGCTCCGTACTCGAGTAGAGTTTTTCTGCTAATTTTGATGAAGGCCACATGTTTCATAAATTGTTTATACATTCTTCATGATATTGAGTTGTAATTCCAACGAGCTTAGGCTCTAGTTATGAAAATAGATACACGTCAACTGTCTTAAAAACAATTTACTTGGGCTAATCTTTTATTGAATTTTATTTCAAATAAAAAAGAAAAGGAAAAAGTACAAAATGGAGGAGCGGACATAAAAACTAACTCCTCCAGAGAAAGCAATCAAAAAAGAAAACAAATGACAAATACAAGAGAAAATGAAACTAATGAAATTAAAAATTGGTCAGGCGCCCCAAGTAATCCTTCCTACAATAAGGGCGAATAAGTTTAAGTTTCGGGGGCATGTCCCACCACGTTAAACCATCAAAATATAGACTCATGTTAGCAAGAGCATCTACAGCTTGGTTCTCTTCTCGATAAATATATGAAAAACATACATGTATCTAAGAGATACGATACCAATAATTACCTCACTCAATTTGCAGCTGCCAAGGTACCAAGTGAGGAGAATGAAGAAATGAAAGAAAAAAAGGCTAGTCAACTTCTAACCATATATGTTTTCATTCTCGTACCCAAACTAACTCAATAGCCTTAATGACTGCCATAACCTTTGCTGCTGCAGGACTTTGAATATTAAGAATAGAGTAAAAGGCACCCGTAATACCACCTCTAAATCTTTAAAGATGCCACCGTAACCCACATCACCAGAAAAACTACGCCAAATACCATCATTACTAATCTTTACCCAACCAAGAAGTGGAGGATGCCACTCAACTTCAACAACACGCATAGCTCTACAAGGCATGCAGGGGACACAAAACTTCTTCAAAATAGTGAGATCTTGAATAGAATTGTACATGCAACCAGAAGCAATTCTATTAGAGGAATTAACTTGCCCCTTTAAATAATCTACGAGCATTATTCATGTTGGCCTGCACACCATCAAACTTAGCCCGATTTCGAAAATGCCAAATGCAACATAATAAAGCCACAAAAAGCAATGAGTCCTGACATGACCCGATCCAGAATTTCACTCTAAAATTTCAGATGGCCCTGCGGGGTCCATTTTTTGAGAAAGTTAAACAGAATTTTCGCCAAAAATTGACAACCCTAACATAAAAAGAATTAGAACCTTCCTTCTAAGTAACCATCCTTACACTCCTGGAGCCATCCTGCTCCCCAAATACCAACAACTTCATTTTTACATTAAGAAAAAATTCATATGTTATCAGAGCAATTTTAAAATAGACAAAAAGAGGATAAAAGATCGATAGATCCTACAATGCGAAAGTAGTGCTAGCTATGCCTCAACTCCATGTACGCCCGACCTCTACTAATCTTACCTGCAAACTAGGCGTTTGAAACCAAATGGCCCAGGGGAAAAATAGTTTAAAAGCACGTTATAGTGAGTAGACAAAAATAAATGTTTCACAAATATTTGAAGTAAAAAGAAAATTATACTTTTCCCTCAAGTATTTTTTTTAAAGTCTCATGCATACAATTTTTGTAAAATAATCGAGCTAATTTATACAACACTTTTGCAAATTTATTTAATAAAGTTCGAAACTCCAACAAAACGTGTCAGCCTCGCTAACCAATAAATAATCAGATTAGCTCCGCTAGCTAAAAATATCAAAATATAATATGGGGAAGATAACTTGCCATATAGGTGAGCCTCTCAGGCTCGGGTGATAGCCCTACAGGCTAAAATACTCCCATACTCCAGTTATATGCCCACACGCCACTAAGTGTGGCGATTAAGATACTGAGTTTTAAGATTATCGTCACAAAGACTGGTAACCAGCGCCCCCAGCTAGGCTACCCTCACCAAATAGTCATTGTGGCTCGTAAGGGCGGACAGACTTCGATGATCCAATCACCTCGCCATAAAGGCGGACTCAATGCTAGCATGATAAATAATCCCCCAACGTATGGCATAAGAAATCCGAAAACCAATAAATCCATAAACCTTCCCCAAATCTCGCAAATGAATTTCCAAAGACTTGCCCCACACGCCAAGATAATCTCAAGTTCAAAATAAATAAGCGAGAAACAATAATAAATATTATTCTATTAAAAAAATCTCATTTCCAATAATATTCCAGAATTCTCAAAGTCGACGAATAATATATAATAGTAAATACCAGAAATCACATCAGAAAATAATTCATCAAAAATCACATAAAACATAATTTCAAATAGTAAACAAAATGAATCATAATCTCCGTAAATCGAAATCAAATTTCCAAAAACTAATCATAAATCCAAACCCGAGCATAATAAATTCATATCTGAAATTCATATGGGAAAATAATGCCATAATTTATAATCCAAAGCAAAATATTATGCTCGATAAATAAAATGATAAATAAGGCGATCATTATTTCGAAAAGATAATTGCATGCATCATTATTTAAAATAAAATCCACTCACAGTATATGGCTAAGCTTGCTGTTTATTTGAAGTTTCCTCAAACAGAGGTTCCTCACATTCTGTACAAAAATAATTGCGCGTAAACAAAATAATTACATGACGGAAATTAACTTTACGATAATTAAAACGAATTTCCAATTGTCTCATTTACTCTCTTCTCCTTCAATTCTCCGCCAATTTAATCCAAACTTCACCAACTTCTATTCGTCGATTTACAAATTCTAAGACGAATTCCAAAGAAATCCGGCAGTCGGATTCTCGTAAATCGATAATCGAAACTCTTAAATTTCAAAAATTCAAAATAAATTTAACACTTCACCAATCTTCATATATAAGCTCTACAATATTTGTAGGATTTAATGGGTCTAAAACATAATTAAATCACTGTTCACGCACCGCACTGTTTCGCACTGACACTATTCACGCACCGCCGGTCAACCACCATATCTGGCTACCAAAATTTTACCAGCATAATCATCTCAACATTCTAAGAATTTTTCATAACTGTGACCAAGTGAGATTTCAAGTCTAAAGGGTTGAAGTTACCTCGAACCCGTACAGGGTTTCTCGCAGTCGATCCGCCTCAATCCGGCAAAATTGCCACTACCCACTGCCATGGTTCGTCCCTAGATGAAGAGAACTCCAAGAAATGGGTGGTGGTGCAGCTGAAGGTGGCCGGAAAACTGAGTTGCCACCAAACCTCCACCGACGTGAAGAGGACGAGGAGACGGTTCCATAGCCACCGATGGTGTCACAATCCGTCACCGGACGGAGAAGAAACCAAGAAAGAGAGAGAGAGGGTGATCGACGGAGGGGGAAGAGAGAGGGAGAGTAGGGGGAGAAGAGAGAGAAAGAGAAAATGAAAAATTACTGTGCAGCACAGTAAAAATTTAAATTTATAGTTTTACTTCTACAGTAACTTTCGTATTCGCTTATAACTTTCGCATACGAACTCCAATTTTTATGAACCAAGTATGTACGCACTCGGTTTAATGTTCTCTATGACTTTCATGAAGAAAATTTTCTTGAATTTTGATCCGAGCAAAAAGTCATCTTTTAGGGCCCCCTAAACGATCAAAACGGAGTCGAAAATTAAAATAACTCTTGTTTACAGTCCAAAAGACCAGTAAGTCTATAAATTTTGGTTCGGGTCGTAACAAGTGAGTCATAGCTCACGCAATTGAGGACTATGACTACGATCCAAGCCTCGTTTTAACCTCTCCACAAAGGAACCATAAACCATGTCTAGCTCAAACACATGCACTAAGCATTGCCATAACGATGGTACAAAAGAACATTCAAAATGTGGAATCCTATTTCTTATTTCATCTCAAACACCATTTCATAATATACATACATATATATATATATATCTACATCGGCAGTTATCAATGCCTAAACGATCAAAACGGAGTCGAAAATTAAAAATAACTCTCGTTTACAGTCCAAAAGACCCGTAAGCCTATAAATTTTGATTCGGGTCATAACAAGTGAGTCATAGCCCACACAATTGAGGACTGTGACTACGATCCAAGTCTCGGTTTAACCTCTCCATAAGGGAACCATAAAACCATGTCTAGCTCAAACACATGCACTAAACATTGCCATAACGATGGTGCAAAATAACATTCAAAGTGTGGAATCCTATTTCTTATTTCATCTCAAACACCATTTCATAATATACATATATATATATATATATATCTACATCGGCAGTTATCAATGCCTTAGCGACCTTCAATTTGGCTGAAATTTTACAGAGATGATCTATACATTAGTACCTAAAAATTGATCGGTCGAGATTTGGATATGAGACATAAAAGTGACCCTAAACTCTAACCTCATACGTTAATTTCAAAGTGAGACCAGGATATGCATATATATATATATATATATATATATATATATTATCTTTTCGTTTTAGGCGCCTTCAATCATCATTCTTTTATGAGAGCATTTCATTCGATGTGGAGGGTGGTTAGAACCCTTAAGAAGCAGAGGGGTCGGATTTTGTTCCCATTCTCAGACATCGGAGACATTGACAGAGTGAACTGCAGTGCTCAGTGGAGTTTCAATTGGGCTCTAATAATCACCAACGATTATGATGGTTTCTCCCTAATTTCAGAAATTCCATTATATCACATATGGATCTCGGTTCGTTTTCATGGTCTTCCTCCAGCCTATGTAACACTCTCCACGGTGTCATTGATTGGAGAGACCTTAGGAAACATTTTGGACATTGAGTGGCACAGGTTGTGGAAGGGCAGAATCTGAGTTCAAGTGGAGATGTGTTTAATAGATTTGATGAGGGCTTCTTGGTGTTTTTGGGGTTAGTGAGCTAGTGCAGGACTGCCTCTCATTGAACCACGTCGGGGTTGTGTGCCCGTGACAACAACAACAGCCAACAGCTGAAGCGACACCTGTGGCATGAGCTCCGGTAGCGGGAAGTGTAGGTGGCTTCTAGGTTGCCTCCGCTTATGTTTCGGGAAAATGTGCAGAGGCCCTTCTCTATCTCTTTTCTACAACAAATGGAGGATTGTTGGTATTTTAAAAGATTTTAAAATCTTTAATTTTATTTAATTTGATTTTCAATTTTCAATTTGTAACTTATGCTTTTAATCCTATAATTATTTGGGGGTTATAGGAGTTTCATTTTGGGATTTAATTTTCTGATTTTATGGTGTGTTTATGATGGAGGTTACATGAGATAATTGGAGCCTATAAAAGGCAACAATGTTTCCCAAGTTGTTAACAACAAAAGGATTATCTCTACTCCTCATCTACATACTACCCACTTCGATTACTACCTTCAATATTTTACTATTATTTTGGGCAACGGTTCTGTGACTTGGAGATTCTATCCGACTGTGAACGTGCTCATAGCGGACCTTTGGTTGCTTGTATTGGGGTCGTATCTTGGAGTCTTGTAGACCGTCAGCACCTGCATGTAGGGAGGCTATAAAGGCTTTAGGACAGCGTCTTTTGACGTGCTTCACCATACCAGGCTTATTTTCTCACTTTGGTTTTACTATATATATATATATTATCTATTAGCCTATCTATTTTTATCTTAACTTTTCTTTCTTTTATTTTACCAAATTCATTTTCTATCTTAATCAATTTTACAAGGAAAAAAAACCAAATTTTACAACAATCTAAAGCCTTTGTATTTTAAGTTTCTTTTAACCGATTTTATTCAACTATCTACTTCACTTTAGACCTTTTAAATTGCTGTTACAATTTTTCACTTAATTGGTTGTTTTGCTTTCTACAATCAAATTGACAATTCGTTAAGAAAATAGTAATTATTGTGTCTGTTTCTTTCTATTATATATATTCAATCATTTACTATCAGCTTTTATTGATATCATTGTTATTGTTAGCTTGAATACATATATTTTCTATAAAATGCTGAGTCCTTGATTCAAGTTAGGAAATCTCAAATAGACATGTATTTGAATTTTCAGAAATATTTGCATCTCTTTGATTGTTGGAATTAGAATGGATACCGTAGAAACCAATAGTGTGAAACCTGAAAAATTTGATGGCCAAAACTTTAGGAGATGGCAAAAACAAATGAGGTATTGGCTAACCGTCTTAGGGCTAGTTTCCGCCTTAGAAGATACAACTAGTAAGACTTCTTCAAAGAAAACCACACTTACAATTTCCACTCTCACTAGTGAAACACAAAGCTCAAAATCCACCACTCCTAAGATGATAAAAGATGAAATAGAATATCATTGTCATAATAGGATTCTTAGCACCCTTTTTAATGATCTCTATGATGTCTATCGTGATACCACTAGTGCAAAGAGCCTTTGGGAAGAGTTAGAAGCTGAGTATGGGTTACATGATGTAGGCATAGACCGTTTTACTGTGTCAACCTTTAACAGCTACAAAATGGTTGAGGAGAAAACCGTGAGTGTGCAAATCCATGAGTTTAAAGACCTCTTAAGAAAATTAGAGTCAAAGGGAATCAAGTTTACTGAAGAATTCAAAGTGTCTTGCCTCATAGATAAACTACCCCCTAGTTGGTCAAAGTTTGCCAAGAGTCTTAGGCACAAACAAGGAGAGTTGACCTTAACCAAAGTGTTCAACAACCTTAGGGTAGAGGAGAAGCATAGGTTAGAGGAACATATTGAAGAATGAAAATCTAAGGTGAATCTAGTGGAGAATTCAAACAATAGAAATATGTTTCAACGTAGAAAGAATTCCTCCAACAGAACTAATAGAAACAATTCCTTCCACCAAAACCAAAATTCCTTTCGTCGAGACTTTAACCATAGGTTCCATTCTCACCCAAATAGGTCCCCTAACAATTCCAATGACAAGAGAGAGCAAGCATGCTTTGTCTGTGGGAGGACCAATCACTTGGCAAGGCACTGCCATTTTAAGAAGACAGAAGTCTACAAGCCTAAACCCAAATGGAACAAAGGGCAAAAGGGTCCAAAAGCTCAAGTAAATATGCTTGTAGATCAAGGTGATCAAAATGATCATATTTTAAGGTATAGTTCTAAGCCCTTAATTAATTTTACACACTCTAATAGTAATTGGTGGGTAGATTCTGGAGCAAATGTACATGTGTGTTTTGACAAAAGGTTTTTTAAAAATTATCAGGACTCAAGTGGAGGAAGTGTAACCCTAAGAAATGACACTGTCGCACCAGTACATGGACTAGGAGACATAGAGCTGAAAATGACATCTGGGAAGACCTTAATTCTCAAGGGGGTGCGACATGTTCCAGAAGTGAGGAGAAATCTTATTAGTGCATCATGTTTAATGAAACAAGGTTTCAAAATTGTAATGGAGTCGAATAGGATTGTTATTACAAAGAATAATGTTTTTATTGGAAAAGGGTATGTTTGTGAAGGTTTAATTAATTTGAATGTAGCACATGAAATGAATAAAATTTCTCCTCAAGTTTTTAGTGTTGAATCTTATGATGTGTGGCATGGAAGGTTAGGACATGTGAGTTTGAACAAAGTCAAAAGATTGATGGAGTTAGAGTTAATACCAAAGTCTAGTGTAGATTTTAAGCAAAAATGTGAAGTGTGTGTTCAAGCCAAACGACCCAAGTTATCCTATAACAAGCTTGTAGAAAGAGACACACAAGTTTTAGAACTCATACATAGTGATGTATGTGACTCAAATATAACCCATACCAGAGGTGGAAACAAATACTTTGTGACATTTATTGATGACTACTCTAAGTATTGTTATATTTTTCTTATCAAAACAAAAGATGAGGTGTTTGATAAGTTCAAGGTATATAAGAGTGAAGTTGAAAACCAATTAGAGAAAAAGATCGAAAAACTTAGGTCTGATAGAGGTGGAGAGTACACCTCTAATGATCTTAATACCTTTTGTGAAGAACACGGAATTATTCACGAAGCCACTCCACCTTACTCACCTCAATCCAATGGTGTAGCGGAGAGGAAAATAAGACTTTGTTAGACATGGTCAACTCCATGATCCTTAGTAGTGGAGTACCTGAGAATTTGTGGGGGGAAGCAATGTTGATCGCTTGTTTCATACTTAATAGAATAACTGTGAGACAAAATGACAAAACTCCTTACGAGTTGTGGAAAGGAAGGTCAACCAATCTCAAAATCCTTAGAGTGTGGGGGTGTTTAGCAAAAGTACTTATACCAGATCCTAAGAGAAAGAAAATAGGTCCCAAGACCGTAGACACCATCTTTCTAGGTTATGCCAAAAATAGCAATACCAATAGGTTCTTAGTATTCAACTCTAATGTTAAAGAAGTTGCAAACAACACTGTCATAGAATCTAGAGACGCTACTTTCTTTGAAGATAACTTTCCTTTCAAAACTCGAATTTCAAAGGAATTACAAATTAGAGACAAACCTTCCAGTTCAACCACAAATGAAAATGCAGAGCCTTTAGATCCTAGAAGGAGTTAAAGGGCTAGAGTAGAAAAGAAATTTGGAGATGATTTCTACACTTTTTCAATAGAAGGAGAACCCACAACTTATCAGGAAGCCACTTCATCTATAGATGCACCTTTTCGGAAAGAGGCAATAAGTGATGAGTTTCAATCTATTATCCAAAACAACACTTGGGTGTTAACAAACTTGCCTCATGGGAGCAAAGCAATAGGTTGCAAATGGGTGTTTAGAAAGAATTTGAAACCTGACGGAAGTATAGACAAATATAAGGCTAGGCTAGTAGCTAAGGGATTTACACAAAACAAGGACTTAGATTACTTTGACACTTATTCACCTGTCACTAGGATTACCACTATTAGGACTTTAATAGCCTTAGCATCTGTATATAATCTAGTCATTCACCAAATGGACGTGAAGACCGCATTTTTGAATGGAGATTTAGATGAAGAGATTTACATGGAGCAACCTGAAGGATTTATAGTTAAAGGTCAAGAGCATAAGGTCTGTAGGTTAGTTAAGTCTTTATATGGCCTTAAGCAAGCTCCTAAACAATGGCATGAAAAGTTTGACAAAGTGATCCTAGATTATGATTTTAAGATCAATAGTCATGACAAATGTTTATACTCCAAAGTAGAAAATGGAGAACACATGGTTTTATGTTTATATGTTGATGATATATTGATCTTAGGGACAAATTTGGAGATTGTTAATAATGTAAAATCATATCTATCTAGGAACTTTGACATGAAAGACATGGGAGAAGCCCATGTGATTTTAGGAATGAAAATTGAGAGAACCTCTGAAGGTATATTTTTGAGTCAATCTAGCAACATTGAAAATATGTTGAAGAAGTTCAATTATTTTGATATCAAACCCGTGTTGACACCTTATGACTCAAACGTCCACTTGAAGAAAAATCAAGGAGAACCTTTTTCACAATTGAAGTATTCTCAAATAATAGGTTCTTTACTTTACATTGCCAATAAAACTAGGCCAGATATTGCTTATGCAGTTGGGAGACTAAGTAGATATACACATAACCCCAGTAAGGAGCATTGGAATGCTTTGGAGAGAGTCTTTAAGTACCTTAGAGATACACTTAATTACTCATTGTTCTATAAGGGGTTCCCTAATGTGGTAGAGGGTTATAGTGATGCAAATTGGATAATAGATAATGAGGATGTGAAGTCTACTAGTGGTTACATATTCTTATTAGGGGGAGGAGCAATTTCTTGGGGATCAAAGAAGAAAACCATAATCACTAGAAGCACCACACAATCAGAACTTGTAGCTCTAGATGTCACTTACTGAGGCTGAGTGGATTAAGAGCTTATTGACGGAAATACCTTTAGTAGGAAAACCTTTCTCTGCTATACATGTACATTGTGATTGTATTGCAGTGATAGACTTGCGAAAGCAATCTCACACGAACCAGAAGATGAACAGACATATACATGTGAGATATAAATCTGTGAAAGGCCTAATTAGAAAGAGCATTGTGACTTTAGACTTTGTAAAGTCAGAGAATAATATTGCAGACCATTTGACTAAGGGTCTTTCTAGGAGCAGAGTCCTAGAATTGTAGAGGGGGATGGGCTTAAGCCCACAAGGGAGTCACCTAGGGAGGTAACCCAACTTTTGTGATTGGAGATCCCATAAAGGAAGTTCAATGGGTAGAAACAATCCATACTGCGTGACTCATTAAGCACTATTTTATATGATGGAGATATCCTAAATGAGATATTGAGATATTCTCCGCTCATCCCTATGACATGAGTGCTATTAATGTGACGTTAGCAATGGACTTAAAGTATCCCTGAATGAGTTTCGAGACCGGCGATCTCCCGCGGGGTGTAGGTCACATGTTTCCTTGGAGAACTCACCTAGTGAGAGTCATCGTGAGGCCGCGACTGTGAGAATTGGGTTGTTCTCTAAAAACTCTCATGAGAATCAAGATTGAGCGCATGGCCATAAATAGCGCTACCCCGTATCTAAGTCTCAACCAATATTATGTGTGTAATACGTTGAAGTTTGATCAAAGGGGCTGAGTTCAAGACTGTGTCACTCAGGTTCCTCAGATGGAAACTATTATCACTAAGTGTAGGTTCAAGCCCTGAAGGCACCTACACCTACTGCATAGTATTATGTTGCCCCTATGTGTGTGTGTGTGTATATATATGTATATATTATTTTCTTTGCTTTTAAAGATTTTAAAACCTTTTGGGGGGGATTGTTGGTATTTTAAAATATTTTAAAATCTTTAATTTGATTTTCAATTTTCAATTTGTAACTTATGCTTTTAATCCTATAATTATTTGGGGGTTATAGGAGTTTCATTTTGGGATTTAATTTTCTGATTTTATGGTGTGTTTATGATGGAGGTTACATGAGATAATTGGAGCCTATAAAAGGCAACAATGTTCCCCAAGTTGTTAACAACAAAACGATTATCTCTACTCCTCATCTACATACTACCCACTTCGATTACTATCTTTAATATTTTACTATTATTTTGGGCACGGTTCTGTGACTTGGAGATTCTATCCGACTGTGAACGTGCTCATAGCGGACCTTTGGTTGCTTGTATTGGGGTTGTATCTTGGAATCTTGTAGACCATCAGCACCTGCACGTAGAGAGGCTACAAAGGCTTTAGGACAGCGTCTTTTGACGTGCTTCACCATACCAGACTTGTTTTCTCACTTTGGTTTTACTATATATATATATATATATATATTATCTATTAGCCTATCTATTTTTATCTTAACTTTTCTTTCTTTTATTTTACCAAATTCATTTTCTATTTTAATCAATTTTACAAGGAAAAAAAAAACCAAATTTTACAATAAGGATACCTAGGTCCCTGGTGACGGAGGACATGCCAAGTATCATAGGGGTGCAGCGGAGCCGTGAGGAGGAGCTGGAGAAGACTTTGAAGAAGAGTAGGTTTGGGTTAGAGTTAGTTCCACTGACTCTACAGGCAAAAAGCTTAGACTCGCCTTCGAAGAAGGAGAACTTGGTTAAGGTGCAAGCAATGTTGGCTTATGGTGAGAGGAAAGGCAGTGGTTAGCCAAGAGAGGAGGCACAACAAGCTGAAGACGAATGAGTTGGGAAGTGAGACATCTACTCCTTCTTCCTCTGCCTCTCCTGACTTCCCACTCTTTTGGAGAAGGGGAAAGAAAAGATGTAGGAGGTTTTGTCTCTGTTTTGGCCATTATATTAATTCTGTCTCAGACTCTTGGGGAGGAATGATACTAAGTATCACAATTATGTGCATTGACGAGGCGTAATTTTTTTCTTGTTAGAATTGTGTAGTTAGTCAAAACAGGTTTTTTTAGTTTTTATTTGTTCTCTTGTTTCATTTATGAATAAGTGAGTAGTGATTTCTATAATAAAGATTACTTGCTAGGGCTTTGTATCTTGTTTAGGCCAAATGGCATTGCAGTTTATTATCAGGAGGACTTAGGTTCTGGTGTATGTATATTTGGGAAATTTTTAACAACAGTTCCTAATAAATGGGTGACTCCGAAGTTCAGTACATTTTCTTTCAAAAAAAGTCAAAACGGTACATGAACTTGTAATCTCGACCGAATATATGTACATGTCATTACATCTACCGTTAGTCAATGTGATTTTGATCAAATTTGTAAGTGGGAGGTCGTGAGTTCTACTCCGAGGATCCAACCGGCGTTGAGCTCCACCGATTCTGAGGATCCAACCGGCTCCGAGCTCAACCGGCTTCTTCTTTCCTATTGCACTAAGTACGCCATACTCTACTTCACCATGGCCATGATAGTCGCTGCTGTCGCAATCTCCATGACCCTCCCTTCCAAGCCCACAGCTAGAACTCCTGATCTGCTGCACCCATCAGCCACTTCATCTCTCTCTTTTTCCTTAAGAACTCTTTGGGCTCTAGCTTCACCATCACGGTGGCGCTCCTCGAAATCTTGCCAGAGCTCTTCCTCTCCTCACCGAACTCTGCCATCTTTGCAATCGCATACTCCTATATCTCCAACACCTCTCTCCCTCCTCACATCCTCAAAAGCCTCCTTAAATACCACACCTTGGGTTTGGGTCCAGATCAACCGGGTTTGGGTCATAATTGTGGAATACCCTCTATGGAGATTAGAATGGAAACTGATCAAATTTAAGAGTTTTGAGTTAAAGGGAGAAACAAAGATAGGGAGGAATGAAGAAACTGACCGACCTAGAGGTCTTGGCTTCATTCCTTGGTATGTTCGTCTTGATGATTTCTGGAGAATTACAAACTTTAATTTGATTAGTCAATCAAAGTATATAAAGAACGTTGCTTTTGATTACTAGATCCTAGTATAATCAAAGCAAGTTAGCAAACAGAGGATTGAGGAAGAGATACTCACCAGGAGAGGGAGAGAGGGAGAGAGGGGGGGGGGGGGGGGGGGGCGAGAGAGAGTGGGAAATACTAAATTACCCTTAAAAATGAATAATATCATAGGGTTAACGGTGTTATTGACGTTATGTACTAAAAATGTGTCGATATTACAAGTGATCATGTATCGTTTTGATTTTTTTTTTTTTAAAGAAAATGTACCAAACATCGGAGTGGATCATTTGTCAGGAGATTGTTATTAAAAATTTCCTTTTCTGACAGTGGGTCAATAAACCCATGCGAATACGTGAATATTCATTTCTTAACAAAATAAAAAATAAAAACACAAATCCAAAAGGCATCACAATAGAAAAAACAAATCCAAAAGGCATCACGCACGTTAAAAGTTAGAATTCTAGCATTGCATTACTCATGCCATTGGTAAAGAGCCACTAATCATTCATATTATATATGAATATGCATAATGCGTTTAGAATCGAACAAGGTTGTACCTCAAATTGGGTGAGCTCGGCCTTTAGGACTTCTGTCCAATTATCTCCAACGGTGAAAGTGATTGACGGAGGACAGCGGTGACTTTTCAAGAAAATTTTTAGCACCACCATCATTTTCTAGCTGGAAATACGAGTATAATTATTACAAAACATTTGTTAAGGAAACATTGTACAAATTATGTACGAAAATTTCATCATATTTTCAACATTAGGTCCTCTCATTTTTTCTCTCTCTTGATTTACAAATATACAATTTTCATAACTAAAAACCCGTATTTGCTGTCTTAAATGATCAGATACAATGCATCTATTCTCAACAGAGATATAATGTATGTAATGACCAGATTCAATGAATCCAGTAATTTAAATTTGTAATAATTTTGTACAATGAATATTTTGAAACTATCTTTATTTTCTTTTTCTTTCCATAGATAAATCAAACAAATTCATGTATGACATAACAGTGTCCAATACGTAAAGAGAACGAAATGATTTTTTCCTTAAAAATTAAAACTTTGGTCAAACACCCTTTATCTATCATGTAATCCATCATTGCCCCTTGATAGTGTGTTCCTCTACAACAAATGTAAGTGCTACATCCATTAACTGATGCACAACAAAACGTTTGAGCACTTTTGTTGTAACATCACTTAATCGCTATGCAGTCTATGCTTAATAAAATTAACAGTTAACGTAGCTTTTCTCTTCATGAATGATATGATACATTGTCTAAACAAAACGATAATGATGATTTTTTACCTTAAAAACTCCAAATTTGGTTAAACACCCTTGCAATCCATCATTGTGGATGCAACACATCAAAGCACCACATCAGTCAAGTGAAGCACAACAAAATGTTCAAGCACTTTAGTTTAACCATCGAAATCACCAAATTGCTATGTCTGGTAAGACTGACAGTTAACGAAGTTTTTTTTTTTTTAAGAATAAAATACACGCACACTTTCTTTATAAATCCTAGAAAAATCTAAGCCCCGAATTAACAACACAATCACTATGTCTAATAACATTGAACGAAGCTTTTCTCTTTTAAGAATAATCAAGGCGCGAAATAACAAGTTTCGAACTAACAAGGCGCGAATTAACAATGCAAATCATAATTTCAAAATTTTAGTTAAGGGTAGGTTTTGACATTTCAAGAAACTGAGGGGAGGATAGTGAAATTAAACAAAATCATTGTTGAATCCATGTAAATAGTCGAAATAGAAGGTCGTCCAGAGTCCACACAAAATGAAAACCATATATAATAGGCCGCGATGCAGGAGAACGCGCCTCCGTATTGGCAACTCAGAGAGGTGTTCTGATCCATTTTGATTATGGCCGCCTAGCAATTCACATAGAATCTTCCCATCGTTGCCTTCTCCTTCTAAAAAGTTTCAACCTTTCTTTCTCCTCTGTATTAATTTCGCATTGAATTTACAGCCCCAATTTTTTTTTCTCCCAACTAAAAACCCTTTACGGGTTTAAATTCCTAATATTGTCTTCTTCTTCTTCTGATTCTTTTCTCAGACAATTGAGTGAAAGAGAATCAGAAAAGCCCAATCTTTTTTAGGGTTTGGTGTCTCTGCATGCGGGTAAGGGTTAAATGGGGGACCTTGGAGAGGTTGGACCTGAAATTAGGTAAGAATTCTGTGTGCCCACTACTTCAATTTTATTGGGTTTCACTGTTTTATTAATAGTTTGAATATTCTTGTTGAGTCATTTCATTCATGGTCTTTTGGGATTGATTGGATGTTTGTGGGTTTTGTTAATTTTCAATTTTTATGAACTGATTCTGGTGTGTTGTTTCAATTATTGGAATTGGGGGTGCTGGTTTTGCTTTATGTATTCATGTTATGGGATTCTGGTTTTTTGTTTGATATATTAGTTTCAGTTATTGTAATCTAGATCATTTTGGAATCATAGATATGGCTTTTGTTTGAAGGGTTGTTTTTTGTGTCTGAGAATTGTTGGAATTTTAGTTTTATCAATTCAATTCCCATTTTTGTTTGGCTGCTGAGAAAGTAGGAATGAAAGGTTTTTAGTTGTTTTGTGTTGGTTGTTTGAGCCAAATGGAGCAAAAGCGTTGGCTTTACTGAGTGTATGTCAGCTCAGCTGCTAAGAATTCGTCCCAACAATCTTCTCAGCAGCTAAACAGTGAGGTTAATGCAATATTATTGATGGGAGCATTCTCTGATTGTTGTTCTCCCATTTGGTGACAGTTCGGATATAGAAGAAGACTTGAGGTGTGATAATTTAGCAGAGAAAGATGTCAGTGACGAGGAGATTGATCCGGAAGAGCTGGAGAGACGGATGTGGAAGGATCGAATCAAACTCAAAAGGATCAAAGAAAAACAGAAAATTGAGGCTCAACAAGCTGCGGAAAGGCAGAAGCCCAAACAGACCACTGATCAGGCTCGAAGGAAGAAAATGTCGAGAGCACAAGATGGGATTCTAAAGTATATGTTGAAGCTGATGGAAGTGTGCCAAGCTCGTGGATTTGTGTATGGTATCATTCCTGAGAAGGGCAAGCCAGTAAGTGGTGCTTCTGATAACATCAGAGCTTGGTGGAAAGAGAAAGTGAAGTTTGATAAGAATGGCCCTGCAGCCATAGACAAGTATGAAGCAGAGATTCTTGCCATGACTGATGCAGACAATAACCGAAATGGTAATTCCCAGACCATCCTCCAAGATCTACAAGATGCAACTCTTGGTTCTCTACTATCTTCATTGATGCAACATTGCGACCCCCCTCAAAGGAAGTATCCATTAGAAAAGGCAGTTCCGCCTCCTTGGTGGCCGACAGGAAATGAAGATTGGTGGATGAAATCAGGGTTACCCTGTGGGCAGAGTCCTCCTTATAAGAAGCCGCATGACTTAAAGAAGATGTGGAAAGTTGGGGTGTTAACAGCTGTGATAAAGCACATGTCCCCTGATATTGCAAAGATAAGGCGGCATGTCCGCCAGTCAAAATGCTTACAGGATAAGATGACAGCAAAGGAGAGTGCAATTTGGTTGGGGGTTCTAAGTCGAGAAGAAGCCCTCATTCGACAACCCAGTAGCGATAATGGGACATCTGGCATAACTGAGATGCCACATCGTGGCCACGGTGAAAAGCATGCTACTGCTAGTAATAACAGTGATTATGATGTTGGTCGTACTGATAAGGAGCTAATCGATGCAGGATCTGTTTCATCCAAAGATGACAGGAGGACTGAACTGATGGATGTAGAGCCATCTAGCAATCTACGCAGTAGTACTCCTACTAATCATGTCCCAGATAAAGAGAAAGGGGAAAAGCGAAGAAAGAGAAAAAGGGCTGCTGTAAGACCAAGCTCTGATGAAAAACTTCCTGCGCCAAGTCAGAATGAGGTTTTGCATGTTGAACCAATAAATGCTTTGCCTGATATAAACCACAGTGATGCACAGATGACTGGATTTCCAATTCATGAAAATCAACAGGAAAATGTTTCAGTCACAACTTTACGGCCACCAGAGCAAGATCTTGATGTCCAAGCATTACCGGCGGCCGAGTTTAACTACTATGCTGATGTACCTCCAGATGGTGTAACTGCGACAACACAGGGCATGCATGTGGGTGGAACACCGCTGCTTTATCATGGGATGCAAAGTGCTGAGATGCATCATGGAAATATGTATAACCTTTATAATCCATCAGCAGAATATGTGCCCGGTCATGATAGGCAGCAGTCTCAGATTGGCATGAATGAACCGCAAATTGGACTAGCAGATGGAGTCCCTATACAAACTGTAAGAAATGGAAATGAGATTACTGGAGGAGATATACCATTCTATGCAAAAGACCCATTTCAGAGTGAGCAAGACAGAACTGTCGATGCTAACTTTGGCTCTCCAATTGATAGCCTGTCATTAGATTATGGGGGACTATTTAACAGCCCATTCCGACTTGACCTTGGAATTGAGGGCACTGGTTCATTAGATGACCTGAATGTGGATGAAATGATGGCATACTTTGCAGCATAAGTTGTCAGATTGCATAGCTTAGATAGTAAGACATATTTCTCTTTATATGCTACCTTATTTATAAATTGTGTCAGAATTTGATCAAGATTCTTTTTTTTTTTCCTTTTTTTTTCCTTTTTTTTTTTCTTTTCCCCTTGAGAACTACAAAATGTTGCATTAATGGCCCCCCTGGGATAGAGTCTGTTGCCGGAAGTTATGCTTTTAGTATTTTGTACAACTCATCTTTTTGCTAACTAAGTGAAGGGAATGATGGGATTTCGTGTTATAGTTTCCTTTCACTTATCTTCCATAAGAATGAAAACCCTGGGGGTTCATGTGAATAGTCAATTTTTTTGGCTGAATAAATGTCAAAGGTGTGATTATTTGCTCATTTCTTTGGTCAGATGTGTAATAGATATACTCTAGTGTTCTTTCAAGAGAAATTCTTTTTCATTAACAATGCATACTGCATCTAATTTCTCGTTTTTCCTATAATTTCTTATCAATTCCATTTGCTGCCAATATTTATCGACAGAATGACTTGTTTTATATAAATGGTACTTGCTGTGATTATGTTGCAGTATCTTGCCAGAACAAATTGAGCCTATTCTCTTAACACCTAGTTAGTTGAGGACAAGATCTGCCATCCGATCTGCTTATACTCCATCCATGGTTCTATCCCCTTGATTTTGACTGAATTCTGTTAGAAATAGATGGTTAATTGGTTATAGATGATTTTTAGAAAAAGGTGATGGCAGGTTCTGCATTTTTACTGTTTGCAGAGCCCAACTAATGCTTCGTTGAGAGCCCAAATCAAGCTTGTGAATGAAGATCTTGAATCTTGATATTGTTCTTAAGTGCCCTATTGACTCTGGCAAGGGCAATACTGAATGACTTAAGCAGAGCTGAACTAAGTGGCCACAAAATCCCTTTCCACCTGTAAACTAATTTTCATAACATACACCTACCTTCGAAAAGCAATAGACCGAAAATCGATTTGCTGGTAAGTTTCCTTCCAAGGTCAGTTGATGACAAGACGGATCATGGGATTTGGACTTAACAAACCTCGGTTCATAGAGGGAGATGAGAGAGCAGATATGAGATTTCAGCTTTGACAAACTCTACTATGGTGAAGGAGAAATCAACCAGACTCAATTCTGTTCTGATGCATTGTGATTTTGAAAGAGAAGCGGACCAATCCGACCAGTTGGATTCATTACTATTCCGAGGACTGGTCGGTCCGATTTGGCCGTGATTCCCGCCCCATTTTGGCCGGTTTTTGATCGGTTGTTTGTTCTTGACAGCCTCATTCTGAAACGAACTCTTGAAAACAAAATTTCTGTTTGCACCGTAATTAGTCCCACGTTATAAGGTTGTTATCGTAATGTACTCTCAAAGACAATGATTCTTTCCGCAAAGTGATGTGGAATCATTGGTGACAAAGTGGCTACGTTGTCTTGAAGCAGACACAGAGCCCGGCAGAGCATCCCTCTGCACTCTGCAGACTCTCAGTCCTGTCCTTCATCCCCTCCTCTCCTCCAATCCCACCACGCCACTTGTCACTCCTGTCTTTTAAGCCGCAAGCTCTCCGTACGCGGATGTCTTTCTCGACACCTGGCCAACCCATAGAGGCATGGAGCTTTCATCACCTCCAAACTGTCCGGTCCTCAAATGACGACTTTGCCTTGTCGTTTCTCACCCTTTTTTGCACTATGTGGGGGTGAGTTTGGTATTTCAAAACCCATTGGCTCTCATATCATATTATCAGGGGTTGATTCAGACGACGTACCCACTCCCTCGCTTTCACTATTTGTGTCTGCGTCGCTTGTGAGCTGGTGGCTTTAATTTTTTGGGGATCAACAAAATCGAAATGGGGCATAGCAAGCTAGCTCTTAACTGGGTTTCAATCTTGGTTCTTGTTCTAATGGTGGCTTCAATCCCATTTGTCCAATCTTCTCGCACCTGTAAGCTTATTTCGCTCTCTATTTTCTCTCTCTCTAAGATTTAAAGTGTAACTGAAGGTTTCTGGCTACCCCCAATTTCAGGTCTCCAAGTAAGAACAACAACCATCTCAGAAAACAGAGATACACAGGTAAAAAAAAAAAAACTTAAACAGCTTTCAAAGTTCTCATCTTTTTTGAATTTTACTGTCAAAGCTGTCATCTTTTTCACATTTTTAACAACCCTTTTCTGTTCTTCATCTTGTTTTGGAGATTTAAACTACCCATTTGTGTGTTTCCTGGTTTTTTTTTTTTCTTCACTTTTAAAAACAAACATTGCAGAAAACAGAGGCCCATAAGAATATGAGCTTAAATGGCTCTCAAAGTTTACAACTTTTGGATTTCAAAAGAACCCATTTTAACTTTACATCTTCTTGCAGAGATCTACACAACCCTTTGGTATGGTTTCTACAGTTCCTTTCTTTAACAAGTTCAAAATTGGGCCCTCTTATTTTCTGAAAGTAGACATTGCAGAAAACAGAGGCATAAGCCTAAACTAGTCTAAAAATTTCATCTTTTTGAGTTTTGAAGAACCCATTTTTTGCATCTTCTTGTAGGGATATAAATCACCCATTTGTAGACTTTTGTCCTTGGTATAGGTCCATGATTGAATTGGGTATCTGCTATTTTCTAAAAATGTCTCACTTTTCAAATTAGGGGATTCAAATCAAGGAAGCTGATAGAGCATTTGGGAATGGAGCTAAGGTTCTCAGCAGTGTGGAAAACTCAGAGAGGCTAGTTCCAACTGGACCTGACCCCCTTCACCATAACAACAACCCCATTAAACCCTAAAGCTGGCTACCTCTCTCTATTTTGGCTCTCTGTTTTGGCTGAATGTTAGGTTAATCACTTTAATGGGTTTGAAAGATGAGCTTTTTCTCTGGCCAGAAAAGCAAAAGATTGGTGGGGTTTTCACCTTGTATAGGAAGGGTTAGTTTTGCTTAGTGATTCAACCTAGATTGCTAATATGGATTTCTGTAATTTTCTGCCTGTATTGGTGTATTTACAATCTTAGCCAATGTGATACATGATTAAGCCTTCCTGTTGCTTTTGAAATTGAAAATCTATCAGCATGTGTTTTTTTTATTGTTCTTTTTCTTTAAACTCCATTGTGATTGATTATATGAGGAGCTGAAAAGGACAAGAAGAACTAGAATTTTCTATGCTTTTGGCAATTTTGATGGAGTCGAATCATGGCACAAGGAAGTCCATCATGATAATAGCTCTGTTTTCATATGTATACCAAATTTAGTTCAAGAAGATTGGCTTGTTATAACACCTTGCACTTGCAAGTGTGAAGCATCCAAAGTTCCAACTACAGTTCTCTACTAGTGTTCTACATGTCAAAATCTTTTTCAACTTAATATTTCTTCTAAGATCTGAATGTCAATAATGGTAGGGAAAGATTTTAAATATACCTCATGTATATGTAATAGCTTGTTAAAGGTGGATGCATTATGTAAATTTAGATACTTTGCACAGTTGAGAGATGATTAAAAAGTTTAAGAATTTGCCCAAAAGGACGAAAGTGGAGATTGTTTGAGTTTACATCTTAGAACAAATGATTAGAAAGTTAAAGAATTTGCCCAAAATGACAAAATTGGAGATTGTTTGGGTTTACATCTTTGAATTGTTGGAAACGAATAAGTGTTTGAAACAAATCTTGAGTTATTTTTGCAAGATGTTGTAACATCCTAATTTACATCTCTTCAAATTAAAGTCAGGATGAATTCAATGTCTTAATTTTTATCTCACCAAATTAAGCATATTATAAGTACACCGCAACTTATGTTGTGAGTTGAGCTCACCTCAACTAGGGGCTATTGGTTGTGATTATTTTTACTCAATCGAAAAAAAAAAATTATTACATATTTACGGTATAGTAATGTGTTTAGTTTAGTGTGAAAATTGCAGTATTACAGATTGTGGTACATGACACATGATTATATCGAAAACTGTTGTGTTAATTAGCAAATTTAGGAACAATCTACATGATCTCTAGTATTTATGTATCTAAATTGATTCATAAATATTAAGTTAGTTAAACACTTGAACCAACTTAGTGATTAAATTCATGCTTAAACTTTCAATTGCCCTAGCTTAGTGACTTCCGTATCGATCTGAGCTAATTTATTATTTTGATTTCCTTTTATATTCTAGGCCCTTATTCCATTTTTATTTTGCCTCTTTCCAAGTCCCTACATGTTTTTAATGTCATTACTGGTCATCAACTTCTGTTCGACATGCAACAAGCTTAGTTGGTTTTATTTTTTACCAACTATGCTCTTTGAAATGGTGCGCTGTACATTTTAATACCATACAGAGCAAATTAAGATTCACAAATCAGTCAGTTAAAATCCTAATTCACACCATTACATCTTCAATGAGAGAAATTCGCCACCGTTGTGAAAATCCTAATCCTCTGAAAATGCAACTCACTCACGTGACTCGCGTCTACTCTGAAACTAGGTTTACAAACACCAATTTTTTGGATGCTAATAAATATCTTCAATAGGAATAAGTCACATATCTACCTCGCTTTCATCTTTTTCTCCACTCATTTTCTCCCCGACTCATTCTCAATCCGGGTGTCACGAAACTGCCGTACTCCAAAAAGTGTGCCACGTCACCCAAATATCTCAAACAAAAAAATCATACCAAAAAGAACCAAAAAGGAGAGAGCTCGAAGTTGAAACCGCGCCAACACGTCGCATATTCTCTCTCCATCAAAATAAATATCTTCCCTTTTTCTCCTCTCTCATCAAAAACCATCACTCCACCCAGCAACTCCTCTCCACTTCTTCACCGGAGCTCCTCCGTCGATGGCCAACTCCGACCACCACTACCTCCTCCCCACCCCGACCCTCGACTCCGAGTCCTCCACGCTCCTCCACACCCTCTCCGAGCACGGCGGCTACGCCTACGTCAGCATGGCCACACGCGCCGCCGCCGGCGATGTCCGCGCCGCGGAGGCCGCTCGCGAGATGGCCTGGGAGCAGCTCCACTCCGGCCCCTGGCACTCCGTCCTCCCCGTCTGGCGCGACGCCTACGCAATGGCCTGCCTCCACGTCGCCAAGCTCCACTTCGCCGCCGCTGAGTTCACCGACGCCCTCCGCGCCCTCGACATGGGCCTCCTCATGGGCGGCCCGCTCTTCAAATCGGACCTCCACTCCGCCGTCAGTAAAGTCTCCTCTAAATCCAGAGCCGCCGCTAGGGTTTCCGAACAAAACGGCCCCAATATGGACCGCCGTCTGGTCCGTGACGACCTCAAAGCAACGGAGGTTAGGTTCGTCATTTCACATTCACGTCTGAATTTTGTGTAGGAAAAAGAATTGATTTTTAGTTTCTATTAACAGATGCTTGGAGTTTTGCCTCCAAAATCACTATCTTGTAAAACGGTTGTGAAGAAGTCTGGTTTATCTTTGGAAGGGTTTTTAAGAGAACATTTCTTACCGGGATTGCCGGTTATTTTGACTGATTGTATGGCGCATTGGCCGGCGAGGGCGAAGTGGAATGACATGGATTACCTCATAAGAGTTGCCGGTGACCGGACTGTGCCAGTTGAGGTGAGAAAGATGGTTACTTTAATAGACAATGCGAGTGTGTTTAAGTAGTTTTTTTTGTTAAATGACTGAAAATTGGTAAAGCATTGAATGCTTTGTAGGTTGGGAAAAATTACTTGTACCCGGAGTGGAAGCAGGAGCTTATTACGTTTTCGCAGTTTCTTGAGAGGATTCGGGGTAATGACTCTTCATCTGGTGCCCCGACGTATCTTGCTCAGCACTCATTGTTTGATCAGGTATGTTATGCGTTACAGGCTGCCAAGGAGATGTTTGGATATAGATATTGCAATGTTTCAGTTTTTTGATATACTTTGATTGGCAGATAAATGAGCTGCGAGAGGACATATGTATTCCTGACTATTGTTGTGCTGGTGGTGGGGAGCTAAGGTCTCTAAATGCTTGGTTTGGTCCTGCTGGGACTGTAACCCCTTTACACCATGATCCGCACCATAATGTGTTTGCACAGGTACTTCAGAGTTAGTTTTCTGTGTTGAACATTATTACCATGATGTTGTCTTTGGAAGTTTATATTCATTATGAATGTTCCTGTTGTTGCTTTTAGGTTTTGATATTATAATGTTAGTTATCATCTTTGAATTTTGCTTATATGTTCATTTCAATTGGAAAATCTGTGAGACTGATCAATCAGGACTAGCCATAGAAGTAGCATTCCTTTATTCAATTGGTTACTCCTTTAAATTATAGTTCTGTTCTGTCTTCTTATTCAAGCTGCTATGTGCATAACCAGCCTACCTTTTAAAACTAGAATAGCTGACGAATAGACTGGATTTACCATCGAATCTGTTCCCGTTATGATTTACAGTTCATCTCATGAGTTTAATAGGGGAGGGAAATCTTCATGATGGGAGAATCCCTTGGAAAGGGAAAGAATGGTTGATTTGGAACACATCCTTACAGTGCCATCTAACAATCTGATGATCTCTTTAGTACCTAGATGTGCATAACACCTCCATTTGTTGCGAAGACTGCAATGTGTAGCGCCCACAGATGTCTTTTTAAGTGCACAAATATTTTACCATGCATAAATATCATGAATCGTAATTCTTTATACAAAGACATATGTGCTTGCATGCATGTACTTCCACATACATATATCAGTGAGTGTATAAAGATGCATATTTTGGCCACTTACTAGTTTCTATGATCACACATCTACATGACTCAAATTGATTGCTCATCTTCAGGTAGTTGGAAAAAAGTATATAAGGCTCTATCGTTCTTCATTGTCAGAGGAACTCTATCCACATACTGAAACCATGCTTTGCAACTCAAGTCAGGTAATTGCACTCTTGACCTCATTAAAATAAGGGAATTTTTTTTAACAAATATGCTAATATCTTGTCTAGAAGGCAGATGCCAAAAGTGTACCTATATTTGCATATGTTTGCATGTGCCAAGGCTATACGTGCTTTTTAGAAAATACCGAGTCATGTTGGGTAAGAAAATTTGATTGCAAGTCAGTTCCTCTCAGTCTAGCTTTATGGATGACTTGGTTCAACTGTTTGTTTACAAAATCCAAGAGAAGAAAATATCAGTGAAACCTGTCACCATCATATTCTTGGAAATATCTCATGAAGCTGAAATTGGTGGATTGTTTATATAGTGGAGGTTTAGATTTTAGTTACAGTTAGCTGTCATAACTTACAATTTATTTAGAGTACAACATAATTTAGTTGGTAAAAACTGAAATGTTGAGATTCCTGTCAGCTCTTTATATGAACTCGATAAGATCATGTAAATGGGGTCATGTTCTCTTTCTAAAGGTCAAATATTTTATATGTTTACTTATTTAATATACTCTGGTTTGAAGGTTGATCTAGACAACATAGATGAGAGAGAATTCCCGAAGGTGCAGGACTTAGAATTTCTTGACTGCATATTAGAGGAAGGTGACATGCTTTATATCCCACCAAAGTGGTGGCACTATGTGCGGTCTCTGACAACAAGTATGTCAGTTAGCTTTTGGTGGAGTGATTATGACAGTTCAGCTATGTCTTGATAGTTTGTGGTTTCAGCGCCTTCTTGTTAATCATTTTGATATTGTTAGACAGGGTATTTTTCAGTTGCAGTCTTATATTCTCATGTATATATCCTGCTGTTTTATATTCACGATAAGACTTACAGAGATCCGGAGAAAAAGAAACTGTTTCTAACAATTTTGAGAATAGTAATTATAACACCTTTATTGTGTCACATGCTATACATTTTTAGCAGCTTTTCTCTTGTTTCATGATTGGGTGCATTTCAATCAATTTGGTTAACAGATCTATGTTTTGATCGATTTTAGGGTTTGTTTAATCTTGTTCATGTTCAGCCCACTTAAGATATGGCTTCCCAAGTGTGCACCATCTTCATGGTGATGAGACTTTTTTTTCCTTTTTCTTTTCAAGGATGAATTTTAAAGTCTTCCAAAGCCTCCATAGAAGACCCATTGTATTCATCCTCATGCTTCATAGCATCCTTGATCGTTTCTTTTGCCTCACAAGCTTTGATTTTCAGGTGCTTCCCTTTCTCCGTCTCATTCATTACCAACCCTATCTTTGCCACTACATCTTCATGCCTAACCTCACTGCTCTTCTCCCTTTGCTTCCTCCACACTAAGCCCAACTTGATCCTCCATATACTTGGCATTCTGAGGCCATAGGCCACCCAAGTGAAGGCACCCGATGGATGGAGTTCACTGGGAAAAGCAGAGGTTGCTCTGCCAGATAGTATTCAACTTAAGGTGCCCAAATTTCCACTAGTCAACGTTTGCTTTGAGCTTGGACTGTTTGCAGGAACCTTGGTGGCAACCACTCCTTTGAAATCTGAATGATTAACCTTCCTAGAGAATGGCTCGACATTTAATTGGCTTCTCTTCAAATCTTTCATGTGTTTTACTGGTGTTATTTTCTTTCCTAGTGTGTTGTCGATGCAAGTCACTTTTGGTTAAGGGTTTCTATCATGAGTGGGATTTGGATATTTTTGAACCGAACAAACTAATACCTCAAACTTTCAAAGTGATTAAATATGTATTTGAACTCGAAAAAATGTACCAATTAAGTACTGTTATAAAACTTTTGTTAAATCTCCGTTACGTAAATGGTAACATAGCGGAAATCTCTGGGAGAACTTACAATCTCAAACTAACCATGCCAATAGGTAACTGCATGTTATGCATTTATGCTCATAACGAGGTAGAAGTAGAACGTTCAGAAGTTACATTACATGATATTTCCCATATCAACAAATCAGCAGTGGATAATAATGCTCGACCGAAAGACTGGAAAACCAGGAACAAAATACGAAGAAACAAAAATATTTATTTTACAATTGATTAGCCACGATAGAATCGATGTAGTTGAATTGTTGACTACAGATTCATAAAAGAAATGGGTATTCTTCTTCGCTCCCACAATGGGTAATCATCTTGTTCTTCGCTCTCAAAGAATGGGTAATCTTCTTCTTCTTCTCTCTCAAATGGTTGTTTAAGAACAAACGTAAATTAACAGAGAGAGAGGGAGTTTTGATTAAGAGAGAATGAAGATTCAAGTGTGTTTATTCATCTCATACAAGAGAGTATTTATAGGAATACATTGTAGTGTGAATGCTCAAAGAGAAAACCAATTTAGTAACCATTTTCATCATGGCTGTAGATCCACATGGTTGTCTTCAATGATGATAATTGCCATGCTTGTTGTCATTTAGCATAAAACATGTCACACAAGTCCTTATACTTACATTATATACTCAAGTACCTTTTTTTTACTGGTGGAGACACGAACAAATAAAAAAAAGTAAGAGGAAACAAAATGAAGTTCACTCAAGTACCTACATGATATAGACATTTATAGTATAATACATTTATACTACAACAATGGTCAATTTGAGATAAGATAAGTATATAAGTTTAAAATTTAACGCATCTCAAAAGTCTCAAAATATTATTAACAAAACATTTTTCAATCTATTTGGAAAACGGAAATATAAGCTAGGAGCAGAAATCCAAAAGCAAAAGTAAACTAAAATGAAACATTAGAAGAAATAACTGAAGATAGAACATAAATGATTAAATATACAATGCGGTGCCTTTTCAAATTGTTGTTTGTTTAGTAGAGCAATTAAAAAGAAATGTTTCGTCAGTGATATGAAATTTCTATAAAATATTAACAATCATTTGATCATCAAAAATTTGATGGATGATTACGAATGATATCAAAATAAAATAATAACTTAATATTGAAAGAAACAAAATTACAATTTGATTGGATTTGAATCATGGAACTGAATGAAAATAATAACAATAATAATAATATTAACATTTTGTATGCGTTTACTGGTAGGCAATCGGACTACCAAATATGACAAATCAAGCAAGTTTTTGACACAGCAACGTACCTGCTGAAGTCAGAAAACGAGGCTGAAAAGTTGGGACAGTGCCACTTATAAAAGTCTTCCAATGAAGGACACTCAATATCAGAAGTAGCACTTTCATGGTATAACATAGGAAGTTCGTTCAAACGTAATTGCTCTAATTTTGGAAGAATGATCTCTTTGTTGCTTGCTTCAACTATTCTTTCCAAAAAAGGGCAACCTTGTAAATCAATGGATTCCAATTGCAAAAGACATTGAGCAACATCAGAGGTGAAGAGACTTCCCTGCAAGTTGCACCAATTGATGGACAAACTCTGAAGAGTTTGGAACATCGCAGGTGGAGGAGGTCCATCGCATATGCTTCTTATTGTATCTAGATAATACAACTCTTGTTTAAGGACAAACGTAAATTAACAGAGAGAAGGAGATAATATAGATGCAGAGAATGAAGAGTAATGTGTGTTTATTCTTCTCATAAAAGAGGTATTTATAAGAATACATTGTAGTGTGAATGCTCAAAGAGAAAACCAATTTGGTAACCATGATCATCAAATGGCTGCTGCAAATGGCTGTTGCAATGATGATAATTGTCATGCTTGTTGCCTCTCTACAAGCTTTATGCCACACAATTCTTCATACACTCAAGTATTATGTGTATACACTCAAGTATTATGTCTATACACTCAAGCACTATGTTTATACACTCAAGTACCTATTACATGATATAACCATCATACTATAAATGTATTATACTACAACACTCCCCCTTGGATATTTCATGTCAATAGTATTGTCTAGGCCGTGCGCTTCTAAGTTGCCTCATTAAAAAACTTGTCAAGTAATAAAACCCTGTGGGAAAAAATAACCTTGGTCGAAGGAGAAAAAGAGCACAATGCGCGTTGAGTGTGGAGTATGTTTCTAGATACTCCCCCTGATTCGACTCCCTTTGTGTCTCCAAATGTGGTGCTTCTCTCGTTGCCTCATTAAAAACCTTGCCGAATAACAAAAACCCAGTGGGACAAAAATAACCTCGGTCGAAAGGGAAAAAGAGCATAACACACCCTTCACTTTTCGAGACCATATATGTAGATATCTCCCCCTCTGATTGATCTTTGAGGAGAGTCTGTTGTTGCCGATTTATGTTTGGTGTTATCGCTTTTGAAGTAGCCTGGTTTCATTTGTTCAAAACAAGCAGCATTATCCTAAATGCTTGTAGGCTCATCTGTGGTAGACTTCAAACCACAACTGTTTGAACATGCGTAACTATGGATCCAATCCATTTACATTCACAAACCGCTTCGTGAAGAGCAATAATCTCTGTATTGTTCGAAAATATAGCGACTAAGGTCTATTCTATAGACCTCCAAGATATCGCGGTCTTACCCATGGTGAACACTTCACCAGTCTGGGAACACCAAGAGATACCCAATATCAGCAAAACCTTCCAAAACACTTATGTCGTTTTAGGGTGGGATAGAAAACGCAGGCTAGCTTTGGCGGCGTTTCTAGTGTGTGATGGGTCTGAATCCATCATTTCTCTGTAGGGATAAAATAAGCCCATATCGATCGTACATCTCAAGTTATCGAAAGATATCTTTTACACTAATCCGATGGAACTGTGTTGACGCAGAGCTATACCTTTAGCTAACAAGTTCATGGCAAAGTGAGATGTTCAGTCTTATGCATTGAGCTAAGTACAATAATGCGCTTATTGCACTTGAGTAAGGCACTTCTACCTCTAGCACATCTTCTTCTGATCATCCTTCAGTCTAAGGATTAAGACTACGAACAATCATGGGGTGCTTGAAGGCTTGATCTTGTCAAAATGCTTAAGCACCTATCAACCCGGTGCTCAAGTTCCAAACCGAGACATAATCGTGTTCCCCCAAAATCCTTTGTCTCAAACTCGGATTTTCAAGTGTTCGGCAGTTTCCCTTAACTCTTTAAGGGTTTCGCGATAGAATCCAAAAACTTGTAATGGAAACGCGCCGGCATATCCATTTCCAATCAAGTAGTCACTTTTAGTGTGCGTTTCAACTTTATTGCAAACATGCTCCGTGGTCTAGAACCACTTGATTTGGGTAATAAAGTTCACTATGAACTTTTATGTATATTCCGTATCTAGGTCCCCATAGAGATACGTAGTGACCACATTTATAAGCTGCATGTTCAGTTATTTGGAAACTAACAAACTGATAAGGTAGTGGAATGTAATGTCATCTATTACGAGAGAATATGTCTCATCGTAGTCAATTCCAAGGCGTTTTTGTGAGAAGCCTTGCGCCATAAGGCGAGATTGCCATCTCTTTTTCTCAACACGCTTTCTAACTAAGACCCATTAGTCAATAAGTTTTATGTAAGGAGGTGTTGGCATCACTGGCTCAAATTTAACACATGTCCATGACATTGAATAATAATGCGACACTTTATTAATAAGGAAAATAGACAATGATTACATCAAAGTTTCCAAAGTCTATTCCAAAATAAAATCAAAGTTATACAAATTGTAATTGCTCGATCCGTTTAGTAACTCTAATGAAATATGACCAGGAAAGTAGAGAGATGTTGGTGGAGCGAGGCTCGCTTAAATACCCCGATCTCAATTACTTTCCTAGACATCATACTTCACTTGATGCATTACATAAGAAAGGGTTAATAAAATTATCATTTATTGACTAAGGCACATTTGCCGTTTTATTGGAAAATAGAAAGGACTATTCTAATCAAAGTCTGCGGCATCCTCATGCTCTTCATTTGCAGCTTTGAAGTCCTCAGTGATGAGAGTGATATCTTCACCATCTTCATTTTCAGAAAGATTGGTTTCTTGCTCTCTCAATTGCCTATACTCCTTATAGCTTGCAGCTAGTTGGGTACTTGCATGACATTGCATGAACCAATGCTCAATTGATCCACATCGATGACACATATCATTGTGATTACCTCCCTCATTTGAGGTGCAAGTTGTGCACATTGTGGATATTCCCTAGGAGGGTTGTTGCTACTACCACGTCTCATGGTGCGACCTCCACGGCCCATGATGCTACCTCAAAGGCCCATGGTGTTGCCATATCCACCTCTCCTACGTGTGGAGTTGCCATCACGTGTGTCTGCTCAAAAGTTGCGGTTTCCTTCTTTATTGGGACGGTTATATGGACACATTTGTCCTTCATGTCCCCTGTTATTAGTGTACCGCTCCTTGTACCCTCTTTTGGGTGCATTATAATTCGCTTCACGAACGCTCTTGGTTCCAATGGGTCTTGAATTATAATTCTTTAGAGGATGTTATCGTGCTTTTTAGCTGTCGACATAACATTGATGATCTCATTAAACCTCGTAATTCGTCCAGCATTGACTTCATTGCGATATTGCTTTGATATCACAAGTGCTGCGACGAGGAAGGTGGAGAGAGTCTTCTCAATTAGTTCTTCTTCTGTGAGAGGTTTTTCACAGAACCTCAATATGGCTTTGAGGTGAAGAGCTTCTGAATTGTATTCAGCAACAGACTTGAAGTCGGAGAAGCGTATATTGTTCCACTGAATCTTCAAGTCAGGGAGAAGGGAATCTTGGATATTGCCAAAGCGCTCTTCTAGTGCTACCCATAGGTCTCTTGCACCCTTGATAGACATGTACTAATCTGAGAGATTTATGCATATGGCGTCACATCAAGATAAGTGCTTGAGCATGCTTTGTGGGTGTTCGTTGGAACACAAGGCCCTGGACAAGTGCTTGGATTATGGGCAATATCCCTCTCGCAGTGAGATGGTTCTCAACATCGGTTACCCAGCCATGGTATTCCGAGCCTGTTGAGTCAAGCATGGGAAAGTCGAGTCTAGGTTCATTCGACATCCTGAAAATAGGAAAGAGAAGATATATTAGTTTTGAAGTTTAAACTTCCACGAAAACTAAAATAATAAGATTTCCAAGCTATGCTTCCTAGAAATCAATTTCCAAGAATATTTGGATTAGATCAAAACAATGATGTTTGCGGACGCTCTTAATCCGAACATTATGAATACTCTTAGTTCATTGATTACAAACGCTCTTAGTTCGAATATTATAAACACTCTTAGTTTATTGATTACGAACGCTCTTAGTTCGTTTAGCGTGAATCCCCACAATTCCGGTTTTTTTTATTGCAAGTCCCTGAGAAAAAGAAAAGAGGAGAAAATGAGTAAAAACTCAAAAACGGGAACTTTAATCTTTAAAACTTACCAGTTGAAATTCGGAGCAAATTTAATTCTAAACAGATCCCACTTCAAATGGTGTACAAGTCTAAAAAAACTCCAATAGGGCTGAAATTTAAAGATAAGATATAAGAGACAGAGATGAACAACTTTGATGGAGAAAGGATTGTGATTAGATGTCCTGAAAATGACGTTTCTCGGCATGCAAACAGGCTGATATGCACAGGGAAGAGCGTTATGAATAGCTCCCACTTCAAATGGTGTACAGGTCTCAAAACGACTTCAACATGGCTGAAGTTTGAAGGTCATATAGAAGAGACAGAGATGAACAACTTTAGTGAAGAAAGTATTTTGATCAGAGGTCCTGAACAAGATGTTTAGGAGAGTGCAAGCAGGCTGATCTGCACAGAAACCAGTGCAGGGGCAGCGCACGGTATGGCTAGCAAGGGCTAGGAGCTCGTGCTGATAACGTGTTTAAGGACGAACGTAAATTAACAGAGAGAGGGAGAGAATATAGATGCAGAGAATGGAGAGTAATGTGTGTTTATTCTTCTCACAAAAGAGGTATTTATAGGAATACATTGTAGTGTGAATGCTCAAAGAGAAAACCAATTTGGTAACCATGATCATCAAATGACTGCTACAATGATGATATTTTCCATGCTTGTTGCCTCTCTACAAGCTTTATACCACACAATTCTTCATACACTCAAGTACTATATCTATACACTCAAGTACTATGTCTATACACTCAAGTACCTATTACATAATATAATCATCATACTATAAATGTATTATACTACAACAACTCTATCTTTCTCAATTTTGATTGTTTTGGCTCAAATAACGCGTCATACCCAAACACATATTCAATCTCCTCCATGAAACGACAATGTAGTTCTTCTAGATTTGGTAGTAACAATGTTGATGGTAGAAATAAATTCCCCCAGTTGTAACAAGATCGTACATTCAATACCTTCAAGTTGAATAGAGACCCAGATGGTAATTCACCAATACATAACTCCCCACAATCTACGCAATCCAGATACAACTCTACCAAGTTCCCGAACACAGATACTTCTGGAACCCATGTTATTGAGTTTATCAACTTGTACATATAGCAACCGAGTATAGAGAGATGCTTCAGTCTATGTAATCTACCATGCTCAGATTCCACAAATATGTCAATTAGCCTTCGGCACCCTTTCCACTTTAGCCTCTCTGCTGTGTTCATCACTGCGTTGCGAAACCAGTTCAGTAAGCGACTGATGATGTTAAGCTTCAAGGATATTGAATTATGACCAAATCAATCAATGGCTTCCATCTTCTTACCTCTACCGATACATATATCAAACTCAACCCAATTCGGATTTAACTTAACATCGTTAGGGATACATTCTGCATCGGAGAAACGAACTTTCAAAACTCTTAATTTTGACAATCTAGCTACCTCGTCAAAACTAACATTAGTTTCTTCTTTGTCTCCCACAACTTTACACACCCATTTAAAAAATGTCTCCATGTACAATTCTTCTAAATTATGCAACTTTGATATTACTTTGGATGGAATTGTATAAATAATTGTACCGGTGATATCCAATATCTTTAGATTGGTCAAAACTCCTATTTCTCTCGGCAATTCCTGCAAAAGTGAGTGTCTCATACTAAAAATCTCAAGCTTCTTAAGTTTTCCAATCACGGAAATGTCAATTATATTGTCACAACCATCTAAAAGCAAAACTTGAAGGTTGGTTAGGAGACTGAATGATTGGGTAAGTAAGGAAATACTAGTGTAGCTAAGATCTACGACCATTAATTCATTTAGACTTTGGAAAAAGGTTTCCGGGATCTCTCGTTTATAGAAACTAGAGTTCAGTAACAAAATCTGGAGTTTTGGACATACCAACTTTTCGGGTAGCTCGCAAATATTATTCCTCATTAGTGAGATTGCAGAGTAGCCTTCATGTAATTGACGTGGCCAATCCTTTAAACCACATCCAGCTTTCACCAAAAACCCATCTTCAGTCGACTGCGCAATTTGAATGGCTGTATCCCGGACAACATCATGCATCCTTACACATCTAATTCTCTCTCCGTCCAAAAGCAAGCAAGAATGTTTAAGGTGCGTGGCTACGGAATCAGCTCTCTCTCTGGCTTCTTCAAGTATGTCGGCATCACGAAACAATCCTTTCCCAGTCGCATACCTGAACAAGTCTTCAATGTTGACTTCATAGTCTTCTGGGAATAAGCAACAGAGCAAGAAGTATGACTTGTAGTCGTCATCTTTCAAGTAATCATAGCTTAATTTTATACATTTTGATGCTTCTCCATAATCGTCAGGATTGGCAGTTTGCGACTTCTCTAGTCGTTGAGCTGCTCTTTTCCATTCCACCAAGTCTTTATCTCCGAGTGCCCTTGCAACTGTTATCAATGCAATCGGTAGACCACAGCATTCTCTAGCTACCCTCCTCGTTACATGCTCGAAATTGGTGCATTCAAAAGACCATCCGGCATTTCTCACAAACAAGGTCCAAGAATTATCTTTTGATAGGATACTGAGGGTGATCTTTCTTTCGCATCTCATGACATGACAGACATTCCTTATCCTTGTGGTAAGTAGGACTTTGGAATTGCACTTTTGAAGTTCCTTGTAGCTAGGTATTCCTATTCTTGATATGTCTATTCTCTCCCAAATATCGTCCAGGATTATAAGGATCTTTTTCCTTCTCATTATCTCCTGACTCAATCTTGCTGCTCTTCCAATTTCCGACTCCTCCAATTTGACGCCCAACAGGTCTGCCAATGTAGCTTGAATGTTTCTTAAGTCGGAGCTTTGGGATACAACACCCATAATCACATAATCAAACATCCCACTTGTTCGGGCATGTGCACCGACATGTTTTACCATGGTTGTCTTGCCGACGCCTCCCATGCCGTAGACACCAATGGCAGTGACCTCGTCATCTTTAAGGGCCTTCATAGCTTCATCCATGGCTTCTCTTGTTGCTTTAAATGCATCAAAATCTCCTGTGGACTCAATTGCATCAGGTACTACTTTACTGCGGAGAAATTCCACAATCACATCAACAAGTTCTTTGTGAGTCCTACAGGGAAGAATTAGTTAAGGGTCAAAATAAGCGTTACGTCAAATACATAGAACCGATATTAGAAGGCAAAATGCTTACTTATGATCATTTGTATTCCACCCGGAGAAACCTGCCACTTTGTTTAAAGCAGTTTTCCATTGCTTCACTTTCTCTGATTCATGTCGCCAAGAGGTTTCATGCTTAGAAAAAGCTTCTTCGAAACTCCTCTTTTGATATCGAACATCAGTAGGATCAACATGATAAAAAAGTGGCAAAATTCTGTTGTCTTCCATTGATAGACAAATCTCTCTAAGTTCCTCCAAACACCAAGCAGAAGAAGCATAATTTTGCGAGAGAACAACGATTGCAAACCTTGATACTTTGATTGCCGCTAATAAAGTGGGAGAAATAGCTTCCCCTACTTCGAGATCTCGGTCATCCATGAATGTTTTAATTCCTTTCCTATTAAGTCGATCGTGTATGTCCACTGTAATCCCCTTCCGAGTGTCTACACCCCTGAAACTCAAAAACACATCATACTTCCAACAAGGAGCTGATGAATGAGAAGACGCACAAGCTATTTGGGAGCTGGAGGCCATTGGAAAACCACCAAATCAAAACAAGAGGCAATCAAAAACTGGAAAGAAGGAACTGCAAAAACAAGGTCTCAAGTACAGGCAGGTAAGAAGAAACAGCAAAAACCGAATGAAAAGGTAAAAACTATTTAAGAACAAGCTAATTTGACACACAGAGAGAGTAATATTTCAGAGAGAATGAAAATTTCTAGTATATTTATTCATCTCATACAATGGGGTATTTATAAGGATACATTTGTAGTGTGAAAGTTCAAAGAGAAAACCAAAATGATAACCATCTTGATGATGAATTCTGCCATGCTTGTTACCCCTTGGTAAAACATGTTTACATAAGTCTTCATACACTCAAGTACCTATGTTTATACACTCAAGTATCTATCTTATACATTTCAAGTATTTGTTACATGATATAGACATACATAGTATTATACATTTATACTACAACACTCCCCCTTCGATATTTCATGTTTCAATAGTATTGTGTTGGTGGTGCGCTTCGAAGTTGCCTCGTAAAAAACCTTGCCAAGTAATAAAACCCTGTGGGAAAAAAACAACCTTGGTCGAAAAGGAAAAATAGCACAACGCGCGTTGAGTGTGAAGTATGTTTCTGGATACTCCCCCTGATTTAGACTCCCCTTGAAGATCGTGGGAATTCAGATATCCTCCTCAATTCGATGCACCTTACATGTTTCTCAAAAGGGGATTTTGGTAGTGACTTAGTAAATAAGTCAGCTACATTATCTTCTGATCGGATTTGATTTACTTCAATATTTAGGAGTGTTTGTTTTTGCTGACTGTAGAAGAATTTCAGCGATATATGTTTGGTATTGTCGCCCTTGATGAAACCTAATTTCATTTGCTCAATACAAGCTGCATTATCCTCGTAAATGCATGTAGGTTCATTTGTGGTAAATTTCAAACCGCAAGTTCCTCGAATGTGTCTATTTACAGACCTTAGCCATATGCACTCACGCATGGCTTCATGTAATGCAATAATCTCTGCATGATTTGAGGAAGTAGCAACAAGAGTCTGTTTTGTAGATCTTCAAGATATCGCGGTGCTTCCCATGGTAAAGACATAACATGTTTGAGAGCGACCTTTGTGAGGGTCAGAGAGATACCCTGCATCAGCAAAGCCGGTCAGAACATCATTATCATTTTGATGGAGGGAGGAGGAGAACGTCGGTCACTATGGATAGTGTTGCCGGTGTTCATTTTTCTTTTCTCTCTGTAGGGATAGAACAAGCCCATACCAATCGTACCTTTTAGGTATCGAAAGATTGTCTTTATACCAATCCAATGGCGGCGTGTTGGCGCAGAACTATGTTGAGCTAACAAGTTTACTGCAAATGAGATATCCGGTCTTATGCATTGAGCAAAATATAATAATGCGCCTATAGCATTTAGATATGGTATTTCAACCTCTAATAAATCTTCGTCCTCATCCCTTGGATGAAACAGATCTTTCATGGGCTCAAGATTACGGCTGATCATACTCATAGGCTTTGCTTTATCTTCATTAAAGCGCCTTAGTAACTTTTGAGTACATGCTGACTGATGGAACATAATCTCATCATTACGGTGCTCGAGTTCTATTCCGAGACAAAACCGTGTTTTCCTGAGATCTTCATCTCAAATTTAGATTTCAAATATGTAGTAGTTTCTTTTAACTCAATTAGAGTTCCAATTAGGTTCATGTCATCGACATAAACTGCTATAATTGCAAATCCGGATCTTATCCTTTTAATGAACATGCAAGGGCATATTTCATTGTTAACATATCCCTTCCCAATCAAGTAGTCACTTAGACGGTTATACCACATCCATCTGGATTGTTTCAATCCATATAGTAAGCGTCTTAATTTTATTGAAAATGCGCTCCGTGGTTTAGAGCCACTTGATTTGGGTAATTGAAGTCCATCTGGAACCTTCATATATATATATATATATATATATATATATATAAATATATATGAATCTAGATCCCCATAGAGATATGCTGTAACCATATCCATGAGCTGCATGTCAAGTTTTTCGAAAACTACCAAACTGACAAGGTAGCGGAACGTTATAACGTCAATTACGGGAGAATGTGAGAAACCTTGCTCCACAAGGCGGGCTTTGTATCTAACAACCTCATTTTTCTCATTACGCTTTCTAACAAAGACCCATTTATGGCCAACAGGTTTTATATTTGGTGGTGTCAGTGTTATAGACCCAAATACCTGTCTCTTTGTTAGTGAATCCAATTCAGTCTGGATCACATCTTTCCATTTGGACCAATATGCTCTTCGTTGACATTTTTTAACGGAGCGAGGTTTGATATCATCGTATTCTATAATTCCTTTTGCAATATGATATGCAAATGCATCATCAATAGCCATAGAATTTCTGTCCATAATTACATGTATACTAGTGTAATTCATGGAGATCTCTCTATTCTCTGGAATTGGTTCTGCCATTGGAGCGTCCTCCAATGATGTCTCTTGGACATAACCATAATCCTGAATTTTTTCATGAGATGGATTATTTGTATCGATGATTAATGGATTATTTTGTGTCAAGCTCGCTTTCTTTCTTGGGCGAGAATCCATCGAACCTATGGGCCTCCTGCGCTTCCTGGCAGGAGCCATGGGTCTAGTCACTGCATCACCCATAGAGGGGATGTCATGTCCTTTAGTTTTAGGGACATCAATCCTTGTAGGTACGTTTGCAGCAGGTATGTGCGATCTTGTCACTTTAGCGATATCAGAAAACGCATCATGCACTGATTCTGCTATGTTCTGAAGATCAAGAATCCTCCGCACTTCTATTTCAGACTGTGTGGTTCGAGGATCAAGATGAGACAAAGTGGGGACAGACCACGACAATTCCTGTCTTTTCTGTTAAACATTAGTGTTCTTGTCTCCCTCTAATGACGGGAAGACTGTCTCATCAAAGTGACAATCCGCAAATCTAGCGGTAACTAGATCACCTGTCAAGGGTTCTACGTAGCAGATAATGCTTGGAGAATCATATCCAACATAAAGGCCTAAACGTCTTTGAGGGCCCATTTTGGTGAGCTGTGGCAGCGCAATTGGCATATAGACTGCACACCCAAATATGCGTAAGTATGAGACATCAGGCTCATACCCAGTCACCATTTGGGACGCAGAAAAGGGTTGGGTGGCAGTGGGTCTCAAACGAATAAGCACAGCTGCATGTAATATTGCATAGCCCCAAGCAGAAATAGGGAGATTGGTGTGCATAACCAATGCCCTGGCAACCATTTGAAGTTTTTTAATGGCAGCTTCTGCGAGTCCATTTTGGGTGTGTACATCAGGGACAGGGTGTTCGACCTCAATCCCAATGGACATGCAATAATCATCAAAGGTTCTTGATGTAAACTTTCCAGCATTGTCAAGACGAATTGACTTAATAGGATGATCAGGGTGGTGAGCCCTTAACTTAATGATTTGTGCTAGGAGTTTAGCAAATGCAGTATTTCTTGTGGATAAGAGCATGACATGTGACCAACGTGTCGATGCATCAACCAACACCATAAAATATCTAAATGGTCCGCAAGTTGGTTGGATAGGTCCGCAAATATCACTTTGTATTCTTTGTAAGAATGATATATTTTCTTTCGTGTCCTTTGCATATGATGGTCTTGATCCTACCTTTGCTAAAGAGCAAGCTTTGCAAAACGAATGATATGCTTTAGAAGTAACTCTTTAGACCAATGTTTGGTTCGTACTTCTTTTCTTTTTGAAGAATGGATGTCCGTGTGAAGTTTTTAATATACGGAGCATCATATCACGACCTAGATGTCCCAAACGGTCGTGTCAAAGCTTGTATGTGTCAGGATCCCATAAATTGTCATTCATGACATGGTTGGATTCAATGACTCTAATAGTGGTTGCATACAATCCACTAGAGCAACACATAAGTTTCTCTAATACTTGTGTATTTCCGTAGTTTTTAGAGGTGATGCAAATGAACTCTTGTCTATTCTCACAATATGTTTCCACATGAAAATCATTGGCTCTTATGTCTTTAAAGCTTAATAGGGTTCTTCCAGCCCTTGGAGCATATAGAGCTTCATCGACATTAATATTTGTGCCATTTGGTAACAAAAATTGAGCTGGTCCTCGACCATGAATCAATTGTGATGGTCCTGCCATTGTAGTTACTAAGGATCGACTAGGTGTCATCCATAAAAATAATTGCCTATGTCGCAATATAGTATGTGTAGTGCCACTATCAAGAAGACATTACAATTCTCCGGAAAACATACTGAAAATGAATAAAGTTCAGAATATTAACACATGTCCATGACATTGAATAATAATGCGATACTTTATTAATAGGGAATATAGCCAATGATTACATCAAAGTTATTCAACACTATTCCAAATATCAAAATTTAGACAAATTGTTATCACTCAATCCGTTTGGTAATTCCAATAAAATATGACCAGGAAAGTAGAGAGATGTTGGTGGAGCGAGGCTCGCTTAAATACCCCGATCTCAATTGCTTTCCTAGACATCATACTTCATAGGGTACGCCACATAAGAAGGAGTTTAATACAATTGTTATTTATTGACTACGACACATTTGCCATTCTTGGAAAATAGATAGAGGATTATTCTAATCAAAGTCTGTGGCATCCTCGTGCTCTTCATTTACAGCTTTGAAGTCCTCAACGGTGAGATTGACATCTTCACTATTTTCATCTTCGGCAAGGTTGGCTTCTTGCTCTCTTGCTTCCCTGTACTCCTTGTAGCGTGCAGCTAATTGGGTACTTGCATGACATTAGTTAAACCAATGCTTGATTGATCCACATCGATGACACATGTCATTGTGGTTACCTCCCTTCATTTGAGGTGCAGGTTGTGCAGATTGTGCACGTTGTGGATATTCTCTAAGAGGGTTGCTGCTACTACCACGGCGCATGGTGCGACCTCCAGGGCTCATGGTACTATTTCCACGGCCTGTGTTGCCATATCTCCCGATTCCACATGTGGAGTTACCATCACGTGTGCCAGCTCTAAAGTTGCGGTTTCCTTCTTTATTGGGGCGGTTATATGGACCAGTTTGTCCTTCATGTCCCCTATGATTAGGGTACACATGTCCCCTATTGCTAGGGTACCGCTCCTTGTGCCCTCTCTTGGGTGCATTATAATTTGCCTCACGAACGCTCTTGGTTCCAATAGGTCTTGAATTATAATTCTTTACGAGAATGTTGTCGTGTTTTTCGGTTACCGACAAAACATTAATGAGCTCATTGAACCTCGTAATTCGTCCAACATTTACTTCAGTGTGATACTGCTTTGATAGCAAAATTGCTGCTGTTTGGACCCAAAATGAGCATTTTGGCCTGACAAGGCACGTCTTGGAGAAATCGAGCCAATATCAGTGGCTCAAGCTATATATTGTCGACAAGTTCGAAATATATATTTAGAGGCTAAATAAAGCCTACTGTGGAAATGAAAAGTTAACTTTAGCACATTTTCCTACTTCGGCTAGGAGAAACCGAGCTAAACAAGGAAGGAGGGGCGGCAGACTAACCATCCGAACTTCAAATGAGTTGAAACTTTCTAGATTCATTCTAGACATCCCAAGGATCATTTCTTATGAAGAGTGCTAGAGCTTGTTCGAAGTGGAAAACCTTCAAACAATCAGTCCAATTTTCTGCAGAAGCAAAACTGGAAAACTGGACCTGTAAGGAGTCCAGTAGCATTTTCGGCCCAACCACATGGAAATAAATTCTGAAATTTTACCACAATAATCTACATCCATGGTGGATCATTTCATATGAAGAAGTCGAAATTTAAATATGAATTCTTAGTGGAGATAAAAATTAAAGGAATAAATAAGTGTTAGTGAATTTGGCCTAACAAAATCCACTAGGTGTTAGTAGGCCAAATTCACTAACACTTAGTGGATTTTGTTAGGCCAAATTCACTAACACTTATTTATTCCTTTAATTTTTATCTCCACTAAGAATTCATATTTAAATTTCGACTTCTTCATATGAAATGATCCACCATGGATGTAGATTATTGTGGTAAAATTTCAGAATTTATTTCCATGTGGTTGGGCCGAAAATGCTACTGGACTCCTTACAGGTCCAGTTTTCCGGTTTTGCTTCTGCAGAAAATTGGACTGATTGTTTGAAGGTTTTCCACTTCGAACAAGCTCTAGCACTTTTCATAAGAAATGATCCTTGGGATGTCTAGAATGAATCTGGAAAGTTTCAACTCATTTGAAGTTCGGATGGTTAGTCTGCCGCCCCTCCTTCCTTGTTGAGCTCAGTTTCTCCTAGCCGAAGTAGGAAAATGTGCTAAAGTTGACTTTTCATTTCCACGCTTCCATAGTAGGCTTTATTTAGCCTCTAAATATATATTTCGAACTTGTCGACAATATATAGCTTGAGCCACTGATATTGGCTCGATTTCTCCAAGACGTGCCTTGTCAGGCCAAAATGCTCATTTTGGGTCCAAACATTGCCCCCCAGACCTCGAAGTCAAAGGTCTTCGTCTTGATTGAAGAGGTCTTGAATCAGTACCACTCGTATAATATCGTTGCTCTGAAGCCACTTGTATTGGCTTGACTGAAATTACTTGATTGATTCCATATAGGCCTCTAAATAGGCCATAAAGCTTGGATGCCACAATCTGAATTGCCTTTGTCATAAACTGATGCTTTCTTTGCCAACTTTATTGTCCCAGTATCTGATGTCTGGTATGCAGTGAATTGGCGAAACTTAGGCAGGTTGTAGGATATCAGAACTTTAGCGTGCCCCCCATGCGAAGGACACTGCTTTTGATTGCGAATGAGAATCCTTCTCTTCTTTGGTGGTAGCTTCGCCATGTGTATAGCAGCAAGTATCTGCCTTGATCGCTGGCTCTCTGTTGATTTTCTCAAATGTAGGTGTTTGGAGCCTTTTTGCTGGCTAGATCAAGTTTGATCAAGGCCTATAGTACTTGGCAAAATAAGATGTTGAATAGCAAACTGTTTGCTGCCATTTAATCCTTCGCGAATCTTATGCTGAAGATGATGATTGAATCATGGCTATCGTCATCATGACATGTGACGAAATGAAACCACCATATTTGCTACAACTTTAACATCTAAAACCGCATTGGTTTTAATCATGTTTTATTAAAAAAAAAAATATCAGGCCACTATGCTGGCCCTGCGGTAGTAGGAAAAGGTGGAATATCTTCACTGTCGCCTTAGATGAGATTCTCAAGATAGAATAGTGATTCATTAATTATCAACTAGGGCCACTCACTGGCCCAGCTAATAAATTAATCTCCAAAAACACTTGAGCTATAAATCAAGGTGTAATGGAGAAGTGTTCCTTGTGACCCAGAAATGACATCCAAGAAACCATTCGTTATCGATCAGGCAGATGAAATCACTGAGAAAGCCACATTCACATGGCGGACTAACATGAGTGTTCGATGTAGAAGTCAGACCAGAGAGGAGAGAAGTCGACTGATGAGCTTTGGTGGAGGTGATAGTCAAGCGGGTTTGGGTCCCACACCTCGAGATCGTTTGCCAGATGATGCTATGGCCTATCCGCCGTCCCATAGTGGCTCTTCGGCAGGTGCCTGGTGATTTTAGCAGTTGGGGACCAAGGAGGAAAGTGGGCTTCTGGCCTACCATCACTCTCGAGGAAAAGGTTTGGTATCAGGAGGTCCGAGTGAGAGATTTGGCCCGATGGGATGCGGTGGGTATTACCCAAACCATCAATCTATGCTTCTGTCTTCCCCATAATACTAGCCCTGCACTGCTTGCTGCTGCTCTTTGCTTCTGGAACACTTCCAGCAATACATTCGATTTCCGGTTTGGGCAGATGAGCATAACTCTGCTGGATGTTCTTACCATCACGGGGTTGCCCATTGATTTTGACCCCTATGTGCATGGTCAGTTTGATGGTATTCAATTTCCTTTGAGAATGGATATGGCTGGTCGGGGGCATCACAGTAAATCCTACCCTGTCTGGCGTGATTATTACCGCACCCAGTGTGACCATACAGGAGGTATCGCATTCCTGGAATTCTGCAAATTTATCTTTTGCACTTCTTCCAACAAACCTACTGGGCGCTGGAATTCTCTGGCCACTGCTCTCTACAATGGTATTTGCATTGGCCTTGGGCAACCTGTATTGGGTTCGTTATATCGCTCCCTTTATAGAGCTGTAATACGCCCCTTTGATACCGACATTAGTGGTCCATTCTGGATCCTTGCCTTTTGGTTGCAGATTTATTTCCCTCGCTTCCGTCGCGGTGATATTCCAAAGGAACCTCCAGTCGATTCCCTTTTGGGGAACTGGCTTTGTGGCAACATAAGGCATCGAGTTATACCCTACTCCGAGTGTTTTATTTACTTGTACTTGTTGGGAGAGATGCCGGACCCAAAAATAGTCCTTTCTAGGCGATTCCCTCCTCCCCTTGATGATGGCTTTCTGCCCAGTGGACGCAATCATAGAGAAAGAGCCCTCTTGGCCTTTCGTAGAGCCATCTCCTGCTCGGATATTCGTCTTACCACCGACCGCGTAAGTTATGAGCTCTATGCCCCTAACCACTTTGCTCGCCAATTTGGGTTGGCCCAGTTGGTACCCTGGCCTCTGGTTGATTCTGCCAATTACTACACCTCTTGGCGGAGATTAGCCCCACCTGGGTCTGCCTCCTTTCAGAGTCAGTTTACTTTGATAGTGATTCCTCCTTGGGTCAGAGCGCTGTATCCCCTCAACGATGTCGACAATGATTATGTTGATTGGTGGAAAGAAGTGTCTGTGAACTGTTGGGACCTGCCACATGACGAACTCTTCGTCCAGATCTTTCGTGGAATGAGTAGTCCTGGTCCGGAGGACCGCAAGATTTTTGAGCGCTTCTCCAACCCTACAGCACAACCTCGGCGACTTACTCTACCTTCTCGCCCATCGTATGCAGGGATACAAATCCATGAGCCTAGGGCAACAGTAAGTTTTTGTCTTTCTTCACCATTCCTTTTCCTTGTCTTGATTTTCCCGCTCTTATTCCTGAGTGTGTTTTGCAGCAAAATACCCGGAGCAAGACAGTCTCTGTTCAGGCCGGGAAACAAAAGGCAATAGCAGAGGGGACTCCTGAGGGAGAATCTTCTCATGATGAAGATTCTGCTGAGGTAATTTGGTTAAGAACGATCCCAAACTTGCATTTTTGGTGCTTTCCTCCTTTTTGAGTTGTGATTCTTTTGTCGTGCAGGCCACTGCTATCTTTGCTTGCAAACGCGATCGAGCTCAATCCGTCGAAGAGAGTTTTGAAGATGACGAAACTCTGAGAATGCGATTGGTAAACTCCGGCCCCGTCTTATTCTATTTAAATTTTAGAATCTATGCAGGATCTTCATTATGTATCTTTTGACAGGTTCGTCAGAGGACCACTGATCCCTCTCGCCTGAGCGAGGCTAGATCCTCAGCCGCTGCAGAAGAGCCAACTCTCTCGCTAGTTCAAGCATCAACTAACCCCGTGGCGCCTCTTCCGTCTTCCACATCTAAAGAGCATCTGCAAGGTCCTACCATTTTAATAACGATCTCCGATGATGAGTCCTCGGAGCATGAAAGCGTGGAAGGCCACTCTGAGGCTTCTGCCGCTTACGAGGAACTGATGACGACAGAGATTCTCACGGCACTAGAGGTCCAAGAGGTGAATGAGGTGAGGCCTCTTCCTCTTGGAGACCACATATCAGATATTGACCCGACAACTCGAGAGGTAAGCCACTGTTGGCCAATGTTTTCCATTTCCCTTTCTGATCCAACCCCGCTCTCTGACATTTCTGAATCTGACCAGGATTCTATTTGTACTGAGGAGGTGGCTGCAAAAGTTGAGGGTTCTATCGGCGGGACAGTCGCCCCAGAGATGGAAAATGATACTGACGGAGGTGGTGCCCCCCAAGTCTTGCGAATAAATGAGACAACCGTCGGAGCTGAGGGCTCTATGCTTGAATCTGCTCCACTTGCCTATGGTGAGCCGCAAGTTGAGTTTCCAGATTCTCCTGCGGCTGAAGGGACAGACCAACCTGTTGAAGACGAAGAAATTGAGGAAGTTGTCCACCCATTTGCAGTGGTGGTTCGTGATCCTGTCGCGTCTCCGCCGCCTCCTCCTCCTACCAGATTCGAGAGATTGATGAGGGTGTTGGAGGTAACTCCTCCTTCTACTGTGGATGAGGCTAAGTTGGTGCTTCGTGAACATCTAGGTCCTTGGGTATTGGAGACTGACATCCTCCCGCGAGTCTTAGAAGCTCTAAGGTATCTCCACCAGGAGAAAGCTTTGACTTCATGGCAACTTAGTGCTATCGACTCTCTGCTGAATGAACTTGATATGGCCCGCCGACGTCAATCGGCCACGAACACCCAGGCTCGCGATGCTCAAGAGGCTTTGAATAGTGTCTCTCAAGAAATGGACCTCTCCCGCGATATTTTAAATGAGCGAGCCATCCGCCTACGGGAACTACAAATCCAAAGGTCCGACTTCAAACTTCAAATCGAGAACCTCCAAGCCCATTTAGCCTTTGTTGAGAATGCGATTGTTGCAGAAGAAGCTCAAGTCAATGAACCTTTGGCTGCTTCTGAAGAAATGGGCAGTAACCAGGCCTGGACTCCCCTCAGTTCAAATATCTTTGTCGCAACCTCATGGTTGGTCCCAACCATTCGGTTGAGGGGGGATGTAGGAATGATCAAACCAGTATGGCAATCAAAGACAGCAATCAAGGCTTTCCCACATCCACGTGTAGGGCTGAGATTGTTCAGCAAGAGTCAGCTGTCTCTAACTAACCAGCTGAGCTTAACTAATTAGGGTTAATTAGCAACCAAATTAGTTATGATTAGTTACAGGTTTACTATATAATGTCAAGTACTGCTGCGGTGTAAATCATCAAGCTTAATCAAATACATACATCACTATTCTCTCTCTCTCTCTCTCTCTCCTTCGTCTTCCTCCTTCATCCAAACTGTATCTTCAGCAGGGAAGAATTAGTCAAGGGTCAAAATAAGCGTTACTTCAAATATATAGAAGCGAAATTAAAAGGCACAATGCTTACTTAAAATCATTTGTATTCCACCCAGAAAAACCAGCCACTTTGTTTAAAGCAGCTCTCCATTGCTTCGCTTTCTCTGATTCATGTCGCCAAGAGGTTTCATGCTTAGAAAAAGCTTCTTCGAAACTCCTCTTCTGATATCGAACATCAGTAGGATCAACATGATAAAAAAGTGGCAAAATTCTGTTGTCTTCCATGGATAGACAAATCTCTCTAAGTTCCTCCAGACACCAAGCAGAAGAAGCATAATTTTGCGAGAGAACAACAATTGCAAACCTTGATTCTTTGATTGCTGCTAAGAGAGTGGGAGAAATAGCATCTCCTACTTGAAGGTCCTGCTCATCCATGAATGTTTTGATTCCACTCCTATTTAGTCGATCGTGTATCTCGACTGTGATCCCCTTGCGAGTGTCTACGCCCCTGAAACTCAAAAACACATTATACTTCCAACATGGATCTGACGCACATACTACTTGGGAACTGGATGGCATCGGAAAAGCAACAATCAAAACAACAGGCAATCAAGAAGAGGAAAGAAGAAACTGCAAAAGCCAAATGAGAAATAAAAAAAAAAACCACCAAGGAGAGAGAGATACAGGTTCCCTTAGAATAATCAATGAAACAAAGGGTGTTGAAGTCTGAAGTTTGAACAGCATGACAATAAATCTGATAAGACTTTGGCAGAGGCTAGACAAATAGCATCTTCGATTTCTTGTAGCTAATACTTCTATATCTATACTTGCTGCCGGCTAATAATATATTAGCATGTTAGGTATAGCTTCAGACCAAAAACAAAAATATTTTAGATAAGCATAGCAGGTTTAATCTGAGGGAGGCTTTTACTCTGTCCTATAATTATAAGCCGCATGACAAGGCAAATAGTATCTGGGATTTTCTTAAGTTCTTTAACTAACACTACTATATCTCTACTTGCTGCCGACTAATAATAATATAGTGGTAATCCAGTAGCAGCCAGTCACTTCTCGGCTGAGTGGTTTTGCTTTATTTTCACTGCCCATCAGGACCTAGGATGGAGTGGCACAACCAGGAATAATATAGTACCATGACATGGACGTTGAAAGGCATCCTAGCACATTTTAAAGTTCATATACTTATTCTAATCTCTGTAACTAGAAGCATTGGTTTGGTTTTGTTGAAAACAAAGGTAAATGACTTGTGAAAAATTTTCTGGTATAACTTCATGATGAGAAAACGTTTACAAACCTACAACTATAAAAGAGATGAAGTGAAGAAAAATCTTGAATCACTCTTGTTGGATCACTTATATACAATAATAAGGAAAATACAATATAAGGAAAATATAATTATTCTATTAACTGACAATTAGAACATGGCTTATATACAAAGGTATGCACATGTAACAATAAAGTGTGCAACTTTCATTAGGTTTGCTATGTAGCATTTTATGTAAAATTCAGGCTATAAGATTTGCAGCAATGTAAACCATATATAGTTCTGGTAATTAGTGAGTTCACATAAAAAATTAACGTGTTTAGTATTAAAGTTCCTCACGAGTTGCTATTGTAGAAACCACAAGGTGTGAGGGAGTTCCCCCTGCTAATCAACCTTGTAAATATATTTGGCATGTATGTAGGAGAACCAGATTAATCACCTCCAGTAACTTGAGGGCAGAGAGACAACGTTGGGGAGGTTGTGTTGGTAGAACCAGTTTCTGGCCTGGGAGGTTCGTTGTGCCATGGTGGTGGTGCAAGGGCAGAGTTGGCTGGGCCACTGGGCTGTGATCAGTGGGCCGTAATTTTTCTTTTGCCTTTTTCAGATGCTACTGATAACTCTCTTGGTTATTGGGTTTGGGTTTGGGTTTGTTAGACTGTTTCACATAGACAAGACTATATACTTTTTGATTCTCCAATAGCAAGCCCCTGTTTTTATGCCTAATTAGAAAACATTTTAACAGGGCAAACAGAGGCGCCACTACCGCAGCTCAGAGAGAAAAAGAGAGAATGGCCACAGCAGCTATCAACTTAGCCCTCGTAAATCCGTCGCTTTTCTCTGTCCCAAGCCTCAAAACCCCTTAAAGCTTAGGGTTTTCACTCTCCGATGCTGCTCCGCCACCGCCAATGCCGTCTCAGGTATACCTACTTTTCCCACTCTGCTTTAATTCTTCTTCTCTCTGCTGTGCTCTACCACTTGAAAAGATTCAATCTTTATGTCATAATGGTTTCCAATTTACTGTGAGGTTGATTCATTAGTGACTAGAGTGAAGAGAAAATCGATTGGCTGCCATGCAATAAGTTAATGTTGGTCTTGTTTTTGGGCTCAGTGTTCTTGTTTTAGATGAATGGCAACCCGTAGGGATGGTATATAGTGCAGATTTATATCTCAGCTCTCTTGGGTTTTGGCCCTTTATGCTTTAGTCTCATTCTGTGTTGAAAAGTTTGATACTTTTACAGTCTTGGGATTTCTGAGTTCTTGGTAAATTAGGGTCCTTTGGCTGTTCCATTTATGATTTATTTTCAAGGGCCGGTAATTGGTGGTGCATTCCCTTTATGATTTTGGATTCCACATCTCCTTTTCAAATCTTTTTCAAGTTTACCAAATGTCATACTTAAGTAATTAGGTTTGAGTCGCTTTGTAACCCACTTCAAACCTCTGCAGCCAGAGCAGAACAATGAATGTATTGTGTGTTAGTCCCTTAAATTTTTCATCTTTGTGTTATATTTATTTATTTTACGCCTTGTGCTTCAGACTTGTCTGAAAGACCTTGGAAGATTTCAGATGCTAGACTTGTGCTTGAAGATGGTTCAATATGGAGAGCAAAGTCATTTGGTGCTTCAGGAACCCAACAGTTTGTAAAGCTGTATTCAATACACCCTTGACCGGGTGAGCTGGCTTATAAAATTTGTGTGTTTCCTAATTGGCCAATTCTTCCTAATTGCTATTAATATATCAACTATCATGTTGATATATTGATCAAAGACAATCAAACCTGCCGGATCAAATTCGACCTCCGCAACCGCTCTCCGCGCACTGAGAACGAAGGCCAGACAATCTCACGTGGCGTAGACCAACTGGACAAGATTGGATACCACCACCGTCTTGCACGAAGCCCTACCAGGGTCTCTTGTTACCCACCTTCAATCTAATAGTCAATTTCAGATAAAACATAAGTATATAAGTTGGAATTTAATATCTCCGAAGTCTCAAGTATTGTCAACAATACATTTTCAATCTATTTGGACAACAGAAACAATAAGCTGAGCATCTCTAACAGTAATACTTATATTCATAGCTAAAAGTGAAATATAACTAGTTAGCTATTGAATTATGCTCCAGCAGAATATCTAAATCTCAAGTTAAATTTAAGTTTTACTTAAATTCTATAGTAGAAAATCTAGCGAAAGTTAAATTTAGTTTTTGTTTAAGTATTGTACTAGAGTAGAATTTTAGCATAAGATTAACTCAATGTTAAATTAATTTTAAAATAAGTAGTCTATTAAATATGCCCTAAGAGAAGAAATCTAAAAAGCAAAGCTAAACTAAGGTGTAACATTTGAGCAAATAACTGATGATAAAACATAAATGAGTATACAATATGGTGCAAATTCAGAAGCACCCTGTTTTCAAATTTTCTTTAAAGCAAACCTAGCCTTAATTTCTATGAAATATTGAGTTATTGACCATTATTTGATTATCCGAAAGTTTGTTTTTTTGTTTTTCATTTAAAAAAAAAAGATCAAAGGGTTTCACTACTGCTCTCATGGTGATTCGAACTCATGACTTCGTACATAGAATGAATGATAGACCATTACATATCAAAGAAAAATAATGACTTAAAATTGAAAGGAACAAAGTTACAATTTGAATGGTGTACTGGTGTTGGAAACTCATTTATATTGAAAGATTGCAAATGAATCATGGATTTGAATGGGAAAAAAAAAATAACATTTCTTATTTGTTTACCGGTAAGCAATCGGACTACCAAAAATGACAAATCAAGCAAGTTTTTGACATACCTATCGAGTACGACTGGTTTCCTGCTGTGGAAGTCAGAAGGAGAGGCCGAAAAGTTCGGGCAAGCCGACACACACCAGTATTCCAATGAAGGACACTCAATATCAAAAGTACCACTTTCATAGGACAACATTTCAAGTCGAAACAAAGTAAATTCCGTCAATTTTGGAAGAATGATCTTCTTGTTGCTTACTTCAACTATTCTTTCCAAAAAGGGGCAATGCCGTACGTCAAGGCATCTCAACTGATACAGACATTGAGCATCATCAGAGGTGAAGAGACTTCCCCGCAAGTGGCAACGCTCAATCAACAACCACAAAAGAGTCTGGAACATTCCAGATGGAGCAGGTCCCTCACATATGCTTCTTACTGCAGTTAGATCTAACAACTGTATCTCTCTCAATTTTGATTGTATTGTCTCATACCCAAACACATATTCAATCCCATGCATGTAACGACAATATAGTTCTTCCAGATTTGGTAGTCTTTGTAACGATCTTGATGGTAAAAGTACATTCCCCGAGTTATAACAAGATTCTACATGCAATAACTTCAAATTGTATAAAGACCCAGGTGGTAGTTCACCAACACATAAATCCCGGCAATCTACGAAAATCAGATACAACTTTTCCAAGTTCATGAACACAGGTTCTTTTGGAACCCATGTTTTTGTGCTAATCCGTTCGCTGCTATCAGCACCATATACAAAGAGAAGCTTCAGTTCATGTAATCTTCCATGCTCATATTCCACAAAACTGTCAATAAACCATTTGCACCCTACCCAATATAGCATCTCTACTATGGTCATCACCACGTTGCAAAACCAGTCCGGCAAGTTACTGATGGTATCAATCTTCAAGGTAATTGAATTATAAGCATGTTGATCAGTGCCTTCAACACTGGCGGTTGTTTTGATACATATATTAAACTTGACCCAATTCGGATAGAACTCAACATCTTTAGGGATACATTCTGAATCGGATACACAAACCTCTAAAACTCTTAAATTTGACAAGCTAGTTACCTCGTCAAAGCCAGCATTGATTTCTTCTCCTTCTCCCACAACTTTACTCCCCCAGTTCCAAAATCCCTCAATGTACAGTTCTTCTAAATTATGCAACTTTGATATCACTTTGGATGGAATTGTATCAATACTTTCACCGGTGATATCCAACATCTTTAGATTGGACAAACCTCCTATTTCTCTCGGCAACTCCTTCAAACATGAATTTCTCATACTAAGAATCTCAAGCTTCTCAAGTTTTCCGAGTATAGAAATGTCAATTAATCTGGAACAATGATCTAAATACAAAGCTTGTAGGTTGGTTAGGGGACTGAATGATCGGGGTAGTAATGAAATACTAGTCCGGCTAAGATCTAAGACCGCCAATATATTAGGACTTTGAAAAAAAGTTTCTGGGATCTCTTCTATAGAAGAATTATAGTTTAGTAACAAAATCTGGAGTTTTGGACATACCAACTTTTCGGGTAGCTTGCGAATATAATTCGCCATTAGTGAGATTGCAGAGTAGTCCTCATGTAATTGATGTGGCCAATTCTCTAAACCACGGCCAGCTTTCACCAAAAACCCATGCCCATCTTCAGAATTCGCAATTTGAATGGCTGTATCCCGGACAACATAATGCATCCTTACAAATTTATTGTTTCTGCCATCCAAAAGCAAGCAAGAATGTTTAAGGTGCGTGGCCACCGAATCAGCTCTCTCTCTGGTTTCTTTGAGTGTGTCAGCATCTCGAAACAATCCTTTCCCGATCGTATACCTGAACAAGTCTTCTATTGGGATGTCATAGTCTTCTGGGAATAAGCAACAGAGCAAGAAGTATGACTTGTAGTCCTCATCTTTCAAGTAATCATAGCTTAATTTTATACATTTGGATGCTTCTCCGTAATCGTCAGGGTTGGCAGCTTGAGACTTCTCTAGTCGTTGAGCTGCTCTCTTCCATTCCACCAAGTCTTTATCACCGAGTGCCCTTGCAACTGTTATCAATGCAATTGGTAGACCACAGCATTCTCCAGCTACCCTCCTCGCTATATCCTCGAGAGTGGTCGATTCAAAAGACCTTGCATTTCTCACAAACAAGGTCCAAGAATCATCTTTTGATAGGATACTGAGGATGATCTTTCTTTGGCATCTCATGACATGACAGACATTCCTTATCCTTGTGGTGAGTAGGACTTTGGAATTGCACTTTTCAAGTTCCTTGTAGCTAGGTATTCCTATTCTTGATAAATCCGTTCTCTCCCAAATGTCGTCCAGGATTATAAGGATCTTATTTCTTCTCTTTATCTCCTTACTCAATCTGGCTGCTCTTCCAATTTCTGTCTTCTCATGTAATTCGAAGCGCAACAGCTCTGCCAATGTGCCTTGAATTTTTTCCAACTCAGGACTTTGGGATACGACACCGATAATCACATGATAAAAAATCCCACTTTTTTTTGCATGCGCTGCGACATGTTTTACCATGGTTGTCTTTCCAACGCCTCCCATGCCATAGACACCAATGGCAGTGACGTCATCATCCGTAAACGCCTTCATAACCTCATACATGGCTTGTCTTGTTACTTCAAATGCTTCGAAATCTCCTGTGGACTCAATTGCATCAGGTACTACCATACTGCAGATAAATTCCACAATGACGTCAACAAGTTGTTTGTGAGTCCTACAACAATAAGTCAAGGGTAAAAAATAAGCGTTAGGTAAATATATAGTACCGATCGAAATTGTAGGCACAATTATAACTCTTGGTACGGAATTAAGATAGCCTAATTATGCTTACTTATAATCTTGTGTATTCCACCCCGAGAAACCGGCCACTTTGTTTAAAGCATCTCTCCATTGTTTCAGCTTCTTTGATTTGTGTCGCCGAGAGTTTTCATGCTTAATGAAAGCGTCTCCGAAACTGTTTTTCTGATATCGAACATCAGTAGGATCAACATGATAAAATAGTGGCAAAATTCTGTTATGGTCTTTCATGCACTCACAAATCTCTCTAAGTTCCTCCAAACACCGAGTAGAAGAAGCATAATTTTTCGAGAGAACAACAATTGTAAACCTTGATTCTTTAATTGCCTTTAGAAGAGTGGGAGAAATAGCATCGCCTACTCTAAGGTTTTGCTCATCCAGGAACGTATTAACTCCTCTCCTAGTAAGTCGGTCGTGTATGTCGACTGTAATCCCCTTGCGAGTGTCTACACCACTGAAACTCAAAAACACATCATTCTCCCAACTTGGATCTGATGAAGGAGGAGATGCACAGGCTATTTGGGAGCTGGAGGCCATTGGAAAACCACCAAATCAAAAGAAGTGGCAATCAAGAACAGGAAAGAAGAAACTGAAAGAAGAAGGTCTCAACTCTCAAGCACAGGCAGGTAAGAAGAAACTACAAAGACCAAATGAAAAAACCCACCCACAAGGAGGGATAGAGGTTCGAGAAATTGAGGGAAATAATCAACGAAACAGAGTTTTGGAGTCTGAGCAGCTTGGAAATAAATCTGATAAGACTTTTGCAGGCTCTGGACGAGTAGCACCTGGGATTCTTTTCTTTAACTAATACTACTATATATCCACTTGCTGCCGGCTAATAATATATTAGCATGTTTAGGACTGAAAAAAATGTTAGGTAAGCATAGCAGGTTTAATTTGAGGGAGGCTTTTACTCGGTCCAATAGTTATAATCCGCATGACAAGGACTTTGTAACGCACCGTAACACAGTTTTCAGTTTCCATGCACTAATCCTACTATCTGTAACTAGAAGCATTGGTTTGGTTTTGTTGAAAACAAGGTAAATGACTTGTGGAAGACTTTCTGGTTAACTTCCTAGTGAGAAAACGTTTACAAACCTACAATTATATAGGAGATGAAGCAAAGAAAAAGTCTTCAATCACTTCTTGGATCACTTATTTCGATAACAAGGAAAAAACAGATTTCCCTTAACAAGAACAAAAACTACTCTATAATAATCCAAAAAAAAAAAAAAAACTGCTCTATCAACTGACAATGATAACGTGACTTATATACAAAAGGTATGCACCAATAATAATAAGGTGTACAACTTCCAATAGGTTTGTTATATAGCATTTTATGTAAAACTCAAACTATTAAATTTGAAGCAATGTAAATTATATATGATTCAGTAATTAGTGAGTTCGCGTATAAGTGATTACCGTGTGTCTAGTATTAAATTCCTCAAGAATTGCTATTGTAGAAACCAAAACTGTGAGGGACCTGCCAATCAACGTTGTAAACATATTTAGCATGTATGAAGGAGAGAACTAGATTAATCACCTCTACTAACTCAGGGCAAAGAGAACGATGGGGAGGTTGTGCTGGTGGAACCAGTTTCTGGCCTGGGAGGTTTTGTTGTGCCGCGGTGTGCAATTGGCTGGGTCAGTGGGCTGTGATCAGTGGGCCGTAATTTTTATTTTTTCATTTTCAAATGCTACTAATAAGTCCATCTCGGTTATTGGGTTTGGGTTTGTTAGACTGTTTCACATAGACAAGACTACATACTTTTTCATTCTCCAATAGCAAGCCCCTGTTTTTATGCCTAATTAGAAACACAAAAAGAGAAACAGGGCAAACACAGGCGTCACTACCGCAGCTCAGAGAGAAACACGAGAGAATGACCACAGCAGCTATCAACTTATTCCTCGTAAAGCCGTCGCCTTTCTCTGTTCACAAGCCTCAAAACCCTTCAAAGCTTAGGGTTTTCACTCTCCGATGCTCCTCCGCCACCGCCAATGCCGTCTCAGGTATACCCACTTTTCCTACTCTGCTTTGATTCTTCTTCTCTCTCCTGTGCTCTACGACTTGAAAAGATTCAATTTTTATGTCATAATGGTTTCCAATTTACTGTGAGGTTGATTTATTAGTGACTAGAGTGGAGAGAGAATCGATTGGCTGCCATGCAATAAGTGTTCTTGTTTTTGGGCTCAGTGTTCTTGTTTTTAGATGAATAGCAACCTATAGGGATGGTATATAGTTTAGATTGATATCTCAACACTTTTGGGTTTTGGCCTTTTATGCTTTAGTTTCATTCTGTGTTGAAAAGTTTGATACTTTTACAGTGTTGGGATTTCTGAGTTCTGTAAATTAGAGTACTTTGGCTCTTCCCTTTATGATTTATTTTCAAGGGCCGGTAATTGGTGGTGTATTCCCTTTATGATTTTGGATTCCACATTTCCTTTTCAAATCTTTCTCAAGTTTACCAAACGTCATACTTAAGTAATTAGGTTTGAGTCCCTTTGTAACCCCAAATCCCCACTTCAAACCTCTGCAGCCAGAGCAGAACAATGAAACTATTGCATATTGGTCACTTCAATTTTTTTGGTCTTTGTGCTTTATTTATTTATTTATCTTACTCCTTGTGCTTCAGACTTGTCCGAAAGACCTTGGAAGACTTCAGATGCTAGGCTTGTGCTTGAAGATGGTTCAATATGGAGAGCAAAGTCATTTGGCGCCTCAGGAACCCAAGTTGGTGAAGTTGTATTCAATACATCCTTGACCGGGTGAGCTGGCTTTAAAATTTGTGTTTCCTAATTTTTATTAATATATCTACTATCAAGTTGGGTGTAGAGCTTCTATCTCCAGTGGTGCATCACTTATGCCCCACAAGAACTGCAAGAGTTTGCCTTCCCTTAAGAAATTTTATACAACTGCCATCTCTTTTTGCATATGAGAGTGAAGTGAAGCCCACTTTTGTAAGGATGAAGGAGATTTACTGCTTGCATTGCTGGAAGTAGTCACCTTAGCTTTAGTTAGGCATTATCAGTTCAGGTTGCTGATAGATTTTTGTGCAGGTATCAAGAAATTATTACTGACCCGAGTTATGCTGGCCAATTTGTCCTGATGACAAACCCCCAAATTGGAAATACTGGTGTAAATTTTGGTAAGTGTAGTTTCCTTTGTTAATACTAGAGAATTATACCATCTTAAATATGTTGAAATCTGATGTTGATATTTTCCTATCAGATGATGAAGAATCAAGGCAGTGCTTCCTTGGTGGTCTAGTGATCAGAAGTTTAAGTATCAGGTATGCATCCTTTTTTAATACTGCTATGGGGACATTAATATCGGAAGCTTCAATGATTGAGCTGTTCTCAATCCTTTCAATGAACTGTTTCTGTTGTTTGTTTGCAGTACTTCAAATTATAGATGTGCAGAAACTCTTGGTGATTATTTAGCAAAAAGGAATATCATGGGAATTTGTAAGTTATACCATGGCGTCAGTCTTTAAGGCACTGATATTTTTCAGAATCATGTAATTTGGTGTGCTGTTCTGTATCTTTTTAAATTCTGGTGTTGACCTTTGATGCTGACTGATTATGCAACAGATGATGTTGACACACGGGCTATCACCCGCAGATTAAGGCAAGATGGAAGCCTTATTGGTGTTTTGAGCACAGAAGAGAACAAAACAGATGAGGAACTATTGGAAATGTCTCGTTCATGGGACATTGTTGGTAAGGATGTCATGAAGTTGGTTAAAATCATGCAGAGGGTTAAAAGTTCATATTTTCTTATTTGGGGTTTGCACTTTGCAGGGGTTGATTTAATAAGTGGCGTGTCATGCAAGACCCCTCATGAGTGGGTTGATAAAACCAATTCTGAGTGGGAATTTAAATCCAAAAGGAAAGATGGAGAGGCTTTTAGTGTAAGTCTGCATTAAGCTATATTTTTTACGTAGTCTTGTTCGGTATTTTTTTTGTTTCTTTTTTCTTTCGGCATTAAACTAAAAGAGAGAGGAAAAGTATACAAGAATGAGAAGAGAGATGACAGATGTGAAGAGATGAAAGATACAAGAACTAGATGTTTTTTGAAGTAAAAACAAATTTTTCAGTTTTAGTTCTACCTACTATTCTTACTCTCTTCTCCTTCTCATCTCTCTCTCCCCTGTCTCACTTTGCTCTTCCCTTTACATCTTTGTTTAACCAAAAGAAATCTTACCGAATTGCTCAGAGGTTGGCAGTGCAGCCTTAACTGACTTTTTTCTATGGTTATGAATTGAAGGTTGTTGCATATGATTTTGGAATTAAGAGCAACATACTTAGGCGATTGGCTTCCTATGGCTGCAAAATTACTGTGGTACCTTCAACATGGCCAGCATCAGAGACTCTTAAGATGAAACCAGATGGGGTCCTTTTCAGCAATGGCCCCGGAGACCCATCTGCAGTTCCCTATGCTGTTGAAACGGTCAAGCAGATTCTAGGAAAGGTTCCTGTTTTTGGAATTTGCATGGGCCATCAGTTGCTTGGCTTGGCATTAGGCGGTACAACTTTTAAAATGAAGTTCGGTCATCACGGAGGAAATCATCCAGTCCGTAATCTTCGTACTGGAGATGTTGAGATAAGCGCCCAGGTGTGTAAATTCTATCAATCTCTCTTTTGTTGAATGTGATACTTTTTAAAATTGTATTAGATCTTTTAAAGAACTGAACTGCCTCCTGAAGTAAATTTCAGCATGCTGTTCTACTAAATTTAGGTAATGCCATCTATTACCGTTGCTACTTTTCATTTTGTGGCAGAATCACAACTATGCGGTTGACCCCAAATCACTTCCAGATGGTGTAGAAGTAACTCATGTAAATCTCAACGATGGAAGCTGCGCTGGCCTTGCTTATCCTGCACGAAACATCATGTCTATTCAGTACCACCCTGAAGCATCCCCAGGACCTCATGATTCAGATTATGGTAATTTAAACTATGCTTATAAATATTGATAAAAAGAACTATCAATTTTAGCAATATCACACAATTGTGCGTGCTTGAACCAATTGCATCAGAACACTCCTAGTGATGAACTCTTCATAGTATATCTAGGAATTCCATTACCATCTGAAGGGTGAAGGTATAGCTCATAGCATGAGTAGTATCATTTCCCCAGTTGCTTCTTGCCAACTGTTTTCTCAGCTCACAGACCCAATACCCCCTTTTTAGAATTATGCATCCTGCACGAATCTAATTTACGAAAATGATTTTGAGTTTTGGAACTTTTCATTGCAGCTTTTAGAGAATTCATTGAGCTGATGAAGAAAGTGAAAGCAAATGCATGAGTGATATCTGCACAGAACAATTAATTGAGGGATCAAGCCTAAAGCAGCGAGGTTTCAAGTGGCAATACAGACATCCAGCCTGTGCTCGTGTCTGACTATGGGATTAACATTTGCAGTTGCAGAAAACTAGTTAGGACTGTTCTTTCCTTTTCTCTACCGTCAGTATGTTTGTAGTGGTATTGTGTGATAGTTGAGATGATCCCTTGCCATATTTATAGTTGGCGCAGATGTTTGGAAGAAAGTTGCTTGGCAGTAACAGAGAACTCATTTCATTACAAAAGGAAATTTTGGATCGTTAAAAACTTGAAAAAATAAGTCATCGAATTCCTTTGTTTGCCCTTTGTTTGAGTTGTCCCCGAATTTCATTCAATAGCAGTTAATGAGCAGATGTTATGTGATGGTCAAGCAATGTTGTCGTACTGTACAGTGTACGCTACTCCCTGTTCTAGATAAACTTTCCAACTTGGTTAAACTAAGAAAAGGAATGTGGTATGAATCCATATTTCTACTTTTTTCAATGGAAGAAAACATTTGAACAATATTAATATGAACGCCAAGTTACACACTTCTCTTGTTGAGTAGGCATCCCGCAACCCTTAGAACCCCACTGTGTTGATAGAAAAATTGAAGAGGGCAAAAAAAAAAAGTCAACTTGCTTGACCTGCAGACTTATACCTGCAAAGAACCTTACACCTTAAAACCCTATCCTGAACATAAAACCCTGGCATTACCATAATCTTAACCCTGCTTGAACCATGTGATCTCTGCCTATCCATAAACATGTCTTCCATGTAATGTGGATCAAAGCTCCTATTCTCTTCCACCCTCAATATCCCCAGCGGCGGATTGAATGAAAATGCAAGCAAATGAAGTAACCAAATGCATTTCGTAGCTACAAAGAAGGCTTGAAGAACCTGCTCAGGCCATGGCCTAGTCCAATTTAGTGTTGTAATGATGCAACTCATCTTCTGATCACAAAACTTGCTAAATTCTTCACAGTAGTACTTCGTTCCCTTCCTCAAAACTTCATTCCAGCTTAAGTTTCTTAGTGCCACAAATGAAGAAAACTGCGCTTGGCGAGCTTGTTGAGGATCTAGAAGCTTTGGTGAGCCACGCTTCTGGAACACACAGTTCTCAAAGTCTTGGTAAAGTGACTGGTTTATGATGGCTTCCAAATGGTATGACACAGCTTTCGAATACTTGGAATTCAATGACAATTTGAATGGTTGGAGAAGCAGGTTCAAATTGTCCACCAAGGTGTTATCTGTTAGTTCAATTTGTGCTACAAGGATTTTGCAGAATTGTCTTACTGAAAGTCTTGCTTCGGATACTATCTGCAGGAAACCTTCCACCATTACTTCCTCGCTGACCGGCATTAAGTTTTCCGCATTCCCATCGCTTGATTTTCCTGGTCTGTTTGGGAAATTCCCAATATTTTCTGGCATTTGGAAATTCTTATTAGTATGTGTTGCTTGTCTCAAAGCCTTCTTCAGCTCTTCACAGTAAGTTTCCAAGTACTCCAGCTTCTGCTTCAGCTCCCCAAGCGAAGATCTCATCTCAGAAACCTCCTTTAACGCCGAGTCTCTATTCTCATTTGCTTTTATGAGCTCTTTCTTCAATACTTCAACTGACATGATTCCAAAATCCTTGTAGGCTTGAGAAACTTCCTCGGATTCTGTCCGGGTTGGAGAGCTTATATTCTTGTGCTTCTTCTTTAACCGCGGAAACAACCAAGAAATCACTCCCCTACTTTTTGGTTGTGTCTGTGTAGTAGTAGATGCATGAGAATCTGTTAATGGCACAACAATGTTAGAATTCCTGCTGTTCCTGGATGTGTTTTCGGGTTCACTGGTTATAGTTGCAGGCTTGCATCTATTACAAGATGAGATTGAGTTGAAATCCCCCAAACTGTTTCTCCTACTTGACCTGAAGTACTCAGTACCTGGTGATGTTTGAAGCACGGTGATGTTGTTTGTACATGAGCCAGTGACAGACTTGTTATCCTCAGCTGGGCAAATGTGGGATTCAAAGTTGGATAAATCAGAAGGAAACCCTTTTCTTGAAGACGAGTTTTCCTTGTAATTTGACACAACTGATTCATCCCCATTTCCTTCTAGCGCATACTCGTCCCAACTTTCGGATAACGTTCTGCTCCTCATTGGAATTTGATGATACCCGGATGATGGTTCGTCCTCATAACTCTGCAAAATGGCTCCAAATTCAGTGAACTTCAACAGTAACTCAGAAACCATAGGTAACATTTCTTATACATTTGATAAAATCCAGGTCAAGATTCCAAATTTATAAAGTTTCTAGCATTAGTCATTAGACTCATCACATAGAAAACTTGTAGCATGAAAAAGAAAAAAATTGTCCTGGGACTACTGTCTGATAAATATTGTAGTCATCTTCATACCCTTCAAAATGTCTACAAATTTAGTGTTTTTACATCTCCTGTGTTCATAAAAATGACTTATATTTTTATCTATACAACCGAAAACATCCTAAAAACTATTTATAGAACAGAAATGCAGTCCTAGAATTCCTTAAGGTAGTTGAACCATTGAAAGATAATAGCAGTGAAAAACCAATGATCTGAAAGTGTCTATTTACGCTAGAATTAGTCCTGTAAATATTGAAACTTCTTTTTTTCTATTAACATAACTGGGAACTGAAACCAAATGATGAAGAGAAGAGACACATTGGAGTAGCAATGAATTCACTGTCTCACAACAACAAACAGCGCACAGAAAAAGCTACAGACTTTTTGAGTAAAAAGCAAGGAACTAGGTAAAAAAAGAATTCACTCACAGGTGTTAAAACAGGGTAGTCCTGAGCAGAGAAGTTCGAGGCATGGCGTGAATTAGCTGGGGAAGCAGAAGAAGGGAACCTGAGATTTGCAGGGCTGCTTCCTTGGACCAAAGCAGCATGAAGGGCTCTAAGCTCCACAGCTTTGGCAATGGCTGCTTGGATTTCCACCCTGTTAATCTCATTGTTTTTGATGTTGTTGTTGTTTTGGTCTGGGAAAATTCTGGTGTCAGTAGCCATGAATGGAACAAAGGAAACAACAAAAGAAGAAGTGGGTAGGAAATTCTTCTTCACTCAGAGAAACAGAACAAATTAATAGGATGATGAACAAGTGGGTATCCAATGCTTTGGATTTGATTTGTAAGAGAGAGAGAGAGAGAGAGAGAGAGAGAGAGAGGGAACAAAAAAAGCTTGAAGCCAATGAGTTGGTTTTGGCTTGGTGTGTTGTTAATGGATTTTTTTGATAGAATGGGGAGAGCATGTGAAGCAGAGAAAGAAGGGAGAGTATTGCTTACTCAATACAGGCATGGTTTCAGAAGAGGTCAGATTACCAAAATGCCTTTGGTTTCCTAGAATAACCGTGTAGGTGTAGCCAAACATGAGGTGGTGATGGTGCTGCTACTGTGAAACATGATTGCTAATTTTGGTGGTGGTGCTATTATAGGATGTAGTAGTACTACTGTTGCTAATGGTGTTCAATTTCAAGTGATGGAAATGCTCTCAAAGTCTCAACTTTATTTTGAAGTTCAATTGCATATTTGATTACACATGGTTTCCTTTTCTTTGTGTTCGTGTTAACATAATGATGAATATAATACTTCCATGATGGTATGTATGCCACTCAGATCTTGAAAAAGACTAGTGTTTTTTGCAGAGTTCCTCAAAAACTGGGTTTAAGTTGATTAATTTTCTCTGCAGAAAGCACAAGATGCTTTCTATAGATGCTTATATGAGTCACATAAATATTCAGACAAAAAAGAAAAAGAGTAACATAAATATGTACTTTGACCTAAAAGAAGCTTGAGCAATGAGTCATTGACAAAGTGCCCTCTATCCCTATGTCAAGTCTTAAGATCATTTGACAATTGTCTTTACGATTCACTACCTCCTTGAGTCTTCAAGTATATTATTAGGTTTAGATGCTCAAAGAGTATTAAGAAAAAGATTGTTTACGATATCATCAATAATAAAGTTAGCTTCACTATTCTATTGAGCGAGATTGCGTAAAACAAATCGAGCAATAGTACGAGGAGGGGGTAGTTTAGTCAGTGAGAAAAACAGAGTGAGCTGTCCAAGTGCCGAAAGGGCGCAGTGGACCTTGGGACAGAAATATCCAAAACCTTCCAAACACTCATCGTCTTGCTTTTCTGTAATCAAGTGAATCTAGCAAAGCATGGTGCTACAGCGGGGACCAAATGGGGCTTCAACAAGGGTACTTTTGGAAATAACAAAGAACTCTATGATCTAATGAAAAGGTGATTACATGTAGGAGTTAGGAAATGTTTAGCATTTTCTTCTTGATGAAGAAAATGTGTAGCATTGAGTTAGTTGGTTTTTTTATAACTACTCTGCTTTAAAATTATAATTTTCTTTAAGCAAAAATGAACTTTCTGAGGCAACTAAACCACCCCCTCAAAAGTAGTATTGATTTGTCAACCTCCACATGCAAAAAGTGTGTATCTTTTGCTGTTCATCTGGATTATGGTTTAACTAATCTTTATTTAAAAATTATTACATTGGAATTACTTGAAAGCAAACATTTCAATTCACCAACTCAATTAATTAGATACTCAACAGTGGTTAGATTTACATTCAAAAGCAGAAGATTATCAGACAGTTAAAATTGATTTAATTGCATTATTATTCACAGTCATGTTCAAATGCTGGCGAAAGATTTAAATCAATTATGTTAAGCAACTCAATTAATTATGAGGTAGTTCCCTTAGCATTGAAGAAACTTGCATTGCAGCTCGAACTAGCTAGATAGTAGATACCTACAATCTAATTTTATGATAATATTAGATATGATAAGTAAACGTGATAGATGGCCAAATGCTACTCTTCCTTTTTTACAAAGCAAATGCTCAATGTAAACAATCATTCTTCTCTAATGAGTCTAATGACCTAAAGAAACTCATATGCCAGACTTTCCATGACTTGTTAGTTGCTACCAATTATTGGGCGTGTAAGACAACCCGAGTTGTAGTATATAAACACATAAACTTTTTATAAATAAAATAATCTAATTAAGTAAAATCGATGAGAGTAATAAATTATCTGAAAAGATAAATTATTCGATAAATTGTCTCAATCATGTCTTAAGAGTTTAAAAATTCATCACTTCAGGAATATAATTGTTCAAACACTCATACTTAACAATGGAGAATGTTGATGATCCAAGTACAATCATATATGAAAGAGAATCGATTAGCTGAATTAGGTGTCCCTTTCATTGGACCTGAAGGAATATATCTAACACGAGAAGAGGCAACGATACAACCAAGTACCAGCTCCCAGCAAAAGACGCAGGCAACCATTGTTTTCTTCTTTCTAGTGAAATGTCCACCACAATCAAAACAAGAATACCTTATTGGCTCTATCACTTTGTGAACTGTGCAGCTAGGCTAAGCTAGATACAAGACAACTATTCTCTGCCCCTGCCATTTTCAAGTATATATTCTTCCTCATGTTAAAAGCAAAGCACAGAGATAGATTTTATATATACAAGCTGTTGCTAGCTTTGTCTTCTTTTTGTTGTTCGATCCTAGTAAAAGTGGATTCGGGTTTAACCCATTTGATCACCCTTTACCTCATCACCATTACTTAATTTAAACAGAGTTTTATATGTAATGTTGTTGTTGTTAGCTAGTTGTACGTAGCACCTTTGTTCTTTGTGGGGATTCACGTTGTATCTGGTCTACTTCTTCTAAATCAACGTACATTAAGCTTCTTCTTTGTCTATATATTTGTCTTCATGTCTGAGTTGATCCTCATATTATCAAAGTTTAGGTACAACTTGAAAACGAATTTTTCGTTTTATTTGATTAATTTGATGACAACCTCAATTCGCTCATATCCTATTGTCGTAGTTGTTAGATGTGAGCGAGTCACTTGCTTACCTTACAAATCTGACTTTTAGCTTCAAGTTAATATGAAAGAAATCAAAACAGTAAAAACAAATTTGTGAAGGGAGTTAATGAACGGCTGAATAATATAAAGAATACTTTTTAATTTATTAAAAATAAAATATTAACTACAATATCAAAAATTGAAATCACGTAATATATATTTAATTATTTATATTATCGGTATATAGAATAATTTTTATGATACAAAAATTTTTTTTTTGCTATGCGAAGATAATGTAGCCCTTTCTTTATTTTATATTTATGTGAGTTCTTTTCAGCCGAAATATTCATGGGTACATAGTTTTTTATTTTTTTGATAAGAGGTTTTTGGCGATGATATCGTGGGCAAAGAGAGTGTCCACTGAATCTATTTGTGAGGCTCTGGCTGACGGCGCTAATAACGCTAAAGGTCGGTCCATGTATATTTTATTATTTTATGGAAAGCTTCTGGTTATGAAGTGTTCGTCAATAAAAGTACATGTCCGTTTTTTTTCCTTTTTTTCCTTTAATAGCAGAAATCAGATCCAGCAAGCAACATCAACCATTTAATTTTTTCAAGATTCACAACCTAAAATGGGTCCTAAAACTGTAGAACATAACAACATTCACCTAAAGAGCGAAAATTTCAAAAGCATGAAACTGTTGAAATCTAACTTCAAACTTGTTATCTGTGGAGTTGAAAAATTTAGAGAATGGTTTTAGTCGTCGAATGGACTAAAATAGTAACTAAATTAGAAGCAGTCCAACTTGTTTGAGAAAAACTCTTTTGAGTCGTATCTAAATGAAGTGAAATCTCTTGAGGAAGTTCAAGTGAGGTGAAATTTTCTCGAGGAAGATCTAAATGAGGGAAAATCCTTGAGGTCAATACAAGTGAGGTAAAATCTCTTCGAGACCAATTTAAGTAAGGTGGAATCTTTTAGAGGCGAGTCTAATTGAGATAAATCCTCTCAAAACAAATCCAAATAAAGAGTAGTCCCTTTGAGGTCGACCTAAGCAAGGTGAAATCATGTTCTAATCAAGAGATGGCCCAACATATTTGGGGAGCGGTGAGAAATTCAAATCCCCTTGAGGAGTAATTCTCTCGTGATGGATCTGGATAAGGTGGAATTAGTTAGCGAAATTAATCAGTTCAACTAAATATGTAGCAATCGGGAAGTACCCACCTATGTTGTCCTGAGAGTGGCGTAGTGGATCACTAACGCATGACTTGTATGCACACCACTATGTAAAGACCCCTTTTTGTACAAAAAAAAAACACAAAAAAAAGAAAAGAAAGGAAGGAGAAAATGGAAATAAAGCATAAGTGAAAAGAAACACAGCTACTCTGCCAACTGAACTGAAGCTAATTTATTTATATTATATAATATATATAAAAAAATGAAATTTTAGGTTAAGTTATAGCGCAGATAGCCACTATATAAAAACGCCCCTACGTGGAAGGTGATAATGATGACGAAGAAAGTGACAAGGAACAAAAGATGCACCTTAGGGCAACTCCAACAAAGTGACAAGGAACAAAAGATGCACCTTAGGGCAACTCCAACAATGGGGGTGCTATATCATATTTGAGACCCATTTAAGACTTTGACTCTCCAACGATACATTTTAGGGGGAGCTGGTCTTGAAATTATAGAACTTGATCTCATTTGAAGTCTCATATCTGAGACTTTTCCAGAACCAAGACTGGACTACAGTGCATCGGGAAATAGTGAAAATAGTTCATAAACACTTTATTTATATTATATTTTAATCAATAATAGTGAAAATAGCACCCTCATATAACACATCATGATTGGAGATGAGAATTTAATCCTATATGAATAATGCAATAAGGGGGTGCTAAAATAAGGATAGCACCCCCAAATGAGACTTATTATTGGAGTTGCCCTTAAAACAATTGGTTTAATAGTAAACAAGATCGGCCCAGACTACATCAACAACAACTAGCTAGTTAGGATTGTGCATGAAGAATTTGGTTTGTCATCTTGTTTTTGCTAAATTTGGAGATATAGATTTTGGAGTGGCTCTTTATTTTCTTTATTCATGGTTTATCCAATCTATTGGAACATGATTTTGGATGAAAGAGCCTGAATGGCTTCACTTGAGGAAATTATGGGTCAAATACGACCTTCCTAGTTCAAAACTGGTAAGTACAAAAATAACAAACATCATGTTGAAATTATGAACATGCCCAATTCTGGATTTTTAAAATTATACAAAACCAAAATTTGCAACAAAATCGAATTTAGTCAATACATATCGACCGATATTCTTCCTAATACAATCATCAATGCATATCAATGGGACAATGGCGCTTGTTAACCCGCTCGCATTCGTCTATCCATTCACTGTAAATGTCTATGGCTTCACTCAGAGTCGTGATGTTAGTGTCGAACCTCGCTTTGCAAACGTAGCACACGGCGCTGCCAACCATTTCCTCCTTGTGAATTTTGCACTCGACGCTTCGGCCATGGTTGCAGAAGGGGCAAGTGAAAACTGTATCAAGCTTCTCCACTCGCTTCTTCACAGGCTTTGCTCTAGACTTTCTCTTCCCCATTTTTGTGTCTAATCAAGAGTGAGGTTTCCAATTGTGGCTTCTCAATATATCACTGGTGCTATTAATAACCTCTTCGGGTTTTGTATTTCCTATTCCTAATCGGACTAGGGTAAACTCCTATTCGGCTATTCCCAATTACACACGGAAACAATAAATCCAGCTGGTTTTGTATTAATTTCAGAAATTAACCCCATTTTTTTAATACAAGAGCACACGGTTGGCGATCTCAGCCGTTAGAATAAGAATCTCATCGACGGTCCAGATGCTTCCTCTATTCCATTTCAAGACGTACCAAAATTTTTGAGCTTTCCCTCCGGAGGGAAGGCGCCATCAAGCAGCTGACGACCAAGGCTGCCCGGAAGTCGGCTCCGGCGACCGGAGGAGTTTATTAGCCCACCGTTCAGGCCGGGAACGGCGGGTTTGAGAGAGATCAGGAAGTACCAGAAGAGCACGGAGCTTCTGATCGGCAAGCTTAATTACATTCAGAGGGTTGTCAGGGAGATTGCTCAGGATTTCAGTACTGATCTTTGCTGCTTCAGGAGGCGGCCGAGGCCTACTTGGTGGGTCTGTTTGAGGGAACTTCTGTGCTATTCATGCTAAGAGGGTCGCTATTATGCCCAAGGATATTAAGCTTGCTCCGAGAATCAGAGGCGAGAGGGCTTAGAATTAGCTAGTCATATTCACTATGTTCTTGATTTAGTTTTGTGTTGGCTTAGCTTTAGAAATGTGGTTTCTAAGAGTTGTTAGTATCTTTTGGCTTTTGGGGATCTAATGACAATGGTTTTTTTTTTTTTTTGGGAAATGATGTTACCCTCCTAGTGTTTGTGAAATTGTGTCTTTCTCTGTTTTCGATTATCTCCAATATGCATAACAGATCTATGCTTTTGGCGAGAGATGAATCGAGATAGGAAGAGATCTAGATGGTCTATGCTATCAAGTTGTTAGAATTCAATGGCAAACCGCATCTACTTGTAGTTGGAAATTGGTTAAAAGCAAAGTGAAGATGGTCTTATTGTAAAATTTATGAACCCTCTGCTCTGTATTGAAATTGTTGGGGGTTGAGCTAAGACTCACCTCCTTTGATCCAAGCTTGCTACATTGTTAAGCAACTGCTCACAACTCTGACTAAGTACGATGCCTTGATGTTCTTCTTCTATCAAAATGTACCACTCAATCACACACACACACCAATATATATTTGATACAAAGGTGATGGTATAATCATAAAGATAGAAGATGTTTTTATGAAAGGTCTGTAGCTATCTTGTAGCACAAAACCTATTTTCACTACAAGAAATCATGTAATTAGCAAGGAAAGTATTTGCGAGGAACAGTAATTCCTCACCCAAAATTACAATTTGCGAGGAATCAATGGTCGTTGCTTAGTTAAAAATCAGTGAGGAAAAATGCCTCACAAATTCTCATAGTTTGTGAGGAAGTTTATGATTCCTTGGTTAGCAGAGCAAAACAAATCTCACCACAGATGGGTACTTATCTCTTCTTCCCGATCTGTCTATAGCCTTTTCTTATATCTATATGCTCTATGCAGATCATAACGTATCGGTGGCTTTCTCCTATATCCAGATCGAAATTAGATGCTATGCCAGATGGTCGATTCATAATCGATATTTATGCGGATGGGATGCTAGAGGTTTAATTTTGTTTTCAACTAAACTTCCGCAGAGGCTGAAACCGTCTCATCCTCTCATCAATGTCGTCGCCGTTGTGATCAAGGTGAGTGTTGAAATTCATCAAGATTGTAACTTTTGTGAGATTTGGATTGGACCCATGATTCCAACTCGGGTCTTTGAGCTTAAAGTTGGTTTCTTTTTTTATAAGTTTAAGATCTGTGATTTCAGGTAAAATGGTAATGTGAAAGGTACATGACCATTTTCAAGAACAGGGACAAGGCGAGCACGCCCAGCATGCCAAGGAACACGGCGGCCATTAATCCATTCAAAACTGGTATATTTCACTCTTCCATTCTTAGTTTCTTTCTATGGATTCGTTCATACTTTATTTCTTATCTGCTGATTTTTTTTTTTTTTTTTTTGGAATTGGGTGGTTTTGTTTGTGGACATTTTGATGTGTGTTTCTGCTGCCGTTGAGTGCTAATTTTTGTGTAATTCCTTGTAGTTGGTTGAATTTTGCACTTTGATTTCGGGATTACATGTTTATGATTTGATTGCGATCTTATGCGTATTGGTTAAGTAGGAGATAATGCAGCGGACATGATTTTCTGTATCATGTACTGTATGGTGGTAGTAGTGGAAGTAGAAACAGAATCAGGCCTTTTTGTTTTAGCTTCTTAAAAGTGTTGAAATAGGTTATGTAATCCCATTGTGGGGAAGATTGATAATTTGATGTTATAATTAGTAAAGAGGTTGCTTTAGTTTTGCATCTAACTGAGGTTTACCTTGAGTTGAATTAGAGGCATTAGGTTACTTGATATCCTAATTGGGTAAGCCTTTATCGGCTTACTGCCTGATTGAGCAGTCATTCATTTTGCATATAATGTAGGTTGCATTGTTCTTTAAAATTGCATTTGGGTTAGGCTTTAGCATTGATCCAACTGCTATGATCTAAGGGATCATTAGGTAACAAAGTTTGAACAGCAAAATTCAATCACTAAGATTTGAAACTTGCATTTGGTTTAGCATTTAGCATGACCTATTCCTAAGATCTAAGGGATGGTCAGGTGATGGAAGTCCATTCTGCAGGTGAAGCTTTTCTTTTGTTTAAGTTTTGTAACCTTCCCATTGCTTCTGATGAGAGTAGTCCTTTAACATATTACCTAGTAAGTACAAGATAGAAATTAAGAACTCTCTCTCTCTCTCTCTCTCTCTCTCTCTCACACACACACAACCACCCACACCCACTTGATATTTTAAATAAGAAAATCAAAGGCAACGGTTGAGCTGCAGCAGGTGTTAAGGGAGGATGATTTGAGGGGTGTTGTGCTGGGATTCATGAGGAGATTGGAGACTAAGATTGTCTGTGGTCTCAGCACATTATATGCACCTAGAAATCCTTCTTTCCAGCAAATACACCCACTTTCTAAGATGAGTGGACAATGACCCGAAATTGCTGACCTATGCATCATTATTTTAGTTTTTTTTTTTTCCCCACACCCTTTCTTATGATTCACCTTGCAAAGTTCAGTAAAATGGAAAAGTGTTTAGCCTTTTTTCATCATAAATTAGTTTTGTTTTTGTCATTGACTGCTTATTTGTTCGCAATTAGATGGCTGAATGGTTTCTTTCACCTAATTTTGTGCAAAGACAATATTTTCTTTCACCTATTCGCACTGGACTCTTCATCTCCCAAAACAAAACAAATTTGAACTCTTAAGTCCATCTAAAACAGAGCACAGTTTTACTGAAATTCTGCAGAAACTGCAGCACTGCCCTCTTCGGGATTTATTTTAACCAACTTAGTACCGTCCAAATGTTCTATAATTTTGACATGTTTCTGTTCTGATAGTTAACAAAGGATCTGGAAAGTTTCATCTTATTCCGTTGTAAAGTGAATTTTTGATGTTTTTTCCAAGTTTGGTCTGTAATTTAGAAAGTTCTAGAATTTTGAATGTATCTTCTGATCTTCTGATTTTCTGTTGAGATTTTGAACTCCCATTTGAATCAATGAACATCTGATTTTTATGAATATTGAATTAGACATTTCAAATGGTTGTTTCATGACTGATTTTAAGTCAATTGGATTTAAAATGAATTTTTGGTGAATTTCGAAAGAAGATTGTGTCACTACTCTTTAGTTTTGTCCTTCAGAGATTGCCCTAATGAAACTGAGAGATTGTACATTTCTTGTTGAGGTAGTAACATTTTCAGTGAAGAATATAAAGAAGGGGTTATCTAATTGCAAAAGCAAGCAGCTCAGTGCCCCACAAGTTTGAATTCAGGTTCAACTATCATATTCATATTAGAACTTTCATATCTAATATTGTTTCTGGATTATAGAAGTATATTATAGACTACAAAAAAAAAAAAAGTTGATAATTCAAATCATTTTTAGGTGATTCTAAATCTGAAATTACCTTTAAGATGTATTGGACAAACTGCGAGGACCTTGATCAAGGAGGAGGGTTTTGGTTCATTGTATAAGCTGGACAAGCTGCAGAGTCATGTTCTGTGGTATTCTGTTCTGAAGTTTGCTCCTCTTTTAGGTAAAATCCATCTTCAATACTTATAAATTAGTGTTGCTTTTTATCTCAGAACTGAAGAAATACCATTATTTGGGAAATAACAGTTAGCTGGTATGTAATATAATAAGAAGAGTTAACGGGAGCTGCATCTGTTTGAAATGAGATCAGTTTGAAAGAACTTTAATGAAGTAACCAATAGAGTTAGTTGATTTCAACTATCTAGAATTTGTACTAGTATTTTGTTTTTTTGACGTTGATTATGATGTTATGTGTTAGTTACTTGTAGTGTTGCTGGAAACTGGAAGGTCACTGGACTTTTCTATGTTTTGGTATGCTGATGACTAATTATGCACGGGTGGTTATTTTCACATGATCCATTTTTGGGTATATTGTTCCTTTTTATTTATCTGTTATTCTGTTATTAACAATGGAACATACTTGTTTCCTGACACCTTTACACTATGTTCCTGCAGGGAGGGTGGTAGTCCTTGATCTTTTTGCTGAAGTCCCTGATCGATATTCTTTTTGGCCTCTATAGGGGATGGGAGTTCTTGTAACTCAAGCAGGTATAGTCTCTGGCAGTTCTTGTAACTGTACTTGGTGCATTGGCATTGAGTATAATAGTCAGGTAAGTTTTAGATATGTTTGAGGTCATTTCTGTGCTGGTTTCTGATGGAAGGAAGTTGAATCCATTGCAAGGTGATGGGAGGTTCAAGTTCAATCTTGCTGCAAGGGAAGGAGAGGACTGGAAATCCTGAGACATTGAGTCTATAGTGTGGAAAAGCTAGGAAGTGATATATTATTTTGAAGCAGTTTATTGGTACTCTTGCAAAGAAATTGGAGTTAAGTAGATGAATACAGAGATGAGAGAAAAAAAAATGATTATGTTTCTGAATTGATGAACAAGGTATGAGTTTTTGTGAAAAAAAAAAAAAAAAACATTTTGGTTGATCATGATGCTTAAATGTATTCTTACTTTTTGTGATTTTACAGTGCAGATCAAACCTCAACGGGAAAAATACCAAGTTCAGATTGTCTCCGGCCACACTCATATACAATTCTAGCTCCTCAACCAATACCAGCACTAGTTCCTAAACCATGTCAAGCTTCTCATGCAAGAGAGCCTTTAAGCCCCCACAGGGGCTAGCACCTGGGCAATACACATTAAAGGCATTGATGGCTTCCCAAGTGCTCTGGTATGAAGGACTTAGATTGATACCTTGATTGTCATGGACCACCACTTAGGTAGGAAGTATCTTCTTTATATGTAATTAAGGAACTAAATATCTTCTAAGATATTTTGTTTTTGCAATTGAGGAACTATATATGTATGCAATAACTACTCTTCATTTAATATAAGTCTGAAAATATTATTGATCAATTGTTATGTCTTATATCAGTGGTTTATCTTCAAAAAAGTGAAATAAAGCATATTAAAAGAAAAAAAAAGATTTGTGAAATGAGCAACAATGGCCTCGCATATTCTTAAATGTGAGGATACAAGCGTCTCATAAATATTAGTTTGAGAGGAATATACATTCCTTATAATTTTCAATTTGCAAGGAATTTTCATTCTTCACAATTTTTAATTTACAGGGAATATGCAGTCCTCGCAATTTTTCATTTGCGAGGAAACCAAAAGTCCTTGTATATAGTAATCAGTGAGGGGGTTTAAGCGAGGAAAATTTGCGACGACTCAATTTCCTCACTGATGATTATGAGTGCGGAATTTAGACTTTTTGTGAGGAATTCGATTCGTCACATTTTTCCTTTTTTCTTGTAGTGTTTCTCATATATATTGAAAAAGATATGATCTAATCGTTCATATATCAGAAACAGACTCTGTGTCACCCATGTATCACACCATGTATCTAGCTAACCATGTACATATATCATACTAAATGGCTATCTCGTTAGACATACTAAAATGAGACACAGAGTCAAAGTACCTTAAATATTTACAACAACTTATTTAACTCAAGTTAAAAGCTAACTCAATTAGGTCAAGGAACTAAGCATTAACTTTTAACACATCTAAGTCTACAATTTTCCACGAGCACTTCAAAGTAGTTTTCAGTTCGACTAATCATTGTCATGAAACTTGTTTAGCTAAAGATGAGTCCCCTTTTTTCCATTTTTGTTCTTCAGAAAAGAATGAGTACACTCTCACTGATCAATTTAAATATCTATATCTTATAGATTTATTTTTAAAAATCATTTTGGAAAAACTTGTCAAAGTTGAAAATCGTTTGGTCATACGGGGCATTTAGTTTCTAAACAATACATAGAGTATAGGGTTTTTGTTTATTTACCCAATTTCTAGGGATTTTTTTCATACTTATCCTATTAATTTTTTTAATTCCCTATTACCCAGAACACTCTAGGGAAGTCTTCCCTAATACCCTATTAAGTTTTTCTTTTTTAAACACCATTTTACCCTCATCCCTTTGTTATTTAGAGAGAGAGGGAGAGAGAAAATGGAAGAGGGAAAAACTATATAAGACTTCACCGGAGCCCGTCGCCGGTAGTCCGAATCCAGCCCCCGGTCAACGTTGGTCGCCCATCGAACTTTCCTGAAAACCTTGTCGGAGGTTTCCGAAGAGGTCGTCGGAGATTTCATAGGTCGCTGGAAATGTTTATTGCCTCTAATAAACGTCCATTGCCCCCCAATAGACGTCTATTGCCCTTAATAATCTATTGTCCCCCAATAAATGGCTATTGCTCTCCAATAAAACTTCCGGTAGCCGAAACGGGAACTAATCTTCCTAAAATTAGACAAATCAAACTTTGATTAAAGAAAAAAAAAACGAAGAGATTATATCAATTAAAAACGTCTATTGCCCTCCAATAGACATCTATTGCCCCCAATAGACATTCAATTTTTTTTCTTTCCTTCTGCCCCATTACTTAAAAAGAAAAAGGAAAAAAGACGAAGAAGAAGGATATGATCACCCAGAAACTTGCTGCACAAGACCCGATATCTCATTTGCAGTAAACTTGTTAACTCGACATAGTTCTGCGCCAACACGCCGCCATTGGATTGTTATAAAGACAATCTTTCGATACCTGAAAGGTACGATTGATATGGGCTTGTTTTATCCATACAGAGAGAAAAGAAATGGGAACGCCGGCAACATTATCTATAGTGACTGACGTTCTCCTCCTCCCCTCCATCAAAATGATAATGATGTCTTGACGGGCTTTGCTGATGCAGGGTATGTCTCTGACCCTCACAAAGGTCGGTCCCAAACAGGTTATGTCTTTACCATGGGAAGCACCGCGATATCTTGGAGATCTACAAAAACAAATCCTTGTTGCTACTTCCTCAAATCATGCACAGATTATTGCCCTACATTAAGCCGTGCGTGAGTGCATATGGCTAAGGTCTGTAAATAGACACATTCGTGGAACTTGTGGTTTGAAATTTACCACAAATGAACCTACATGCATTTACGAGGACAATGCAGTTTGTATTGAGCAAATGAAATTAGGTTTCATCAAGGGCGACAATAGCAAGCATATATCGCTGAAATTCTTCTACAATCAGCAATAACAAACACTTTTGAATATTGAAGTAAATCAAATCCGATCAGAAGATAATGTAGCTGACTTATTCACTAAGTCACTACCAAAATCCCCTTTCGAGAAACATGTAAAGAGCATCGGATTGAGAAGGATATCCAAACTCCCACGATCTTCAAGGGGAATCTAAATCAGGGGGAGTATCCAGAAGCGTACTCCACACTCAATGCGCGTTGTGCTCTTTTTCTCCTTCGACCAAGGTTGTTTTTTCCCACATGGTTTTATTACTTGGCAAGGTTTTTAACGAGACAACTTCGAAGCGCACCACCAACACAATACTATTGACATGAAATATCCAAGGGGGAGTGTTGTAGTATAAATGTATTATACTACATATGTCTATGTCATGTAACAAATACATAAATGTATAGATAGGTACTTGAGTGTATAAACATAAATACTTGAGTGTATGAAGACTTATGTGACATGCTTTATCAAGGGCAACAAGCATGACAGATTTCATCATTGAGATTGTTATCATTTTGGTTTTCTCTTTGAGCATTCACACTACAATGTATTCATATAAATACCCTCTTGTATGAGATAAATAAACACAGTTGAAATCTCCATTCTCTCTGAAACATTACTCTCTCTCTCTCTGTCATTTTAGCTTGTTCTTAAACAACATATAAATTATCATTTTGAATTTTTTTTTTGGGGTGTCATGCATGTTAGGTGTTGGGTTTTAATTCAATCGGAGACTTGGCCAATATAACAATTCAATTGGAATTTTCCGATGACAATATAAGGAACCCAAATTTAGGCACATGACAATTGAAAACGCAATTGAAGAGGGACCTGCTCGAACCCGCTCTGATACCATGTTAAATAGCAACATGCGTGGCTTGTGGTGTATAATTGTACCGATATTGTCTCAACTTAACCACCTGTTAGGTGTTGAGTTTTAATCTCAAAAAACATTTATACAATTAGGTGTGACCCACCCACTTATAAGTTGTATTTTATTTGTCACTTTTTCAATGTGGAATATTTCCTCTTCAACACTTGTCTCATTTTATATGTCTGAACAAATGAAAACCCTTAATCTTTTGCTTTATGTTCTTTCTTTAGGGTGGCATTATCTTAGGGCCATCTGTGATTGGGCGGAACAAGGAATTCAGAAACAACCTATACGGAATAGATGATGAACAAATCCCAGTGTTCAAAATAATATCTGTGATTGCCGCAATATACTCCATATTCCTAATTTCAGTAAAGTTTGATCCACACCTGATCAAGCCGACAGATGTTCATGGAAGATTGGTGCATCGTTTCTTTTTCCTTCTGTCATCCTCATTTACCCTATAACCCGAGTTCATGGCAGCTTCACTGCACCAAACTTTCTCACACTATTGTTGAATATATTAGCATGGTCTATGAGTTTTTTTTTCCGGTCATAACTGAGGCATTGTATGAACTTAATCTTATGACATCAGAGTTGGGCCAACTAGCCATGTCCTCTGCAGTGCTTAATGATGCCGCAATATGGTTCCTCATTATACTTAATATGATTGTTTCAACCAAAGGATATCCAATATTGCTTTCCACGTTGGGGTTGCTACTCTTCACACTCTATATCATACGCCCACTATGCTGTTGATTGTGAAGAAAACACCTGAAGGAGAAGGAAATCTATAAAGTTCCGACACTTCTTGGGGTTCTAGTCATGGCCTTTATCACCGACGCCCTAGGCCAAGTATATCAATTGGCTCCTTTTCTTCTAGGTTTAACCATACCAGATGGACCACCACTTGGTGCAACATTAACAGCCAAGACAGAATTCTTGGTCTCAGAACTTCTTCTGCCAGTGTTCTTTTTTCTTATTAGCAACAGCGTAAATGTGTTTTTGATTGACGATTGGACTAAGTTTGTCAAACTTCAGATTATTATTCTTGTGTTATTTGTTACAAAGATAGTGGGAGTTACAGTGGCTGGCTTGTGCTGCAAAATTAGCTTGAAAAATAGTCTCATCTTCAGCATGATCAAGAGTATGAAGGGTATAATAGAGCTCATGATTTATCATAAATGGATGACCATGAAGGTAATTATATAGACTTTTCTCTCTCTCTTTTTTCTCCCTTTCATATATTTTAGAACAAGAGGAATTGATAAACAGAAAGGGAGAGTAAAATTTCAGAGAGAATGGAGATTTCAATGTGTTTATTAATCTCATACAAAGGGGTATTTATAGGAATACATTTGAAGTGTGAAAGCTGAAAGAGAAAATCAAAATGATAACCATCTTGATGATGATTTTCTGCCATGCTTGTTGCCCTTTGGTAAAGCATGTTTACATAAGTCTTCATACACTCAAGTACCTATGATTATACACTCAAGTACCTATCTAAATACTTTTACATATTTTGTTACATGATATAGACATATACGGTATATATACATTTTATACTACAACACTTCCCCTTGAATATTTCATGTTCAATAGTATTGTGTAGATGGTGCGCATCGAAGTTGCCTCGTTAAAAACCTTGCCAAGTAATAAAACCCTGTGGGAAAAAACAACCTTGGTCGAAAGGGAAAAAGAGCACAACGCGCGTTGAGTGTGAAGTATGTTTCTGGATACTCCCCCTGATTTAGACTCCTCTTGAAGATCGTGGGAGTTCGGATATCCTCCTCAATCCGATGCTCCTTACATGTTTCTCTAAAGGGGATTTTGGTAGTGACTTAGTAAATAAGTCAGCTACATTATCTTCTGATCGGATTTGATTTACTTCAATATTTAGAAGTGTTTGCTGTTGCTGATTGTAGAAGAATTTCGGCGATATATGCTTGGTATTGTCGCCTTTGATGAAACCTAATTTCATTTGCTCAATACAAGCTGCATTGTCCTCGTAAATGCATGTAGGTTCATTTGTGGTGAATTTCAAACCACAAGTTCCTCGAATGTGTCTATTTATAGACCTTAGCCATATGCACTCACGCACGGCTTCATGTAGTGCAATTATCTCTGCATGATTTGAGGAAGTAGCAACAAGAGTCTGTTTTGTAGATCTCCAAGATATCGCGGTGTTTCCCATGGTAAAGACATAACCTGTTTGGGAGCGACCTTTGTGAGGGTCAGAGAGATACCCTACATCAGCAAAACCCGTCAAAACATCATTTTGATGGATGAGAGGAGGAGAACGTCGGTCACTATGGATAGTGTTGGCGGCGCTCACATTTCTTTTCTCTCTGTAGGGATAGAACAAGCCCATATCGATCGTACCTTTTAGGTATCGAAGGATTGTCTTTATACCAATCCAATGGCGGCGTGTTGGCGCAGAACTGTGTCGAGCTAACAAGTTTACTGCAAATGAGATATCCGGTCTTGTGCATTGAGCTAAATACAATAATGCGCCTATCGCACTTAGGTATGGTATTTCAGCTTCTAATAAATCTTCGTCCTCATCCCTTGGACGAAACGGATCTTTCATGGGCTCAAGACTACGGTTGATCATGGGAGTACTCACAGGCTTTGCTTTATCTTCATTAAAACGCCTTAGTAACTTTTGAGTATATGCTGATTGATGGATCATAATCCCATCATTACGGTGCTCGAGTTCTATTCCGAGACAAAACAGTGTTTTCCCGAGATCTTTCATCTCAAATTCAGATTTCAAATATGTAGCAGTTTCTTTTAACTCATCTAAAGTTCTAATTAGGTTCATGTCATCAACATAAACTGCTACAATTGCAAATCCGGATCTTGTTCTCTTAATGAACACGCAAGGGCATATTTCATTGTTAACATATCCCTTCCCAATCAAGTAGTCACTTAGACAGTTATACCACATCCGTCCGGATTGTTTCAATCCATATAGTGAGCGTCTTAATTTTATTGAAAACGTGCTCCGTGGTTTAGAGCCACTTGATTTGGGTAATTGAAGTCCATCTGGAACCTTCATATATATCTCTGAATCTAGATCCCCATAGAGATATGCTGTAACCACATCCATGAGCTGCATGTCAAGTTTTTCGGAAACTACCAAACTGACAAGGTAGCGGAACGTTATAACGTCCATTACGGGAGAGTATGTCTCCTCGTAGTCGATTCCAGGACGTTGTGAGAAACCTTGCGCCACAAGGCGGGCTTTGTATCTAACAACCTCGTTTTTCTCATTACGCTTTCTAACAAAGACCCATTTATGACCAACAGGTTTTATATTTGGTGGTGTCAGTGTTATAGACCCAAATACCAGTCTCTTTGTTAGTGAATCTAATTCAGTCTGGATCGCATTTTTCCATTTTGACCAATCTGCTCTACGTTGGCATTCTTCAACGGAGCGAGGTTCGATATCATCGTATTCTATAATTCCTTTTGCAATATGATATGCAAACGCATCATCAATAGCCATAGAATTTCTGTCCATAATTACATGTATACTAATGTAATTCATGGAGATCTCTCTATTCTCTGGAATTGGTTCTACTATTGGAGCGTCCTCCAATGATGTCTCTTGGACATAACCATAATCCGGAATTTTTTCATGAGATGGATTATTTATATCGATGATTAATGGATTATTTTGTGTCAAGCTCGCTTTCTTTCTTGGGCGAGAATCCATCGAACCTATAGGCCTCCCGCGCGTTCTAGCAGGAGCCATGGGTCTAGCCACTGCATCACCCATAGAGGGGATGTCATGTCCTTTAGTTTTAGGAACATCAATCCTTGCAGGTACGTTTGCAGGAGGTATGTGTGATCTTGTCACTTTAGCGATATCAGAAAACACATCAGGCATTGATTCTGCTACGTTCTGAAGATCGAGAATCCTCCGCACCTCTATTTCAGACTGTGTGGTTCAGGGATCAAGATGAGACAAAGTGGGGACAGACCACGACAATTCCTGTCTTTTCTGTTGAACATTAATGTTCTTGTCTCCCCCTAATGACGGGAAGACTGTCTCATCAAAGTGACAATCCGCAAATCTAGCGGTAAATAGATCACCTGTCAAGGGTTCTATGTAGCGGATAATGCTTGGAGTATCATATCCAACATAAAGGCCTAAGCGTCTTTGAGGACCCATTTTGGTGCGCTGTGGCGGCGCAATTGGCACATAGACTGCACACCCAAATATGCGTAAGTGTGAGACATTAGGCTCATACCCAGTCACCAGTTGGGACGCAGAAAAGGGTTGGGTGGCAGTGGGTCTCAGACGAATGAGCACAGCTGCATGTAATATTGCATAGCCCCAAGCAGAAATAGGGAGATTGGTGCGCATAACCAATGCCCTGGCAACCATTTGAAGTCTTTTAATGGCAGCTTCTGCGAGTCCATTTTGGGTGTGTACATGAGGGACAGGATGTTCCACCTCAATCCCAATGGACATGCAATAATCATCAAAGGTTTTTGATGTAAATTCTCCAGCATTGTCAAGACGAATTGACTTAATAGGATGATCGGGGTGGTGAGCCCTTAATTTAATGATTTGTGCTAGGAGTTTAGCAAATGCAGCATTTCTTGTGGATAAGAGCATGACATGTGACCAACGTGTCGATGCATCAACCAACACCATAAAATATCTAAATGGTCCGCAAGTTGGTTGGATAGGTCCACAAATATCACCTTGTATTCTTTGTAAGAATGGTATATTTCCTTTAGTGTCCTTTGCATAGGATGGTCTTGATCCTACCTTTGCTAAAGAGCAAGCTTTGCAAAACGAATGATACACTTTAGAAGTAACTCTTTGGACCAATGTTTGGTTCGTACTTCTTTTCGTTTTGAAGAATGGATGTCCGTGTGAAGTTTTTAATATACGGAGCATCATGTCACGACCTGGATGTCCCAAACGGTCGTGCTAAAGCTTGTATGTGTCAGGATCCCATAATTTGTCATTCATGACATGGTTGGATTCAATGACTCTAATAGTGGTTGCATACAATCCACTAGAGCGACACATAAGTTTCTCTAAAACTCGTGTATTTCCGTAGTTTTTAGAGGTGATGCAAAGGAACTCTTGTCCATTCTCACAATGTGTTTCCACATGAAAATCATTGGCTCTTATGTCTTTAAAGCTTAATAGGGTCCTTCCGGTCCTTGGAGCATATAGAGCTTCGGCGACATTAATATTTGTGCCATTTGGTAACAAAAATTGAGCTGGTCCTCGACCATGAATCAATTGTGATGGTCCTGCCATCGTAGTTACTGAGGATCGACTGGGTGTCATCCATAAAAATAATTGCCTATGTCGCAATATCATATGTGTGGTGCCACTATCAAGAAGGCATTCCAGTTCTCCGGAAAACATACTGAAAAGAATAAAGTTCGGAATATTAACACATGTCCATGACATTGAATGCGATACTTTATTAATAGGGAAAATAGCCAATGATTACATCAAAGTTATTCATAAGTCTATTCCAAATATCAAACTTTAGACAAATTGCTATCACTCAATCCGTTTGGTAATTCCAATGAAATATGACCAGGAAAGTAGAGAGATGTTGGTGGAGCGAGGCTCGCTTAAATACCCCGATCTCAATTGCTTTCCTAGACATCATACTTCATTGGGTACGCCACATAAGAAGGAGTTTAATACAATTGTTATTTATTGACTAAGGCACATTTGCCATTCTTGGAAAATAGAAAGAGGATTATTCTAATCAAAGTCTGGCATCCTCGTGCTCTTCATCTACAGCTTTGAAGTCCTCAACAGTGAGATTGACATCTTCACTATTTTCATCTTCGGCAAGGTTAGCTTCTTGCTCTCTTGCTTCCCTGTACTCCTTGTAGCGTGCAGCTAATTGGGTACTTGCATGACATTGTTTAAACCAATGCTCGATTGATCCACATCTATGACACATGTCATTGTGGTTCCCTCCCTTCATTTGAGGTGCAGGTTGTGCAGGTTGTACAGTTTGTGCAGGTTGTGCACGTTGTGGATATCCCCTAGGAGGGTTGCTGCTACTACCACGGCGCATGGTGCGACCTCCACGGCTCATGGTGCTATTTCCACGGCCGGTGTTGCCATATCTCCCTCTTCCAAGTGTGGAGTTACCATCACGTGTGCCCGCTCTAAAGTTGCGGTTTCCTTCCCTATTGGGGCGGTTATATGGACCTGTTCGGCCTTCATGTCCCCTATTATTAGGGTACACATGTCCCCTATTGCTGGGGTACCGCTCCCTGTGCCCTCTCTTGGGTGCATTATAATTTGCCTCACGAACGCTCTTGGTTCCAATGGGTCTTGAATTATAATTCTTTACGAGAATGTTGTCGTGCTTTTCGGCTACCGACAAAATATTTATGAGTTCATTGAACCTCGTAATTCGTCCAGCATTTACTTCAGTGCGATACTGCTTTGATAGCAAAATTGCTGCAACAGGGAAGGTGGAGAGAGTTTTCTCAATTAGCTCTTCTTCTGTGAGGGGTCTTTGACAGAACCTCAACATGGATTTAAGACGAAGAGCTTCTGAATTGTACTCAGCAATAGACTTGAAGTCTGAGAAGCGTACATCGTTCCACTGAACCTTCAAGTCAGGGAGGAGAGAATCTTGGATATTGTTAAAGCGCTCTTGTAGTGCTTCCCATAAATCCTTTGCATCTTTGATGGACATGTACTCTAGCCTGAGTGCTTTGTCCATATGACGTCGCATCAAGATGATTGCTTCTGCATGCTTCTTGGGTGATCGAGGGAACACAAGAGCCGGATTTGGTTCATGGATGATGGGCAATATCCCCTTGGATGTGAGATGGTTCTCAACGTCGGTTTTCCAGCTATGGTACTCCGAACCTGTTGAGTCAAGGATTTGAAAATCGAGTCTAGGTTCATTCGACATCCTTGAAGATAAGAAGAAAATATTAGTTTCGGAGTTAAAACTTCCACGAAAAATAATAAGATTTCCGAGCTATGCTACCAAGAAATCAATTTCCAAGAATCATTGTGAACACTCTTAGTTCATTTGGCGTGAATTGTTCTAATTCCGCTTTTGATTGTAAGTTCCCGAGAAAAAGGAAAAAAGGAGAGAAAATAAATAAAAACTCAAAAACGGGAACTTTTAGTAAAGAATACCTTGGAATAGTGTTGCCGGAAATTTTTGACCGGAAAAATTATCGGAGTTGACCGGAAAGATCGTTGGAAAAAGTCGAGAAAAATCGTCCAAAAAGTCGCCGGAAAAGTCGCCGGAAAAGTGTCGAAAAAGTCGTCGGAAAGTCGCCGCGCAAATCTGTCGACAGATGTGTCGACAGCTGCTCGGCAGCTGCTGCGCAGCGTCTCGGAAGCTGCTCGGCAGCTGCTGCGCAGCGTCTCGGCAGCTGCTGCGCAGGGCCTCGGCAGCTGCTGCGCAGGGCTCTTGGCAGCGTCTCGGCAGCTGCTGCGCAGGGCTCTCGGCAGGTCTCGGCAGGTCTCGGCAGGACTCGGCAGCACCTCGGCAGCTGCTGCGCTGCTCTCGGCAGCACCTCGGCAGGTCTCGGCAGCACCTCGGCAGCTGCTCGGCAGGTCTCGGCAGCACCTCGGCAGCTGCTCGGCAGGTCTCGGCAGCACCTCGGCAGGACCTCGGCAGCTCTCGGCAGCGGTCCGGCAGCGGTCCGGTTCGGTTTTTCGGCTTCCGGCGGCCGGTGCAGGCCGTTTCCGGCCGGTTCCGGTGAATCTGAGACCGGTTCCGGGCTCCTGGAATCAAGGGCTTTAATCTGAGCTAGGGTTTGGGGATTTTTTGTAGGTTTTGAAAAATGACTTCTATCGATGAAGAACTCTTCTTTCGTCAATTTTTCGATTCTAATTCTAGAGCAACTTCGTGCTGATAACGTGTTTAAGAACTAGAGGAATTGATAAACAGAATAGGAGAGTAAAATTTCAGAGAGAATGGGGATTTCAATGTGTTTATTCATCTCATACAAATGGGGTATTTATAGGATTACATTGAAGTGTGAATGCTCAAAGAGAAACTCAAAATGATAACCATCTTGATGATGATTTTCTGCCATGCTTGTTGCCCTTTGGTAAAGCATGTTTACATAAGTCTTCATACACTCAAGTACCTATGATTATACACTCAAGTACCTATCTAAATACTTTTACGTATTTTGTTACATGATATAGACATATACGGTATATATATACGATTTATACTACAACAGGTATATATATATTTTATACTACAACACGGCTATGCGTTTTCTAAACACACCTTATTATTCCTAATGATCTCTTATGATGAGCACAACAAAAGTACAAATTACACAAGCATGAAAAGGAAAAACAAGATAATCAAACACAACAAGCTGGCTCGAGTTGGCTGCGAATCTTTGACCGCTACACAAGGCAAACAGGTTTCAGCTTGCTCTTGATGAATATGGGGATGGACATGGTGGAACATGTACTTCCACTACTCCTTCAAGCATCTGCACAACCTTTCTCATCGTGGGTCGAAGAAATGGGTCTTCTTGGATACACCAAAGAGCAATCATCAGAGTCTTTTCCAGCTCTGTCTTGTCTTCCAAGGCATTGACTTGGTGATTTAGAACATCATCTAAAAGTCCGTCTTGGTAACAATTATAAACCCATTCGGTTAAAATTGCTTTCTCTTCGCTGGTATTATCCATATCAACACTTTTCCTGCAGCAAATGATCTCCAGCAGCACAACACCAAAGCTATAGACATCAACTTTGGTAGTGATTGCCATGTTCCTAAACCATTCGGGTGCAACATACCCTTTAGTTCCTCTAATGAGAGTATATGTCTGGCTCTGATTCATCATCAGAAGTTTCGACAAGCCAAAATCAGAGATCCGAGCATTGTAATGATCATCCAGAAGTATGTTCTGAGGCTTTATATCACAATGGATGATTTGGGTGGTACACTCTTCATGCAAATACAGAAGCCCTTTCGCAACACCATAAGCAATTTCCATTCGTTGCCTCCAACTGGGTTTCTCATCACCAAAGAGGAAGCTTGCTAATGTGCCATTGCTCAAGAATTCATACACTAGTAATCGCTCTTGTCCCTCATCACAATATCCAACCAGGTGAACTAGATTCTTGTGATGTGTCTGTCCAATAATTTTCAGTTCTGTCTTGAATTCTCTCTCACCTTCTTGTATCACAGAGTCTTGCATCACACTGTTGAGCTTCTTAACTGCGACTTGGACATCTGAACCAATTTTTATTATCCCTTTGTAAACAACTCCAAAAGCACCCTTTCCTAGTTCTTCATGGAATCCATTTGTAGCTTCTTCAAGATCCTTCTGACTAAAGAAACGCAATTTTGTGTCCAAATCATTTTGCGCAAACCTTACATGTTTCTTCCGGAAAGTGAAAAAAATTCCCAGAAAAATAACTGCAGCAGCTAATATAAAATTACCAAAGACAGAGGTGCTCAGAAGAACTGACAACAAACGTACCCTAGTGGTCTGGCTCTTCTTCTTATCATCCGGAACTTGTAGAGCTGAAGTATCATTCCTGAATTTGATGAAGGACTTTGCATTAAGGGTGCTGTCTTCTCTCCCATATGAGAGTGGAAACTTCTTTTTCCAACAGGTTTCATTGCCGTAAACAGCAACAGCACAAAAACAATCTTCCAAGCAAGATTGACTGCATGTGTCAGCAGTGGAAGCGTTCAACTGCACATAACTGGGGGTAAGCCAATCAGTATTTGCTCGCACTTGAACATTATATAGATCTTTTGTATAACTAAGCTCATATTCACAGCCTTGTTTGGAATCTGGATAACAGTTCCCGTATGCATCTGCTGGATCAAGTAAAGAGTATCCTGTTAGGCATTCACAGGATGGCCTCTTATCTGCTTTGAGAGTGCAGATACTGTTGTAACCACAAATACCAGGACCCGAATTCATCTTAATTTTTTGGCAAATATTAGGCGGCTCTGACCAAAGGGCAGCCCAGCTTTCATTGCCAATGGAAGTCTTTGGGAGGAAATATTGAGCCAAAACCCCATCAAAGCTGAGAGTCGTACGGAGATAGTAGTCCCTTGCTGAACGTTCCTCCCCTGTGAAAGTGAAAAGTCCACGATTCACTCGCAGAATATAGAAATTGCCTGACTCATTGAAAACCAGTTGTAGACCTGCACTACCTGGAACAGTCCCATTGGTAGTTCTAGTTGAATGAAAAGGTTTCTTAGAAGTGAACACAAGATTCCCATCTGGTTGAAAATCTAGCTGGAAGCGCCCTCCGGAATAGTCAGTCTCTGAATTTCGAGAAGACAGTTTCCCTCCTCTTTCCATTATTTGCCCGGGCAACATTGTATCACTAGGATTCTTGAACGTCTCCCATAACTTTGCTGACTTCGCATTTTCCAGAACAAAGTTACCGGCATCATTCATGACCCCATGAGCAACGACACCAGCAATAATGTTAGTGTCATTGGATGTCCATAGCTTCTCACCTTGAGGACTTGTAAGGACTAATCCACTGTTGGCAGTCAAGTTCACAGTTGATCCCTTAGGTACAGGCGTATCCCCATTTGTGTACCAAACTATAGTTCTGTCTGGTATCTTGGCAAACCATATAGAAAGCAAGAAAAGTTCATTGTTTTCAAGTTGCCGAAATCCAAAAGCAAAGTCACCAGATGGAGAAATCCATGATGAGTTACCTGCTGCAGATAGAGAAGCACCAACTGCTACGCTACCATTAGTTTGTGCAAGCACATAAATTGGTAGCAGAAGCAGCCATAAAGTAAAAAGCATTGCCATTTGCCAGAACCAATGTGGTTGAGCAATATAGTTTAAACAAGAAACAAAATTAGAATGCTGAAAACTTGGGTTACTTACAGATACCTGGAACCTTTTATGGAAGTGGATATGCGTTCTCCAGGCAGAAGAATTGACTTGTCTTCGAGTCTTCACATGTGTATAAATCGACAAAGACGTGTAGCATTACATCCAATGTTTTACGCACCTTGAGGCGTAAAAGGCGTAAAACTCACCTTAAAATGAGTCAGTTTTGATGCCAAGGCGATGAGGTGTAAACAGCGCAAAACAAGGCGTAAAAAGCACTACCTAAGGCACATGCCTAGCAAATTTTTTTTTTTTCAAAACTCAAAACGACGACATTTGAAATTTCAACTTCGAATCTTTAATTTCCTTTTATGGTTTGGTAATTTATTGAATAATATGGTTCTAGTACTTTACTTATTATGAATGAATGAATGACAATTAATAATATTTTTTGTTTACTCCGAAAAACACTTCGAGTTACGTCTCAACGTTTTAAAATATTGACTACATCACTGTGGCCGGGACGTCACTGGCTATCCTCAGCCTTCAACACATAAAAGGGAAATTCAAGAAACAATGAAACAGTCTCCTTGAGAGATTTTATCAAACATATTGCCAGGAACTCGATTTCTAAACCATATTCTTTGTCTGCTCCAACTAAATTTACTGCACACATGCATTAATCCAGCAATTCTTACCCTGCATCAATCAAGGTAATTCTTTGTTCAGCAATTCTCCAACACCTACAAGTTAAAGGCTCAAAATATCTCTTTTCGGCAATGCTTACCCCCATCTGTGGAAGAAAAACTTAGAAAACTTCATGTGGTCAAGGTTGCATTTTCACTTAAAAATGATATTGGGGTCACCATCAAGGGGTACGCCCTTAAAAAAAAAAAAAACAAAATATGGTAGAGGTCATATGTCTACTTCAGATAGAAGGTAAATAATATATTTGACCAGTTTCCATTTTAATTTCATGCTGATCTGATTTCGGATATAAGTTAGGTCAGTCTTTCTCTTTTATTGCTCCTCCGAAGAAGTACCTGCATAGGTTCCTAGCCAGAAGGTAAACAGAACCAGTGGTTAAGCAGCTACAGTATTAACATGAAACAGAATCAAAATGGTGGAACTCAGAGTCCTAACATGCAGGATGATATATCGGCCTTAAAATAATGTCCAACTGGTAACTTGGGAGTGGTTTGTAAGTGAACTTGATCTGGTCACTCATTATTAGCAACTAATTAAAAGTAAGATGCCAAGCAAACTGAGTCCTGATGATATTGACAAAAGAGGACAATCTTACCTTCGAAAACTTGTATCGTCCACGAAAGAAACTCAAAGATAAGATGAGATGAAATATGAAGGTTGTTGGACAATCCAAGACTAGGAGCTAGATAAGGTATCCCACAAACAAGACCTATTTGACAGGCTGGTCCCAAATTTAAATAACTTCCATAGAGACCAGCAATTTAGATTACAGAGAATTGACAGGCCAAACTTAATCTGTGCATTTTTCGACCAAAACAAAGAGAAGGAATAACTTAATCCATAAATCAAATTTATTAATATAAAAGTACAGTTTATCTAGCAGCAACCTCTAAAGACCAGAAAAAAGAGCCTGAAAATGTGAAATACTACTTTTAATCTTATGAACAGAAGTAAGTACTGGTAGAACCAATACTGAACATGTTGAAAATGGGAAATACTAGTTTTACATTTTGAACCAATCCTCCGAAGGATCTGCCTTTATGACTCAACAATTTAAATGCCAAAACTGATAGAGCCTTTTAATCTTATGAATAGAAACAAGTACTGGTCCAAGAATCTTTTCGACCAACTGATCGAGCACGCAAGATACATTTACAGACAGAATATGTGGAAATTTAGAGTCGATTTAGAAAAACAGGACATTGCAATAATATCAACAGCTATGAACCATAATGGGGAGGGTCACATCTTCACTCGTGGAGTGTAGTTCCCTAGTCCTCAGTCCTCTTCACTTTAGGTTAAGATACCCAAGGACCATAAACACCAATAGCTGGATGGTTGGTTCGGTGACTTGAGTGAGTTGACTCCACATTCGACAAACTGATGTGGACGGTATAGTTTCTGGGAAAATAACAAATGGTATGCCTTGGTGGAAGTTTCACAAAATTGAAAGGTCATGACTAGCATTTTTCTGTCACATTTTCACAGACGAGACCAGCTGTAGAGGCCGGTCCCAACTCCAGAATCATTGTCCCACTTGAAAGAAAATGGCAGAAGAGACTTTTCTATTAATTGAGTCGATTTAGAAAAACAGGACATTGCAATAATATCAACAGCTATGAACCATAATGGGGAGGGTCACATCTTCACTCGTGGAGTGTAGTTCCCTAGTCCTCAGTCCTCTTCACTTTAGGTTAAGATACCCAAGGACCATAAACACTAATAGCTGGATAGTTGGTTCGGTGACTTGAGTGAGTTGACTCCACATTCGACAAACTGATGTGGACGGTATAGTTTCTGGGAAAATAACAAATGGTATGCCTTGGTGGAAGTTTCACAAAATTGAAAGGTCATGACTAGCATTTTTCTGTCACATTTTCACAGACGAGACCAGCTGTAGAGGCCGGTCCCAACTCCAGAATCATTGTCCCACTTGAAAGAAAATGGCAGAAGAGACTTTTTTGTTTAAGAACAAGCTAAAATGACACACAGAGAGAGAGAGTAATGTTTCAGAGAGAATGAAGATTTCAAGTGTATTTATTCATCTCATACAAGAGGGTATTTATAGGAATACATTGTAGTGTGAATGCTCAAAGAGAAAACTAAAATGATAACAATCTCAATGATGAAATCTGCCATGCTTATTACCCTTTGGTAAAACATGTTACATAAGTCTTCATACACTCAAGTACCTATGTTTATACACTTAAGTACCTATCTATACATCTATGTATTTGTTACATGATATAGACATATATAGTATAATACATTTATACTACAAGACTCCCCCTTGGATATTTCATGTCAATAGTATTGTGTTGGTGGTGTGCTTCGAAGTTGCCTCGTTAAAAACCTTGCCAAGTAATAAAACCCTGTGGGAAAAAACAACCTTGGTCGAAGGAGAAAAAGAGCACAACGCGGGTTGAGTGTGGAGTATGTTTCTGGATACTCCCCCTGATTTAGATTCCCCTTGAAGATCGTGGGAGTTCGGATATCCTTCTCAATCCGATGCTCTTTACATGTTTTTCGAAAGGGGATTTTGGTAGTGACTTAGTAAATAAGTCAGCTACATTATCTTCTAATCGGATTTGATTTACTTCAATATTCATAAGTGTTTGTTGTTGTTGATTGTAGAAGAATTTCGGCGATATATGCTTGGTATTGTCGCCTTTGATGAAACCTAATTTCATTTGCTCAATACAAGTTGCATTGTCCTCGTAAATGCATGTAGGTTCATTTGTGGTAAATTTCAAACCACAAGTTCCTCGAATGTGTCTATTTACAGACCTTAGCTATATGCACTCACGCACGGCTTCATGTAGGGCAATAATCTCTGCATGATTTAAGGAAGTAGCAACAAGGGTCTGTTTTGTAAATCTCCAAGATATCGCGGTGCTTCCCATGGTAAAAACATAACCTGTTTGGGAGTGACCTTTGTGAGGATCAGAGAGATACCCTGCATCAGCAAAGCCCGTCAAAACATCATTATCATTTTGATGGAGGGGAGGAGAAGAACGTCGGTCACTATGGATAGCGTTGCCGGCGTTCACATTTCTTTTCTCTCTGTAGGGATAAAACAAGCCCATATTAATCGTACCTTTCAGGTATCGAAAGATTGTCTTTATACCAATCCAATGGTAGCGTGTTGGCGCAGAACTATGTTGAGCTAACAAGTTTACTGCAAATGAGATATCTGGTCTTGTGCATTGAGCTAAATACAATAATGCACCTATCACACTTAAATATGGTATTTCAGCCTCTAATAAATCTTCGTCCTCATCCCTTGGACGAAATAGATCTTTTCTGGGCTCAAGACTACGGTTGATCATGGGAGTACTCACAGGCTTTGCTTTATCTTCATTAAAGCGCCTTAGTAACTTTTGAGTATATGCTGACTGATGGATCATAATCTCATCATTACGGTACTCGAGTTCTATTCCGAGACAAAACCGTGTTTTCCCGAGATCTTTCATCTCAAATTCAGATTTCAAATATTTAGCAGTTTCTTTTAACTCATCTAGAGTTCCAATTAGGTTCATGTCATCGACATAAACTGCTACAATTGCAAATCCGGATCTTGTCCTTTTAATGAACACGCAAGGGCATATTTCCCGATCAAGTAGTCACTTAGACGGTTATACCACATCCGTCCGGATTGTTTCAATCCATATAGTGAGTGTCTTAATCTTATTGAAAACGTGCTCCGTGGTTTAGAGCCACTTGATTTGGGTAATTGAACTCCATCTGGAACCTTTGTATATATCTCTGAATCTGATCCCCATAGAGATATGCTGTAACCATATCCATGAATTGTACGTCAAGTTTTTCAAAAACTACCAAACTGACAAGGTAGCGGAACGTTATAACGTCCATTACGGGAGAATATGTCTCCTCGTAGTCGATTCCAGGGCGTTGTGAGAAACCTTGCGCCACAAGGCGAGCTTTGTATCTAACAACCTCATCTTTCTCATTACGTTTTCTAACAAATACCCATTTATGGCCAATAGGTTTTATATTTGGTGGTGTCAGTGTTATAGACCCAAATACCTGTCTATTTGTTAGTGAATCCAATTCAGTCTGGATCGCATCTTTCCATTTGGACTAATCTACTCTTCATTGACATTCTTCAACGGAGCTAGGTTTGATATCATCTTATTCTATGATTCCTTTTGCAATATGATATGCAAATGCATCATCAATAGCCATAGAGTTTCTGTCCATAATTACATATATACTAGTGTAATTCATGGAGATCTCTCTATTCTCTGGAATTGGTTCTGCCATTAGAGCGTCCTCTAATGATGTCTCTTGGACATTACCATAATCCGGATTTTTTTCATGAGATAGATTATTTGTATCGATGATTAATAGATTATTTTGTGTCAAGCTCGCTTTCTTTCTTGGGCGAGAATCCATCGAACCTATGGGCCTCCCGCGCTTCCTGGCACGAGCCGTAGGTCTAGCCACTGCATCACCCATAAGGGAATGTCAAGTCCTTTTGTTTTAGGGACATCAATTCTTACAGGTACGTTTGCAGCAGGTATGTGTGATCTTGTCACTTTAGCGATATCAGAAAACGCATCAGGCATTGATTTTGCTACATTCTGAAGATCGAGAATCCTCCGCACTTCTATTTCAGACAGTGTGGTTCGGGGATCAAGGTGAGAAAAAGTGGGAACAAACCACGACAATTCCTGTCTTTTCTGTTGAATATTAGTGTTCTTGTCTCCCCCTAATGACGGGAAGACTGTCTCATCAAAGTGGCAATCCGCAAATCTAGCGGTAAATAGATCACCTGTCAAAGGTTCTATGTAGCGGATAATGGTTGGAGAATCATATCCAACATAAAGGCCTAAGCATCTTTGAGGGCCCATTTTGGTGCGCTGTGGTGGCGCAATTGGCACATAGACTGCACACCTAAATATGCGTAAGTATGAGACATCAGGCTCATACCCAGTCACCAGTTGGGACGCAGAAAATGGTTGGGTGGCAGTGGGTCTCAGATGGATAAGCACAGCTGCATGCAATATTGCATAGCCCCAAGCAGAAATAGGGAGATTGGTACCCATAACCAATGCCCTAGCAACCATTTGAAGTCTTTTAATGGCAGCTTCTGTGAGTCCATTTTGGGTGTGTACATGAGGGACAAGATGTTCTACCTCAATCCCAATGGACATGCAATAATCATCAAAAGTTTTTGATGTAAACTCTCCAGCATTGTTAAGACCAATTGACTTAATAGGATGATCAAGGTGGTGAGCCCTTAACTTAATGATTTGTGCTAGGAGTTTAGCAAATGCCTCATTTCTTGTGGATAAGAGCATGACGAGTGACCAACGTGTCAATTCATCAACCAACACCATAAAATATCTAAATGGTCCGCAAGTTGGTTGGATAGGGCCACAAATATTACCTTGTATTCTTTGTAAGAATGGTATATTTTCTTTAGTGTCCTTTGCATAGGATGGTCTTGATCCTACCTTTGCTAAAGATCAAGCTTTGCAAAACGAATGATATGCTTTAGAAGTAACTTTTTGGACTAATGTTTGGTTCGTACTTCTTTTCTTTTTGAAGAATGGATATCCGTGTGAAGTTTTTAATATACAGAGCATCATATCACGACCTGGATGTCCTAAACGGTCGTGCCAAAGCCTGTATGTGTCAGGATCCCATAAATTTTTATTTATGGCATGGTTGGATTCAATGACTCTAATAGCGGTTGTAGACAATCAACTAGAGCGACACATAAGTTTCTCTAATACTCGTGTATTTCCGTAGTTATTAGAGGTGATGCAAAGGAACTCTTGTCCATTCTCACAATGTGTTTCCACATGAAAATCATTGGCTCTTACATCTTTAAAGCTTAATAGGGTTCTTCCTGCCCTTGGAGCATATAGAGCTTCGGCGATATTAATATTTGTACCATTTGGTAACAAAAATTGAGCTGGTCCTCGACCATGAAAAAATTGTGATGGTCTTGCCATCGTAGTTACTGAAGATTGACTAGGTGTCATCCATAAAAATAATTACCTATGTCGCAATATAGTATGTGTGGTGCCATTATCAAGAAGGCATTCCAATTCTCCGGAAAACATACTGAAAGAGAATAAAGTTCGAAATATTAACACATGTCTATGACATTGAATGATAATGCGATACTTTATTAATATGGAAAATAGCCAATGATTACATCAAAGTTTTTTTCATAAGTCTATTCCAAAATCAATCTTTAGACAAATTATTGTCACTCAATCCGTTTGGTAATTCCAATAAAATATGACCAGGAAAGTAGGGAGATGTTGGTGGAGCGAAGTTGCTTAAATACCCGATCTCAATTACTTTCATAGACATCATACTTCATTGGGTACGTCACATGAGAAGGAGTTACTACAATTGTTATTTATTGACTAAGGTACATTTGCTATTCTTGGAAAATAGAAAGATGATTATTCTAATGAAAGTCTGTGGCATCCTCGTGCTCTTCATTTGAAGTCCTCCACGGTGAGATTGACATCTTCACCATCTTCATCTTCAGCAAGGCTGGCTTTTTGCTCTCTTGCTTCCCTGTACTCCTTGTAGGGTGCAGCTAATTGGGTACTTGCATGACATTGCTTAAACCAATGCTCGATTGATCCACATCGATGACACATGTCATTGTGGTTACCTCCCTTCATTTGAGGTGCAGGTCGTGCAGGTTGTGTACATTGTGCACGTTGTGGATATTCTCTAAGAGGGTTGCTGCTACTACCACGACGCATGGTGCGACCTCCACGGCTCATGGTGCTATTTCCACGGCCGATGTTGCCTATCTCCCTCTTCCACATGTGCCCGCTCTAAAGTTGTGGTTTCCTTCTTTATTGGGGCTTTTATATGGACCTGTTCGTCCTTCATGTCCCCTATTGCTAGGGTACCGCTCCTTGCACCCTCTCTTGGGTGCATTATAATTTTCCTCACAAACGCTCTTGGTTCTAACGAGTCTTGAATTATATTTTTTTACGAGAATGTTGTCGTGCTTTTCAACTACCAACAAAACATTAATGAGCTCATTGAACCTCGTAATTCGCACAGCATTTACTTTAGTGCGATATTGCTTTCATAGCAAAATTACTGCAACGGAGAAGGTGGAGAGAGTTTTCTCAATTAGCTCTTCATCTGTGAGGGGTTTTTGACAGAACCTCAACATGGATTTGAGGCGAAAAGCTTCTGAATTGTACTCAGTAATAGACTTGAAGTCGGAGTTTATCTGAGTGCTTTGTCCATATGGCGTCGCATCAAGATGATTTCTTGTGCATGCCTTTTGGGTGTTCGAGGGAACGCAAGGGCCGGGTCTGGTGCATAGATGATTGCTAATATCCATTTCGATGTGAGATGGTTCTCAACGTCGGTTTTCCAGCTATGGTAATCCGAACCTGTTAAGTCAAGGATTTGAAAATCGAGTCTAGGTTCATTCGACATCCTTGAAGATAAGAAGAAAATATTAGTTTCGGAGTTTAAACTTCCACGAAAAATAATAAGATTTCCGAGCTATGCTACCAAGAAATCAGTTTCCAAGAATCATTGTGAACATTCTTAGTTCATTGATTACAAAGGCTCTTAATTCGTTTGGCGTGAATTTCTATAATTCCGCTTTTGATTGTAAGTTCCCGAGAAAAAGGAAAAAGGAAAAAGGAAAAAGGAAAAAGGAAAAAGGAAAAAGGAGAGAAATTGAATAAAAACTCAAAAACGGGAACTTTTAGTGAAGAATACCTTGAAATAGTGTTACCGGAAAATTTGGCCGGAAAAAGTTATCGGAGGTGATCGGAAGGATCGCTGGGAAAAATCGAGAAAATCGTCCGAAAAGTCGCAGGAAAAATGTCGGGAAAATCTCCAAAAAAGTGTTAGAAAAGTCGTCGGAAACTTGCCCCGCAGATCTGTCGGCAGCTGCTGCGTAGCGTCTCTGAGGCCGGTTCTGGAGATTCTGAGGCCGGTTCCTGGCTTCTGGAATCAAGGGCTTTGATATGAGCTGGGGTTTGGGAGTTTTTTGTAGGTTTGGAAAAATGACTTTGATTGATGATGAACTCTACTCTTGTCAATTTTCGATTCTAATTCTAGAGCAACTTCGTGCTGATAACGTGTTTAAGAACAAGCTAAAATGACACAGAGAGAGAGAGTAATGTTTCAGAGAGAATGGAGATTTTAAGTGTGTTTATTTATCTCATACAAGAGGGTATTTATAGGAATACATTGTAGTGTGAATGCTCAAAGAGAAAACCAAAATGATAACAATCTCAATGATGAAATCTGCCATGCTTGTTGCCCATTGGTAAAGCATGTCACATAAGTCTTCATACACTCAAGTACCTATGTTTATACACTCAAGTACCTATCTATACATTTATGTATTTGTTACATGATATAGACATATATAGTATAATACATTTATACTACAACACTTTTGTATTAATTGAGTAATATGTTCATGTACAATGGGAACCTATTTATACAGCAAAGACTAAGGTCACTACTAGACAATATATCACGTGCATGTGCACGAGCTATCTCCTCCTCTGTCTCCTGTTGAGCACGAGTTGTCTCCTATTGGTGTAGTTCACAAGTTGTCTCCTCATGTGGTACTGTGGTGCTCATATCTTTATTACCACTTTCTACATCTCTATTTCATAATACTGATAATAAAAGAGTTCAACTTTCTACAATCTAATCCACAACGATACTTCAGGTAGTTTTAACCACAAAAACTTGAAACTTGAGACATGCTCTTTGTAAACTTGTTCCACATACCTGTACGTACTGCACTCTGAAGCCCACATAGGCTTCAAGGACCATGAATCTAGAGCGAAATGCACCTACACTCGACTCGTGAATCAAGACTGAAGTTGAAAGCATTTGACAAGCACAAAACACTCCTAATTTGGAAATTTCCCAAATACTTCAACACCATGAATATAACAACATGCTGCATTTTTATTTAGAAACTTAGATAACTTGAAATGTAAGCATATGATGCTAAAAGCCTAAAACAGAATCCAGTAGAGCGTAAAAGTCTTCTAGACTCAACAAAAACATACTAAAAAGAAAATAGACTCAGCTGTATTATATTGAACTGGGACTATTCAACATCAGGAGCTGGGAATATATAATTGTGTGAGGAAACCATATAAAGACAACATATTTGAATAGAATAAGATCAATAAGAGAATTTAGCAATTTGGACCTTTTTTCTGTCTCCATATTCGAAAAACAATAAAACACTCTCCTTGAGATATTAGGAGTCTTTCACATGATATATGAATATTTGTGGACTATATATTCGACATCAGGAGCTAGGAATATACGACTGTTGTAGGCCAAACTCAATCTGTAGAGATTTTTAACACAAAATTATAGTTTAGGCAGCATCAATCCTTAAAGAACCTGAAAATGGGAAATGCTACTAGGAGATGATTACATATTGAACCAATCCTCTGAAGTGAGCACTTTCAGTTACATGCCAATAAAACTGATAACAGCAGTAGGTAAGAATATACATGCATGTGTTGAAGGAAAATCAACTTTGAGTGCCTAATCAAACTAGGAGTAGTTCTATGATTGTAATAGGAGAGAATGTTCTAGAATTCCTAGTCCTACTCGGAATAATTTTCCTTGTATCATTAGAACATGTACTTTGTAATCCCTATATATAGGGCTCTTATTCTCAATAATGAAATACAATTCTCTCATCAATCTCTCTCGAATTACCTGATTCCTAAACACGTTATTGTTGTCCTTAGCTTAATGCACAAGACCGGACATCTCATTCGCAGTGAACTTGTTAGCTTGACATATCTCTGCGCCAATACACCGCCATTGGATTGGTGTAAAGACAATCTTTCGATACCTAAGAGATACGATTGATATGAGACTATTTTATCCCTACAGAGAGAGAAGATATGACGGAAATTTGGAATCGGACCCCAAGAGGCAAACATCCACTGTCCAAGAAGCAAACCGCCCGCCATGTTGCCGCCGCCGTCCATGGTGGCCGACCTCACCCTACTCCCCTCCATCAAAATGACAATGATGTTTTGATGGGTTTTGCTGATGCAGGGTATCTCTCTGACCCTCACAAAAGTCGCTCCCAAACGGGTTATGTCTTTACCATAGGAAGCACTGCAATATCTTGGAGGTCTACAGAGTAGACCCTTGTTGCTACTTCCTCAAATCATGCAGAGATTATTGCTCTACATGAAGCTGTACATGAATGTATATGGCTAAGATCTGTAATTAGACACATTCGAGGAAGTTTTGGTTTGAAGTCTACCACAGATGAACCTACATGCATTTATGAGGAAAATGCAGCTTGTATTGATCAAATGAAGTTAGGTTTCATCAAGGGCGACAACACCAATCATTTCTAAAGATTGAAGTAAATCAAATCTAATCAGAGGATAATGTAGCGGACTTATTCACTATGTCGTTACCTAAATCCACCTTCAAGAAACATGTGAAGTGCATCGGATTAAGAAAGTTATCCGAACTCCCATGATTATAAGCAATCAGGAGGAGATATCGACATCAGGGGGAGTTATGATATCAATATGTTCGATCTCGAAAAGTGAATGACGTGTTGTACTCTTTTTCTCCTCCTCGAGCTTGTTTTTATCCCACAAGGTTTTTCACTCGAGCAAGGTTCTTAACGAGGCAACGGATGAAGCTTCACCATCAAGTTTGAGCGGCACAAGGGGGAGTGTTGAAGGAAAATCAGCTTTGTGTGACTAATCAAACTAGGAGTAGTTCCATGCTTGTAATAGGAGAGACTGTTCTAGAATTGCTAGTCTTATTCAGAATAGTTTTCCTTGTATCAATAGAACATGTACTTTGTAATCCCTATATATAAGGCTCCTATTCTCAATAATGAAATACAATTCTCTCATCAATCTCTCTCGAATTACCTCATTCTTAAACAGCATGCACTATACTTTTCAACTAACTGAGCACAAATGCTTGTCTACTTTTACAGACAAACTGAGTGGAAGTTTAAAGTCAATTTAGAAAAACAGAACACATGCAATGTCAAATGCTATGAATCTGAATGGGGAGGGCACATAATCTTAAGAGCACAGTTGGGGAGTGGTGGTCCCTAATCCATAGTCTTCTTCACTTGGTTCATGTGTTAGGTCAAGATGGCATAAGACTATAAACCCCAATAACTGGTTGGCTGGTTTAGTGACTTGAGTCCACAAGCGACGTAACTATGTGGATTGCAAAGTTTCCAGGTAGTAAATGGTATGTGCAGGTGGGAAGTTTCACAGAAGTGACTGGTAATGATCGACTAGCATTTCTCTATCACATTTTCACAGACGAGACCAGCTAAAGAGGCTGGTCCCAAGTCCCAACTCCATAAACCAAGTCTAAAAGCACAAATAAGCGTATCAACAACTCAACATATCTAATTTAGAAGTAGATTATTGAACCCAGATACCCAATACAATAACCATTCATAGCAAGAAAACTCAATACCCAATGAACAAGAAGCTCTAAAGTTCTCATCTTTCTTTTGTTTAAGCAAACTATTTGAAAGTGTCCAAGACACAATTAAACCCAAAACATTTACTCTCATTTCAGAAGCGAATCACTTAACTTGAACATTCTGTTAATACAACAGGTAATAACAATTTAGGTAGGTCAGCGATCCCTGAAGAGCCTATAGTTGCACAGATTTCAGTATAACCATTCCTAGCAAGAAAATTCAACACCCAATATACTAGAAGCACAACAAGTTGTTATCTTACTTTTGTTCAAGTTAAGTATTGAATTAATTTTAGTTTACCCCCCTGAGGTTTGGGGTGTTATTATTTCACCACCCAAACTCTCAATTTCACTTTTTTACCCCCTGAACTTTCCAATTATTGTCTCCGTGCCCAATGTCTCCTATTCCATTCAAATTGGATGTTAAGTCCGATAATGGGGCCCACTTTGAGGGTTAAAATGGTCAATTCAAGATAAAAAATAAAAAATAAAAAATAAAATAAATAAAAAAAATTCCTTTTTTTGTTTTTTTTTTTATTATTTTGTCTTCAACTTATACACCACAAGTTATAATAGTTTATAAAAACAAAAAAACTACTCTAAGTGGTTAAAAGCCACTTGCTGGTCTACGATATTTGTGATATATCTCCGATAAAGTGAAAAATTTTAGGATATATCTCCAATAAAGTGAATAAATATATGTAAAAAATAATTCTACATTTTATCTGTAAATAAATATCTGTATCCCCAATAAAGTAAAGAAATATCTGTGTAAAATCATTTTTAGTCTACGATATTTGTGATATATCTCCAAATAAAGAGAAGAATTTTAGGATATATCCCCAATAAAGTGAAGAAATATCTGTAAAAAATGATTTTACACTTTATCTGTAAATATCTGTATATCCCCAATAAAGTGAAGAAATATATATCACAAATATCGTAGACCAGCGAGCGGCTTTCAACCACATAGAGTATTTTTTTTGTTTTTATAAACCTATTATAACTTGTGGTGTATAGGTTGAAGACAAAATGAAAAAAAAATGAAAAAAAAGAGGAATTTTTTTTATTTTAATTTTTTTATTTTTTATCTTGAAATTACCATTTTAGCCTTCAAGGTGGGTCCGATCGTCAGAGTTAACGTCCAATTTGGACGGAATATGAGACCTTGGGCACGGAAGTCAAAAATTGGAAAGTTCATGGGGTAAAAAGTGAAATTGAGAGTTTTTGGTGAAGTGATGACACCTCCCAACCTCAGGGGGGGTAAACTGAAATTAATCATTAAGTATTTATTGTTTCCTGTAATTTTTTTTTTCAGGTGAATGAGGTCAAGATTTTATTGAAGTAATGCAAAATTAAGAAGTACAAAGTTCAGCTGCTATTTCAGCAGTAAGAAAAGAAGGAACAGAATTGAAAACCAAAGATTCTCCTATAGTACTAGCTTGAGCAGCCACCAAGTGTGCTGCTATGTTGCATTTTCTATTGACATGAGTAATGCATACAGCAGGCAAGTCAGCCAATTGCACCATGAAATCCTCATAAACACGTCCCAACAAAGAAGAATTGGAGTCCCCTGCAGTGGTCAATTGCTGTTGCACAACCAATGAATCCGTTTCCAAAATCACAGGCTGAACAACTTGCTCCATAATAAACTCCACTGCACATTTACAAGCAAGTAGCTTAGCGTGCTCTGCTGACAACAAACCAACAAGTGGTCTACCAATTCTAGTTAACAAATTTCCAGAAGCATCCCTGAGTACCAACCCGGTGCCCCCTGTTTTGGTCTGCTAGTTGAATGCCCCATCCACATTTATTTTCACACAATCACTCGGAGGGCACCTCCATCTTGTCACCCTCTCACTCTGCCTTGCACCTTCCATCCTCTTTTGGTTATGAAAAGTGTAATCCTTTAGTCTGGACGTGGCCATTAACACCACATCACAAGCGTTCTTAGTCTTTCCATCCCAAACTCTACAATTTCTCTCCTTCCACACACTCCATAACAGGAAAATTAAGAGTGAGAAATAAGTAGCATCTAACCTTGTAGAGCAGTAATTAAGCCAAGCCAAAGCAGTCATATCATCTGTTGTTTCCTCAAGTTATTTATTCCTAATTAAAGGAATCAAAAGCAAGAAACTGAAGTTGAGACTTGAGAGTGAAAAAGAACAGGTAAAAACAAGAACAATGAAAAATAATTACAGTAAAGTTGATAGCGGACCGGAGTGGATTACT